>JADLZN010002531.1:0-18317 GCA_018155175.1 Sinocyclocheilus anophthalmus
GGTGTGCGAGTGGTTAAGGCGATGGACTGCTAATTCATTGTGCTCTGCATGCGTGGGTTCGAATCCCATCCTCGTCGCTCCATGCTCCCTAGCATTTGAAGGAGGCCCAGTGCTCCTAAAAGGATAACAAAATAAAAGGAATAAAATTGCCCACACTGAAGAGTGCTTGTGCGAAGGGGTCATGAGATAGCAGCAACTTTAGTTTGAAAGACTCTCTTAACGGTCAGTCATAAAGGCTGGACAAAGATGAAACTTTACAGAGAGCGAACAAAAGGACTAGACTCTGAAAGACGCGTTCAAAAATAAAGTATACTTTTGGCTTAAAGGTCAACGCAATTGTTCTAAAAGGAATCCCATCCTCCTCTTTCCTAGCGGTTAACGGTGGTTGTTAATCTGCTATACACCTTTGGTGTACCGTCCTTATGTGACACATTCAGTTCAATGAGTGCTCCACTAACAAGCTGATGATCTGAATATACGGTGTGCTAAATAATGGAGGCATGCAGAGTGACAAGGTGGCCGATTGGTCAAGCAGATGGACTGCTAATCCACTGTGCTCTAAACGCCTTTTTCCAATTCTGCCTTTATCCACCGAAGAAAACGCAGCACAAAGCAGAAAAGGAATCTCTTTTGTCAACAGGATGTTAAGCTTCCAGAGAAGCTGGCAAAAATTGCCAAGGCTGACTGTATTTCAAGTCATCCTGGTGGGGTATTGGGTAAAGTTTTCAACCAGCAATAATCGCGCCTCGGATGTACCTCATAAGCTACAATATTGCCTCTGCGAAAGAATAGCAGAGAAGGTCGCGACCTCTCCCGTGCAACCATGCGGACGTGGAACGACAGGGTGGTAACAAACTTCAAACTGCAGTGTAATCAGTCTTCTGGCACTGATGGCTGTGTGGTGTGTCCACGAAACCAGCTAGCAATATGTACGAGAAGCCTTATTCATTGCTCTCTCTTTAATTAAAGAAGAGTGAGCGTTGCTTTCCTGAACCCTGCGGGGAGAGAATTATGGGTATCCTGGTAATAAAGGGGTGGAGCTCTTAAGCTCCACAAAGCAGAACAGCACATAAAAGAATCAGAAGCACATCTCTCTCTTTCAACACCACTGTGAGGCTCCTATCCCCTAGAACCCAATGTTCCTTGCAGCTCAGCTGAAGAGTTGAATTTTGCATCCACAAGTTTGCATTTACAACACGTTGTGCTGAACCTGGTCTCTGTTGTGTTAATGACAGCCCCAGCACTTCGCATGGGACGAGGTGGCCGAGTGGTTAAGGTGATGGACTGCTAATCCATTGTGCTCTGCACGCGTGGGTTCGAATCCCATCCTCGTCGCTCCATGCTCCCTAGCGTTTGAATGCTCCCTAGCGGTTCTAAAGGAGCTGCCAGGAAAACCACCCACAGTGCCAATTTCAATCATGTAGAAAACGTGTGTGAGGTGTGCGAGTGGTTAAGGCGATGGACTGCTAATCCATTGTGCTTTGCACGCGTGGGTTCGAATCCCATCCTCATTGTTCCTCTCCTTTAGCGTTGGTTCTCAATCTGCTCTGCACGTTTTGTGTATTGTCCTTACGTGACGCACTCAGTTCAGTTTGTTGGAGTTAGGTATAAACGGAATTTGGAGCCAACTCCAAATGGGTGAGCCCCAAGTAGGCTGTTCGAACCTCACGGGGCTTTTGATTGATTTATTTAATGTCTTGTACATGACATAGAGTTAAAGCTTGTAAACCTAACCTAACCCGACCCTAAACCTACCCCTTACAATAATGAAAAATAGTAATTATTGTTGTATAGTGTGACAAAAATTATTGATGTGGCTAGTGGTTAAGGCGATGGACTGCTAATTCATTGTGCTCTGCACGCGTGGGTTCGTATCCCATCCTCCTCTTTCCTAGCGGTTAACGGTGGTTGTTAATCTGCTATACACCTTTGGTGTACCGTCCTTATGTGACACATTCAGTTCAATGAGTGCTCCACTAACAAGCTGATGATCTGAATATACGGTGTGCTAAATAATGGAGGCACGCAGAGTGACAAGGTGGCCGATTGGTCAAGCAGATGGACTGCTAATCCACTGTGCTCTAAACGCCTTTTTCCAATTCTGCCTTTATCCACCAAAGAAAACGCAGCACAAAGCAGAAAATGAATCTCTTTTGTCAACAGGATGTTAAGCTTCCAGAGAAGCTGGCAAAAATTGCCAAGGCTGACTGTATTTCAAGTCATCCTGGTGGGGTATTGGGTAAAGTTTTCAACCAGCAATAATCGCGCCTCGGATGTACCTCATAAGCTACAATATTGCCTCTGCGAAAGAATAGCAGAGAAGGTCGCGACCTCTCCCGTGCACCCATGCGGACGTGGAATGACAGGGTGGTAACAAGCTTCAAACTGCAGTGTAATCAGTCTTCTTGTACTGATGGCTGTGTGGTGTGTCCACGAAACCAAATAGCAATATGTACGAGAAGCCTTATTCATTGCTCTCTCTTTAATTAAAGAAGAGTGAGTGTTGCTTTCCTGAACCCTGCGGGGAGATAATTATGGGTATCCTGGTAATAAAGGGGTGGAGTTCTTAAGCTTCACAAAGCAGAACAGCACATAAAAGAATCAGAAGCACATCTCTCTGTTTCAACACCACTGTGAGGCTCCTATCCCATAGAACCCAATGTTCCTTGCAGCTCAGTTGAAGAGTTGAATTTTGCATCCACAAGTTTGCATTTACAACACGTTGTGCTGAACCTGGTCTCTGTTGTGTTAATGACAGCCCAAGCACTTCGCATGGGACGAGGTGGCCGAGTGTTAGGCGATTGACTGCTAAGTCACCCTGTCTGTATCACAATCTAGCCACGCGTGTGTTCGAATCCCCTCCTCGTCGCTGGAGAAAGCACCATAGCTCCCTCCATTTGAAAGGGGGCCAGCAGTGCTCCTAAAAGGATAACAAAAAATACAGGAGAGGCACTACAGATGCCCAGGCTGGAATAGATGCTTGTGCGCGGTGGGTCGCTAATCGATGCAGCATAACTTTAGTTTGAAACGACTCTCTTACGTCAGTCAAGCGGTGCCTGGACAGGAGACATGAAAACTAGTACAGAGAGCGGGACAAAAGGACTCGAACTCTGAAACACGCGTTCAATGATAAAGTATACTTTTGGCTCTAAACAGGTCAACGGCAATTGCTGCTACAGGGAATCCCTTGCCTCCCTCTCCGGTTAACGGTGGTTGTTAATCTGCTATACACCTTTGGTGTACCGTCCTTATGTGACACATTCAGTTCAATGAGTTCTCCACTAACAAGCTGATGATCTGAATATACGGTGTGCTAAATAATGGAGGCACGCAGAGTGACAAGGTGGCCAATTGGTCAAGCAGATGGACTGCTAATCCACTGTACTCTAAACGCCTTCTTCCAATTCTGCCTTTATCCACTGAAGAAAACGCAGCACAAAGCAGAAAATGAATCTCTTTTGTCAACAGGATGTTAAGCTTCCAGAGAAGCTGGCAAAAACTGCCAAGGCTGACTGTATTTCAAGTCACCCTGGTGGGGTATTGGGTAAAGTTTTCAACCAGCAATAATCACGCCTCGGATGTACCTCATAAGCTACAATATTGCCTCTGCGAAAGAATAGCAGAGAAGGTCGCGACCTCTCCCGTGCACCCATGCGGACGTGGAACGACAGGGTGGTAACAAACTTCAAACTGCAGTGTAATCAGTCTTCTGGCACTGATGGCTGTGTGGTGTGTCCACAAAACCAGCTAGCAATATGTACGAGAAGCCTTATTCAATGCTCTCTCTTTAATTAAAGAAGAGTGAGCGTTGCTTTCCTGAACCCTGCAGGGAGAGAATTATGGGTATCCTGGTAATAAAGGGGTGGAGATCTTAAGCTCCACAAAGCAGAACAGCACATAAAAGAATCAGAAGCACATCTCTCTCTTTCAACACCACTGTGAGGCTCCTATCCCCTAGAACCCAATGTTCCTTGCAGCTCAGCTGAAGAGTTGAATTTTGCATCCACAAGTTTGCATTTACAACACGTTGTGCTGAACCTGGTCTCTGTTGTGTTAATGAGAGTGGCTGAAAAGCAGCACTTCGCATGGGACGAGGTGGCCGAGTGGTTAAGGCGAGTTGGGAAATATAATGGGCTGGCTAATCATTTGTGCTCTGCACGCTGTGGTGTTCAATGTCCGGTCTCTCTCGTCGCTCCTATGCTGCCGCTAGCATCTGAAACGGGCCCAGTGTCCCTAAAAGTATAACAAATAAAGGAGCCCTCTTGCAACAACAGATGCCCACTAACTGTGAATGAGTGCTTGAAGTCGAGGGGGTCATGAGATAGCATCAACTTTAGGTTTAACATAAGACTTCTAACCGGTCAGTCATAAAGGCTGATACAAGATGAACCCTTTTACAGAGAGCGAACAAAAAGGACTAGACCTTCTAAAAGAGTCGTATGAAACTTAGCAGAGACGCACAAACAAATGGACTAGACTGCTCTGAACGAACGCGTTCAAAATAACGTATAACTTTTGGTCTTCCAGGTCAACGCAATTGTTCTAACCACAATCCCATCCTCCTCTTTCCTAGTGGTTAACGGTGGTTGTTAATCTGCTATACACCTTTGGTGTACCGTCCTTATGTGACACATTCAGTTCAATGAGTTCTCCACTAACAAGCTGATGATCTGAATATACGGTGTGCTAAATAATGGAGGCACGCAGAGTGACAAGGTGGCCGATTGGTCAAGCAGATGGACTGCTAATCCACTGTGCTCTAAATGCCTTTTTCCAATTCTGCCTTTATCCACTGAAGAAAACGCAGCACAAAGCAGAAAAGGAATCTCTTTTGTCAACAGGATGTTAAGCTTCCAGAGAAGCTGGCAAAAATTGCCAAGGCTGACTGTATTTCAAGTCATCCTGGTGGGGTATTGGGTAAAGTTTTCAACCAGCAATAATCACGCCTCGGATGTACCTCATAAGCTACAATATTGCCTCTCCGAAAGAATAGCAGAGAAGGTCGCGACCTCTCCCGTGCACCCATGCGGACGTGGAACGACAGGCTGGTAACAAACTTCAAACTGCAGTGTAATCAGTCTTCTTGTACTGATGGCTGTGTGGTGTGTCCACGAAACCAAATAGCAATATGTACGAGAAGCCTTATTCAATGCTCTCTCTTTAATTAAAGAAGAGTGAGCGTTGCTTTCCTGAACCCTGCAGGGAGAGAATTATGGGTATCCTGGTAATAAAGGGGTGGAGTTCTTAAGCTCCACAAAGCAGAACAGCACATAAAAGAATCAGAAGCACATCTCTCTCTTTCAACACCACTGTGAGGCTCCTATCACCTAGAACCCAATGTTCCTTGCAGCTCAGCTGAAGAGTTGAATTTTGCATCCACAAGTTTGCATTTACAACACGTTGTGCTGAACCTGGTCTCTGTTGTGTTAATGAGAGTGGCTGAAAAGCAGCACTTCGCATGGGACGAGGTGGCCGAGTGGTTAAGGTGATGGACTGCTAATCCATGTTAGCTCTCAGCCTCGTGGGTTTTCGAATCCGCAATCCTCGTTCTCTCCATGCTCCTAGTCGTTCTGAATGCTCCTAGCAGTCTAATATAGCTTAGCTGCAGGAACCCCACAGTGCACTTTCAATCATGAGGACATCGTTTGATGAGGTGGCTCGAGTGGTTAAGGCGATGGACTGCTAATCCATTGTGCTTTGCACGCGTGGGTTCGAATCCCATCCTCATTGTTCCTCTCCTTTAGCGTTGGTTCTCAATCTGCTCTGCACGTTTTGTGTATTGTCCTTACGTGACGCACTCAGTTCAGTTTGTTGGAGTTAGGTATAAACGGAATTTGGAGCCAACTCCAAATGGGTGAGCCCCAAGTAGGCTGTTCGAACCTCACAGGGCTTTTGATTGATTTATTTAATGTATTGTACATGACACAGAGTTACAGCTTGTGTTACATTAACGTCTACACCTAATCCAACCCTAAACCTACCCCTTACAATAATGCAAAAATAATAATTGTTGTACAGTGTTAGAAAAATATATTGATGTGGCGATTGGTTAAAGCGATGGCTGCCTTTTGTTAATCCATTGTGCTCTGCACGCGTGGGTTCGTATCCCATCCTCCTCTTTCCTAGCGGTTAACGGTGGTTGTTAATCTGCTATACACCTTTGGTGTACCGTCCTTATGTGACACATTCAGTTCAATGAGTGCTCCACTAACAAGCTGATGATCTGAATATACGGTGTGCTAAATAATGGAGGCACGCAGAGTGACAAGGTGGCCGATTGGTCAAGCAGATGGACTGCTAATCCACTGTACTCTAAACGCCTTCTTCCAATTCTGCCTTTATCCACTGAAGAAAACGCAGCACAAAGCAGAAAATGAATCTCTTTTGTCAACAGGATGTTAAGCTTCCAGAGAAGCTGGCAAAAACTGCCAAGGCTGACTGTATTTCAAGTCACCCTGGTGGGGTATTGGGTAAAGTTTTCAACCAGCAATAATCGCGCCTCGGATGTACCTCATAAGCTACAATATTGCCTCTGCGAAAGAATAGCAGAGAAGGTCGCGACCTCTCCCGTGCACCCATGCGGACGTGGAACGACAGGGTGGTAACAAACTTCAAACTGCAGTGTAATCAGTCTTCTGGCACTGATGGCTGTGTGGTGTGTCCACGAAACCAGCTAGCAATATGTACGAGAAGCCTTATTCATTGCTCTCTCTTTTACTTAAGAAGATGTTATCTTTCTGCTTTCCTGAACCCTGCGGGGAGAGAATTATGGGTATCCTGGTAATAAAGGGGTGGAGTTCTTAAGCTCCACAAAGCAGAACAGCACATAAAAGAATCAGAAGCACATCTCTCTCTTTCAACACCACTGTGAGGCTCCTATCCCCTAGAACTCAATGTTCCTTGCAGCTCAGCTGAAGAGTTGAATTTTGCATCCACAAGTTTGCATTTACAACTCAGAATTTTAGTATCATGAACCTGGTGCACGCTGTTCTGTAGTTTTAATAGAGCGTGGCGACAGCAGCACTTCGCATGGGACGAGGTGGCCGAGTGGTTAAGGTGATGGACTGCTAATCCATTGTGCTCTGCACGCGTGGGTTCGAATCCCATCCTCGTCGCTCCATGCTCCCTAGCATTTGAAGGGGGCCCAGTGCTCCTAAAAGGATAACAAAATAAAGGAGACTGCAACAACAGATGCCCACACTGAAGAGTGCTTGTGCGAGGGGGTCATGAGATAGCAGCAACTTTAGTTTGAAAGACTCTCTTAACGGTCAGTCATAAAGGCTGGACAAAGATGAAACTTTACAGAGAGCGAACAAAAGGACTAGACTCTGAAAGAGTGTATGAAACTTTACAGAGAGCACGCAAACAAAAGGACTAGACTCTGAAAGACGCGTTCAAAAATAAAGTATACTTTTGGCTTAAAGGTCAACGCAATTGTTCTAAAAGGAATCCCATCCTCCTCTTTCCTAGCGGTTAACGGTGGTTGTTAATCTGCTATACACCTTTGGTGTACCGTCCTTATGTGACACATTCAGTTCAATGAGTGCTCCACTAACAAGCTGATGATCTGAATATACGGTGTGCTAAATAATGGAGGCACGCAGAGTGACAAGGTGGCCGATTGGTCAAGCAGATGGACTGCTAATCCACTGTGCTCTAAACGCCTTTTTCCAATTCTGCCTTTATCCACTGAAGAAAACGCAGCACAAAGCAGAAAAGGAATCTCTTTTGTCAACAGGATGTTAAGCTTCCAGAGAAGCTGGCAAAAATTGCCAAGGCTGACTGTATTTCAAGTCATCCTGGTGGGGTATTGGGTAAAGTTTTCAACCAGCAATAATCGCGCATCGGATGTACCTCATAAGCTACAATATTGCCTCTGCGAAAGAATAGCAGAGAAGGTCGCGACCTCTCCCGTGCACCCATGCAGACGTGGAACGACAGGGTGGTAACAAACTTCAAACTGCAGTGTAATCAGTCTTCTTGTACTGATGGCTGTGTGGTGTGTCCACGAAACCAGCTAGCAATATGTACGAGAAGCCTTATTCATTGCTCTCCNTGGTGTGCGAGTGGTTAAGGCGATGGACTGCTAATCCATTGTGCTTTGCACGCGTGGGTTCGAATCCCATCCTCATTGTTCCTCTCCTTTAGCGTTGGTTCTCAATCTGCTCTGCACGTTTTGTGTATTGTCCTTACGTGACGCATTCAGTTCAGTTTGTTGGAGTTAGGTATAAACGGAGGTTGGAGCCAACTCCAAATGGGTGGGACTTGAGCCCCAAGTGGGCTGTTCAAACCTCATGGGGCTTTTGATTTATTTATTTAATGTCTTGTACATGACATAGAGTTAAAGCTTGTAAACCTAACACAACCCGACCCTAAACCTACCCCTTACAATAATGAAAAATAGTAATTGTTGTAGAGTGTGAGAAAAATATATTGATGTGCGAGTGGTTAAGGCGATGGACTGCTAATTCATTGTGCTCTGCACGCGTGGGTTCGTATCCCATCCTCCTCTTTCCTAGCGGTTAACGGTGGTTGTTAATCTGCTATACACCTTTGGTGTACCGTCCTTATGTGACACATTCAGTTCAATGAGTGCTCCACTAACAAGCTGATGATCTGAATATACGGTGTGCTAAATAATGGAGGCACGCAGAGTGACAAGGTGGCCGATTGGTCAAGCAGATGGACTGCTAATCCACTGTGCTCTAAACGCCTTTTTCCAATTCTGCCTTTATCCACTGAAGAAAACGCAGCACAAAGCAGAAAATGAATCTCTTTTGTCAACAGGATGTTAAGCTTCCAGAGAAGCTGGCAAAAATTGCCAAGGCTGAATGTATTTCAAGTCATCCTGGTGGGGTGTTGGGTAAAGTTTTCAACCAGCAATAATCGCGCGTCGGATGTACCTCATAAGCTACAATATTGCCTCTGCGAAAGAATGGCAGAGAAGGTCGCGACCTCTCCCATGCACCCATGCGGACGTGGAATGACAGGGTGGTAACAAGCTTCAAACTGCAGTGTAATCAGTCTTCTTGTACTGATGGCTGTGTGGTGTGTCCACGAAACCAAATAGCAATATGTACGAGAAGCCTTATTCATTGCTCTCTCTTTAATTAAAGAAGAGTGAGTGTTGCTTTCCTGAACCCTGCGGGGAGATAATTATGGGTATCCTGGTAATAAAGGGGTGGAGTTCTTAAGCTCCACAAAGCAGAACAGCACATAAAAGAATCAGAAGCACATCTCTCTCTTTCAACACCACTGTGAGGCTCCTATCCCCTAGAACCCAATGTTCCTTGCAGCTCAGCTGAAGAGTTGAATTTTGCATCCACAAGTTTGCATTTACAACACGTTGTGCTGAACCTGGTCTCTGTTGTGTTAATGAGAGTGGCTGAAAAGCAGCACTTCGCATGGGACGAGGTGGCCGAGTGGTTAAGGTGATGGACTGCTAATCCATTGTGCTTTGCACGCGTGGGTTCGAATCCCATCCTTGTCGCTCCATGCTCCCTAGCATTTGAAGGGGGCCCAGTGCTCCTAAAAGGATAACAAAATAAAGGAGACTGCAACAACAGATGCCCACACTGAAGAGTGCTTGTGCGAGGGGGTCATGAGATAGCAGCAACTTTAGTTTGAAAGACTCTCTTAACGGTCAGTCATAAAGGCTGGACAAAGATGAAACTTTACAGAGAGCGAACAAAAGGACTAGACTCTGAAAGAGTGTATGAAACTTTACAGAGAGCACGCAAACAAAAGGACTAGACTCTGAAAGACGCGTTCAAAAATAAAGTATACTTTTGGCTTAAAGGTCAACGCAATTGTTCTAAAAGGAGCTGCAGGAAAACCACCACAGTGCAAATTTCAATCATGTAAGGAAACGTGTGATGAGGTGGCCGAGTGGTTAAGGCGATGGACTGCTAATCCATTGTGCTCTGCACGCGTGGGTTCGAATCCCATCCTCATCGTTCCTCTCCTTTAGCGTTGGTTCTCAATCCGCTCTGCACGTTTTGTGTATTGTCCTTACGTGACGCACTCAGTTCAGTTTGTTGGAGTTAGGTATAAACGGAATTTGGAGCCAACTCCAAATGGGTGAGCCCCAAGTAGTATGCTGTTCGAACCTCACGGGCTTGATTGATTTATCTTAATTCTTTACATGACATAGATTAAAGCTTGTAACCTAACCCAACTCCGACCCTAACCCTAGCCCTTACAATAATGCAAAAATAGTAATTGTTGTACAGTGTGAGAAAAATATATTGATGTGCGAGTGGTTAAGGCGATGGACTGCTAATTCATTGTGCTCTGCACGCGTGGGTTCGTATCCCATCCTCCTCTTTCCTAGCGGTTAACGGTGGTTGTTAATCTGCTATACACCTTTGGTGTACCGTCCTTATGTGACACATTCAGTTCAATGAGTGCTCCACTAACAAGCTGATGATCTGAATATACGGTGTGCTAAATAATGGAGGCACGCAGAGTGACAAGGTGGCCGATTGGTCAAGCAGATGGACTGCTAATCCACTGTGCTCTAAACGCCTTTTTCCAATTCTGCCTTTATCCACCGAAGAAAACGCAGCACAAAGCAGAAAAGGAATCTCTTTTGTCAACAGGATGTTAAGCTTCCAGAGAAGCTGGCAAAAATTGCCAAGGCTGACTGTATTTCAAGTCATCCTGGTGGGGTGTTGGGTAAAGTTTTCAACCAGCAATAATCGCGCGTCGGATGTACCTCATAAGCTACAATATTGCCTCTGCGAAAGAATGGCAGAGAAGGTCGCGACCTCTCCCATGCACCCATGCGGACGTGGAATGACAGGGTGGTAACAAGCTTCAAACTGCAGTGTAATCAGTCTTCTTGTACTGATGGCTGTGTGGTGTGTCCACGAAACCAAATAGCAATATGTACGAGAAGCCTTATTCATTGCTCTCTCTTTAATTAAAGAAGAGTGAGTGTTGCTTTCCTGAACCCTGCGGGGAGATAATTATGGGTATCCTGGTAATAAAGGGGTGGAGTTCTTAAGCTCCACAAAGCAGAACAGCACATAAAAGAATCAGAAGCACATCTCTCTCTTTCAACACCACTGTGAGGCTCCTATCCCCTAGAACCCAATGTTCCTTGCAGCTCAGCTGAAGAGTTGAATTTTGCATCCACAAGTTTGCATTTACAACACGTTGTGCTGAACCTGGTCTCTGTTGTGTTAATGAGAGTGGCTGAAAAGCAGCACTTCGCATGGGACGAGGTGGCCGAGTGGTTAAGCCTAATGCTAATCTATTGTGCTCTGCACGCGTGGGTTCGAATCCCATTCTCGTCATTCCATGCTTCCTAGCATTTGAAGGCGGCCCAGTGCTCCTAAAAGGATAAAACAACAACAAAATAATGGAGACTGCAACAACAGATGCCCACACTGAAAAGTGCTTGTGCGAGGGGGTCGTGAGATAGCAGCAACTTTAGTCTGAAAGAGTACAAAGACTCTTGTCAGTCATAAAGGCTGGACAAAGATGAAACTTTACAGAGAGCGAACAAAAGGACTAGACTCTGAAAGAGTGTATGAAACTTTACAGAGAGCACGCAAACAAAAGGACTAGACTCTGAAAGACGCGTTCAAAAATAATGTATACTTTTGGCTTAAAGGTCAACGCAATTGTTCTAAAAGGAGCTGCAGGAAAACCACCACAGTGCAAATTTCAATCATATAAGGAAACGTGTGATGAGGTGGCCGAGTGGTTAAGGCGATGGACTGCTAATCCATTGTGCTCTGCACGCGTGGGTTCGAATCCCATCCTCATCGTTCCTCTCCTTTAGCGTTGGTTCTCAATCCGCTCTGCACGTTTTGTGTATTGTCCTTACGTGACGCACTCAGTTCAGTTTGTTGGAGTTAGGTATAAACGGAATTTGGAGCCAACTCCAAATGGGTGAGCCCCAAGTAGGCTGTTCGAACCTCACAGGGCTTTTGATTGATTTATTTAATGTATTGTACATGACACAGAGTTACAGCTTGTGTTTTATTAACATCTACACCCAACCCAACCCTAAACCTACCCCTTACAATAATGAAAAATTATTGTTGTACAGTGTGAGAAAAATATATTGATGTGTGAGTGGTTAAGGCGATGGACTGCTAATTCATTGTGCTCTGCACGCGTGGGTTCGTATCCCATCCTCCTCTTTCCTAGCGGTTAACGGTGGTTGTTAATCTGCTATACACCTTTGGTGTACCGTCCTTATGTGACACATTCAGTTCAATGAGTGCTCCACTAACAAGCTGATGATCTGAATATACGGTGTGCTAAATAATGGAGGCACGCAGAGTGACAAGGTGGCCGATTGGTCAAGCAGATGGACTGCTAATCCACTGTGCTCTAAACGCCTTTTTCCAATTCTGCCTTTATCCACCGAAGAAAACGCAGCACAAAGCAGAAAAGGAATCTCTTTTGTCAACAGGATGTTAAGCTTCCAGAGAAGCTGGCAAAAATTGCCAAGGCTGACTGTATTTCAAGTCATCCTGGTGGGGTATTGGGTAAAGTTTTCAACCAGCAATAATCGCGCCTCGGATGTACCTCATAAGCTACAATATTGCCTCTGCGAAAGAATAGCAGAGAAGGTCGCGACCTCTCCCGTGCACCCATGCGGACGTGGAACGACAGGGTGGTAACAAACTTCAAACTGCAGTGTAATCAGTCTTCTGGCACTGATGGCTGTGTGGTGTGTCCACGAAACCAGCTAGCAATATGTACGAGAAGCCTTATTCATTGCTCTCTCTTTAATTAAAGAAGAGTGAGCGTTGCTTTCCTGAACCCTGCGGGGAGAGAATTATGGGTATCCTGGTAATAAAGGGGTGGAGTTCTTAAGCTCCACAAAGCAGAACAGCACATAAAAGAATCAGAAGCACATCTCTCTCTTTCAACACCACTGTGAGGCTCCTATCCCATAGAACCCAATGTTCCTTGCAGCTCAGCTGAAGAGTTGAATTTTGCATCCACAAGTTTGCATTTACAACACGTTGTGCTGAACCTGGTCTCTGTTGTGTTAATGAGAGTGGCTGAAAAGCAGCACTTCGCATGGGACGAGGTGGCCGAGTGGTTAAGGTGATGGACTGCTAATCCATTGTGCTCTGCACGCGTGGGTTCGAATCCCATCCTCGTCGCTCCATGCTCCCTAGCATTTGAAGGGGGCCCAGTGCTCCTAAAAGGATAACAAAATAAAGGAGACTGCAACAACAGATGCCCACACTGAAGAGTGCTTGTGCGAGGGGGTCATGAGATAGCAGCAACTTTAGTTTGAAAGACTCTCTTAATGGTCAGTCATAAAGGCTGGACAAAGATGAAACTTTACAGAGAGCGAACAAAAGGACTATACTCTGAAAGAGTGTATGAAACTTTACAGAGAGCATGCAAACAAAAGGACTAGACTCTGAAAGATGCGTTCAAAAATAATGTATACTTTTGGCTTAAAGGTCAACGCAATTGTTCTAAAAGGAGCTGCAGGAAAACCACCACAGTGCAGATTTCAGTCATATAAGTAAATGTGTGATGAGGTGGCAGAGTGGTTAAGGTGATGGACTGCTAATCCATTGTGCTCTGCACGTGTGGGTTCGAATCCCATCCTCATCGTTCCTCTCCTTTAGCGTTGGTTCTCAATCCGCTCTGCACGTTTTGTGTATTGTCCTTACGTGACGCATTCAGTTCAGTTTGTTGGAGTTAGGTATAAACGGAATTTGGAGCCAACTCCAAATGGGTGAGCCCCAAGTAGGCTGTTCGAACCTCACGGGGCTTTTGATTGATTTATTTAATGTCTTGTACATGACATAGAGTTAAAGCTTGTAAACCTAACCCAACCCGACCCTAAACCTACCCTTACAATAATGCAAAATAGTAATTGTTTGTACAGTGTGAGAAAAATATATTGATGTGCGACTGGTTAAGGCGATGGACTGCTAATTCATTGTGCTCTGCACGCGTGGGTTCGTATCCCATCCTCCTCTTTCCTAGCGGTTAACGGTGGTTGTTAATCTGCTATACACCTTTGGTGTACCGTCCTTATGTGACACATTCAGTTCAATGAGTGCTCCACTAACAAGCTGATGATCTGAATATACGGTGTGCTAAATAATGGAGGCACGCAGAGTGACAAGGTGGCCGATTGGTCAAGCAGATGGACTGCTAATCCACTGTGCTCTAAACGCCTTTTTCCAATTCTGCCTTTATCCACCGAAGAAAACGCAGCACAAAGCAGAAAAGGAATCTCTTTTGTCAACAGGATGTTAAGCTTCCAGAGAAGCTGGCAAAAATTGCCAAGGCTGACTGTATTTCAAGTCATCCTGGTGGGGTATTGGGTAAAGTTTTCAACCAGCAATAATCGCGCCTCGGATGTACCTCATAAGCTACAATATTGCCTCTGCGAAAGAATAGCAGAGAAGGTCGCGACCTCTCCCATGCACCCATGCGGACGTGGAATGACAGGGTGGTAACAAGCTTCAAACTGCAGTGTAATCAGTCTTCTTGTACTGATGGCTGTGTGGTGTGTCCACGAAACCAAATAGCAATATGTACGAGAAGCCTTATTCATTGCTCTCTCTTTAATTAAAGAAGAGTGAGCGTTGCTTTCCTGAACCCTGCGGGGAGAGAATTATGGGTATCCTGGTAATAAAGGGGTGGAGTTCTTAAGCTCCACAAAGCAGAACAGCACATAAAAGAATCAGAAGCACATCTCTCTCTTTCAACACCACTGTGAGGCTCCTATCCCCTAGAACCCAATGTTCCTTGCAGCTCAGCTGAAGAGTTGAATTTTGCATCCACAAGTTTGCATTTACAGCACGTTGTGCTGAACCTGGTCTCTGTTGTGTTAATGAGAGTGGCTGAAAAGCAGCACTTCGCATGGGACGAGGTGGCCGAGTGGTTAAGGTGATGGACTGCTAATCCATTGTGCTCTGCACGCGTGGGTTCGAATCCCATCCTCGTCGCTCCATGCTCCCTAGCATTTGAAGGGGGCCCAGTGCTCCTAAAAGGATAACAAAATAAAGGAGACTGCAACAACAGATGCCCACACTGAAGAGTGCTTGTGCGAGGGGGTCATGAGATAGCAGCAACTTTAGTTTGAAAGACTCTCTTAACGGTCAGTCATAAAGGCTGGACAAAGATGAAACTTTACAGAGAGCGAACAAAAGGACTAGACTCTGAAAGAGTGTATGAAACTTTACAGAGAGCACGCAAACAAAAGGACTAGACTCTGAAAGACGCGTTCAAAAATAATGTATACTTTTGGCTTAAAGGTCAACGCAATTGTTCTAAAAGGAGCTGCAGGAAAACCACCACAGTGCAAATTTCAATCATATAAGGAAACGTGTGATGAGGTGGCCGAGTGGTTAAGGCGATGGACTGCTAATCCATTGTGCTCTGCACGCGTGGGTTCGAATCCCATCCTCATCGTTCCTCTCCTTTAGCGTTGGTTCTCAATCTGCTCTGCACGTTTTGTGTATTGTCCTTACGTGACGCACTCAGTTCAGTTTGTTGGAGTTAGGTATAAACGGAATTTGGAGCCAACTCCAAATGGGTGAGCCCCAAGTAGGCTGTTCGAACCTCACGGGGCTTTTGATTGATTTATTTAATGTCTTGTACATGACATAGAGTTAAAGCTTGTAAACCTAACCCAACCCGACCCTAAACCTACCCCTTACAATAATGCAAAAATAGTAATTGTTGTACAGTGTGAGAAAAATATATTGATGTGCGAGTGGTTAAGGCGATGGACTGCTAATTCATTGTGCTCTGCACGCGTGGGTTCGTATCCCATCCTCCTCTTTCCTAGCGGTTAACGGTGGTTGTTAATCTGCTATACACCTTTGGTGTACCGTCCTTATGTGACACATTCAGTTCAATGAGTGCTCCACTAACAAGCTGATGATCTGAATATACGGTGTGCTAAATAATGGAGGCACGCAGAGTGACAAGGTGGCCGATTGGTCAAGCAGATGGACTGCTAATCCACTGTGCTCTAAACGCCTTTTTCCAATTCTGCCTTTATCCACCGAAGAAAACGCAGCACAAAGCAGAAAAGGAATCTCTTTTGTCAACAGGATGTTAAGCTTCCAGAGAAGCTGGCAAAAATTGCCAAGGCTGACTGTATTTCAAGTCATCCTGGTGGGGTATTGGGTAAAGTTTTCAACCAGCAATAATCGCGCCTCGGATGTACCTCATAAGCTACAATATTGCCTCTGCGAAAGAATAGCAGAGAAGGTCGCGACCTCTCCCGTGCACCCATGCGGACGTGGAACGACAGGGTGGTAACAAGCTTCAAACTGCAGTGTAATCAGTCTTCTTGTACTGATGGCTGTGTGGTGTGTCCACGAAACCAGCTAGCAATATGTACGAGAAGCCTTATTCATTGCTCTCTCTTTAATTAAAGAAGAGTGAGCGTTGCTTTCCTGAACCCTGCGGGGAGAGAATTATGGGTATCCTGGTAATAAAGGGGTGGAGTTCTTAAGCTCCACAAAGCAGAACAGCACATAAAAGAATCAGAAGCACATCTCTCTGTTTCAACACCACTGTGAGGCTCCTATCCCATAGAACCCAATGTTCCTTGCAGCTCAGCTGAAGAGTTGAATTTTGCATCCACAAGTTTGCATTTACAACACGTTGTGCTGAACCTGGTCTCTGTTGTGTTAATGAGAGTGGCTGAAAAGCAGCACTTCGCATGGGACGAGGTGGCCGAGTGGTTAAGGTGATGGACTGCTAATCCATTGTGCTCTGCACGCGTGGGTTCGAATCCCATCCTCGTCGCTCCATGCTCCCTAGCATTTGAAGGGGGCCCAGTGCAAAATAAAGGAGACTGCAACAACAGATGCCAACACTGAAGAGTGCTTGTGCGAGGGGGTTATGAGATAGCAGCAACTTTAGTTTGAAAGACTCTCTTAACGGTCAGTCATAAAGGCTGGACAAAGATGAAACTTTACAGAGAGCGAACAAAAGGACTAGACTCTGAAAGAGTGTATGAAACTTTACAGAGAGCACGCAAACAAAAGGACTAGACTCTGAAAGAAGCAAAAATAAAGTATACTTTTGGCTTAAAGGTCAACGCAATTGTTCTAAAAGGAGCTGCAGGAAAACCACCACAGTGCAAATTTCAATCATATAAGGAAACGTGTGATGAGGTGGCCGAGTGGTTAAGGCGATGGACTGCTAATCCATTGTGCTCTGCACGTGTGGGTTCGAATCCCATCCTCATCGTTCCTCTCCTTTAGCGTTGGTTCTCAATCCGCTCTGCACGTTTTGTCCTTACGTGACGCACTCAGTTCAGTTTGTTGGAGTTAGGTATAAACGGAATTTGGAGCCAACTCCAAATGGGTGAGCCCCAAGTAGGCTGTTCGAACCTCACGGGGCTTTTGATTGATTTATTTAATGTCTTGTACATGACATAGAGTTAAAGCTTGTAAACCTAACCCAACCCGACCCTAAACCTACCCCTTACAATAATGCAAAAATAGTAATTGTTGTACAGTGTGAGAAAAATATATTGATGTGCGAGTGGTTAAGGCGATGGACTGCTAATTCATTGTGCTCTGCACGCGTGGGTTTGTATCCCATCCTCTTCTTTCCTAGCGGTTAACGGTGGTTGTTAATCTGCTATACACCTTTGGTGTACCGTCCTTATGTGACACATTCAGTTCAATGAGTGCTCCACTAACAAGCTGATGATCTGAATATACGGTGTGCTAAATAATGGAGGCACGCAGAGTGACAAGGTGGCCGATTGGTCAAGCAGATGGACTGCTAATCCACTGTGCTCTAAACGCCTTTTTCCAATTCTGCCTTTATCCACCGAAGAAAACGCAGCACAAAGCAGAAAAGGAATCTCTTTTGTCAACAGGATGTTAAGCTTCCAGAGAAGCTGGCAAAAATTGCCAAGGCTGACTGTATTTCAAGTCATCCTGGTGGGGTGTTGGGTAAAGTTTTCAACCAGCAATAATCGCGCCTCGGATGTACCTCATAAGCTACAATATTGCCTCTGCGAAAGAATAGCAGAGAAGGTTGCGACCTCTCCCGTGCACCCATGCGGACGTGGAACGACAGGGTGGTAACAAACTTCAAACTGCAGTGTAATCAGTCTTCTGGCACTGATGGCTGTGTGGTGTGTCCACGAAACCAGCTAGCAATATGTACGAGAAGCCTTATTCATTGCTCTCTCTTTAATTAAAGAAGAGTGAGCGTTGCTTTCCTGAACCCTGCGGGGAGAGAATTATGGGTATCCTGGTAATAAAGGGGTGGAGATCTTAAGCTCCACAAAGCAGAACAGCACATAAAAGAATCAGAAGCACATATCTCTCTTTCAACAC
>JADLZN010002532.1:0-17191 GCA_018155175.1 Sinocyclocheilus anophthalmus
TTCGTTCTAACACGCCCCTACATATCTACCTCACTATGTGGAAATTTTTGCATAATGCCGCCCAAATGTGCACTTAAAGAAAGAAGGCGTGGTTTCAGTAATCGCAGTAGTGTTGAAGCAGCCAGTCAGAGAGACGCTGTGTGTTCTAGGCGAAAGCAAAAGCACTTTAATTTGGCCTTCCGGAAGTAGATGCATTAGGAATCTTTAAGATCACTTACAAACAGAACAGCAATGCATTTTATGGACGACCGCTTCGTGAACCTAGGAGAGGAAGTAATTCTGACTTTGCTATGACAATCAAGCGCTTCTGAATCAGCTACTGTTTTGATATTAGGTTAAGTATTTGCTATTGACTGTTCAAATTCTGAGTTTTGCGCATCGTGTGTGTGTATGCGAGAGAGAGCGAGAGTAGAGAGAGAGACAGAGAGAGAGAGGAGAGAGAGAGAGAAGAGAGAAGAGAGAAGAGAGAAGAGAGAAGAGAGAGAGAGAGAGAGAAGAGAGAGAGAGAGAGAGAGAGAGCAAGAGAGAGAGCGAGAGAGAGGGGGTCACATCACAGTGGAGTGAGCTGTCTTAACCGTGGCTTGTGTACTGCAAACACATACCAGCTTCATCACTGTGTCAGTCAAGCGACTCTGTTACCCTTTCGGGCTCTGTCTTTACATTTATTTTGAAAGATGAAGCTGCGATTATGGTAAGGGGCGTTACATTTCGACGAGTGCTTGCGAAAATGCACTTTGTATTTATTGACAAATTATTTTTTGGCATTTTTTAAAATAGTTGCTACATTTATTTTGATGTGCTGAATACTAAAGTACATGTAAAGTACTTGACTGTAATTTTATCTGTAGTGTGTTATTCAATATTACATTTAAGGCTATATATACAGTAAAATGCCTGCAGTAAATTATGCAGTACACTGCATATTACTTAAGTGGGTCAAAAGCACTCTTTCGTTTAGCTAATTCCGTTCAATATCAATTTAAACTATAATCAATTTTCATTCAATTGCAAATAACATGCAATTAGGTTTTTCTGAAAACATTCCAGTCAGTTTGCACTTATTCATATTCTTTTAAAGTGTATTTTAACTGTAATAAGGACTCTTTACAAAATCCATACTACAGTGTATTTCTGATGTTGTCTGAAACAGTATTCAAAATGGCTTCAGGATTCTTTGAAAACAGCAAATGGGTATGTTTGTCTGTGTGCATGTACATTCTTTTCTCCAGGATGCCAGGAGTAATGGTACTCGGTCTGCCCAACTACAAGAGCGTGCCAGGACAGGAAACAGTCCAGCACCACCTCCTCTCCTTCATCTGCCTCAAGATGATGCTCTGATAGTGAGAGAAAGAATACAAAGAAGAGAGAAGGACAAAAGAGAAGTGTGCCGTGTTAATATAGTCAGATAAAATCATCTTGGTGTGTGTGTATCTGTGGGCGTTTGTCTGTCTCACCTCCACAGTCTAGTGGCGGCGTGGCTGACTGACACGTAAAGAGCCCATACTGACAGGAAGTGCAGTTCATCACTCTCTGATACAACAGCCCTGTAGCAAACAAGCATCCATATACACGATAAATATATCATACTTTACACACTCTTTATCCTGTAACACATACACCATTTCACATTTCATTTATTACATGTGTTACTTGCTGTTTCACTGTAATTATCTGTGAAATTTACTGAGCGTAAAATTATTTCTACACCATTTTTTTCCAAAGAATAAGTGTGTACAAAATTTTGACTTCTTGTGTTAAGATATTCCAAATAATATAATAGAGAAATATAGAGGAATCTCAAATCTGTACTTACCACATTTATTTGGACACAGACCTTTGAAAAAGAATAATACAGAAAAAGATCATGAGTGAGAATTAGATGTTCTGACACGTTTTTGCTATATAAAATCGAATGTATGCCATACCGTGGGCAGCAAAAATCTCCAAATGTTTCTGAAGGATTCTCTTTCCTTTCTCCACTATATTAATCATATCCCACTGAATAGAACCTAAACGAGACGAACACAACATTAGTTTTACATGTTGTCAGATGTAAAGCATCTTAGCTTTTCTGATGTTTTTGCTCTATAGACTTCAGACTAGAACTTTTCTTCTTCTTAAAAAATGAAAAAGGACATAATCTGCATCCACAAGCGCTCAGCTTTGCCCAGTTCGTTTTTTCCTTTTCCTTCCTTTTTCCTTTCCTTTCTTTTTTTTTTTTTTCTCCTTTTTTTTTTCTTTCTTTTTTTTTTTTTTTTTTGTGTTTTTTTTTTTTTTTTTTTTTTTGTTTTTTGTTTTTTTTGTTTGTTTTTTTTTTTTTCTAGGGCCTCTTTCCATGCTTTGAATTCACTCTGGTATTCTGTCCGTGCACGATAGAGAGTTGTGGGATCTAAAGCAAACATCAGAGAGCATAATGATGATGAAAAAATATAATTTGAAGACAAAATAGAAATTTGGCCAATCTTGCACGTATTTGTTTCAAAACACCTAAGCATTTTCCCACCTTTTTCCAAATTTTTGAATAATAGCAAAGCCATCAAAACAACAAAATAGCATAAATATATTATGCATATTGACCAACAATTTTAACAAAACTTTTTTTTAAATATTTGAGCTTTTTCAAGGTTACCTTCCTCTCAATAAGAATTAGTTTTCATTTTGTCTTCATTTTTATGTTAGTTAAAGTTTTTGTTATTTTTATTAGTCTATGAGTTTTTATTAAGTTTTATGTCAGTTCTATTTATTATAGTACGTAAAAAAACAACAACTACTAATCAGCATGGGCAATGTTATTTATAGATAATTGTTCAGAGAATGTGCTAATCTAAACTGCTAATTTCTACTACATTTTAAAGCATTTTACAGATATGAATAGCAGTATCTCCCAGCTATATTACAGCAGTACCTACGACACCGCGAAACCGTCTGCTGGTGTCCCGATAGTTGACGTAAGCATGCTCAATGATTTGCTTCAATTCGATCTGATCACGGACAGTGATTCCTTTAACTGTGGACAGGAAGTCTTCATGCACATAACGAACCACCTGGTCACACTGCAGACAGGACCTTACAATGGGGCATGAACCAAGAATCAAAAGCCAGCCGAAAAGAAATACAAAAGCCATTTAGGAGAGGCAGCAAACTGTGGCCTTTAAAATATAAAAAGTGAATCTTTGGCATTCTTTAGTAATGTCACTTGAGAGCCAAAGAAGCCGTATGATGTCATACATGCAGAAACATTCTACCAACGCTAGCAACAAATGTACTTATAATTATATGTGATCCTGGACCACAGAACCAGTCATAAGGGTCAACTTTTTGAAATCGAGATTTATACTTTCCATTGATGTATGGTTTGTTAGGATAGACAATATTTGGCAGAGATACAACTAATTGAAAATCTGGAATCTGAAAAAAAATCTAAATATTGAGAAAAATCGCCTTTAAAGTTGTCCAGATGAAGTCTTAGCAATGCATATTACTAATCAAAAAATGAAGTTTTAATATATTTACAGTAAGAAATTTACTAAATATCTTCATGGAACATGATTTTTATTTAATATCCTAATGATTTTTGCATAAAAGAAAAATCAATAATTTTGAACCATACAATGTATTTTTCGCTATTGCTACAAATATACCCCAGCGACATTAAGACTGGTTTTGTGCTCCAGGTCACATATGAAGACGACAGTTCACAATGGAATAAAAAAAAAAACACATTTCCTATCCCAAATAAACATTTTCATATCACAAATTTTACAAATACTAGTGCTTTTGCCATTTAATTAGCATAAACATTTATAAGACTGAAATTAATCACCTTTATACTTTATACTAAATAATATTTTAATTACAGGAAATGAACTGCATCTATTTTTATAATTTCTAGTTCAATTTTACTTTATTTTAGTTTAAATATTGCTATAAAAAAATAATTATTATCTTAATTTTGTATTTAATTTGACATCCCTAACTTCTCATTTTGTTTGGGGAAGTAATCCACAAAACTTTAGTCCATCAGTTGAAGTGGACAGAATGAATAAACCAAATTTATCAAGACCTTTCACTGGATGAGTGTATAAAGATAATGGACTATATTTTGGCCAGAAGTGACCGTTACACATCTTAATGATGGATTTGTTTCTTACAAACTTGCAGTTTTTCACTTCTGGGGCCAGTTGCATAAACCTGGCCTCTATGTTAAGACAGTGTCTTAAGAACTAGTTTGACCAACTAGCAATTAGCCAAGGGGTAATCAGTCTTACTTTCAGATTCAAATTAGACCAATCTATGTTTTATGTAACTGAATTGAAAATGTTGACCAGTCTTGAAGGAAAACATTATATGACTTACTTTTAAGACTAGTCTAAACCTTGCAACTGGCCCCAGGACGTTAAATTAGGGATTTATGAGTCATGTGGATTACTTGTGGATTAATGTGATGTTTTAATCAGCTGTTTGGACTTTTATTCTGACGGCACCCATTCACTGCAGAGGATCCATTGGTGAGCAAGTGCTACATTTCTCCAAATCTGCTACGATGAAAAAACAAACTCATCTTGGATGACCTGAGAGTGAGCACATTTCAGCAAATTTTCATTTTTGGGTAAACAATTCCTTAAGATGTTTCAAGACTTAATGCAGACAAGAGGGTTGAGGCAGGTTACTTCCTCTAGATCAGAGTCCTGCTGTCAAAGTACATCATCACATTAAGCTTAGCTCACTCAGTGGTTAACCATGACAGCGGCGGTCTGTCCCACCTCGGCACAGGCCTGATGTAGGTGACAACTGCAAGATCCTTTTGCTTCGTTCATGACGTGCAATGATTACGTAGGTGTGAAGACAATGAACGTATGCACATGAGGACATCGGAAAGTTTTGAAGTTTCCATGTCCTTAAAAAACATGATCATCAGGTTTTAAAAAATAAAAGCATTGTTTGTTAGCAGTGGACTTAGACTTTTGACTTTACTGTATACGCTTACACACAAACATGCATACAAATATGCACACACAGCATAATCCAAAACGATTTTTTCAAAATCAGTCAAAAACTACGTAATATTGGCACCAACTGGTACAAAAAGCAGAAATGCTTAACTCATCACTGCAATCAAGAAATTATTAATTTTAGCCAAATGTAGGTATTTGGACACCAAAAAGATAACATTCACTAAAGTTTCAAGATTCAAGATTTCAACAACAGTTTTACAACGTTTACAGCGACTACACAATATAAGACTCTGAGACACAAGAACAAACAGTGAGACACTAAAGAAAAAACATTCTCACACGCCCTCCCAGAACCCATAATCACTGTGACACCACACCTAAAATAATAAAGTTATTGTGCCCAATCTTCAGTGTCCAGACAGCTGTTTGCTGAAGATTTCTGCTTTCTGATGGCATGATGTATCGCGCTTTTGAAGATCCAAATAACTGTTAAAGGGACACTCACCCTTGAAAGGTAAAAAAAACTAAGCAGCACAGCTGGAAAACCCCTGAAATGTGATTCTAATTCACTTTTACTTTCTCAGACCTCTTTTTGCTAGGAAAATCCCTTTTATTACTCAGCATTTGAAACATTCATTAATTTCAAGTAATATTTTTCCAACTTTTGTACAGCTTAATCAAACAAACTAACATATATCAAATGTGTACGACCACCACACACACACACACAATATATTTTATTATAATAGATACAGTGGGAAAAAAAGTATTTAGTCAGCCACCAATTGGGCAAGTCCTCCCACTTAAAAAGATGAGAGAGGCCTGAATTTTCATCATAGGTATACCTCAACTTGAGAGACAAAATGAGAAAAAAAAATGCATACATGCATACAAATATGCACACACAGCATAATCCAAAACGATTTTTTCAAAATCAGTCAAAAACTACGTAATATTGGCACCAACTGGTACAAAAAGCAGAAATGCTTAACTCATCACTGCAATCAAGAAATTATTAATTTTAGCCAAATGTAGGTATTTGGACACCAAAAAGATAACATTCACTAAAGGATAAAAGATTATGAGCAAGAAAAAGATTTACGTGATAGTTTATCACTTACCAGAACATCTTGGATAAAGTTCAACATATTATTGACCTCCACAGAAACTATACATTGAAAAGATAATTGATGTGCCCTTAACCATGCGTTTACATGTGTGCTTATACATAAGTGTGTAAAATATTGCAGCGCACATACTGTACAATGAAAATCTTCATCCAAGCACTCACTTTAGAAGACTCAACACTGTAAAAAAGAATAAGCAGGACCTTTGCTTTTTAACATTTCAATTCATTATCATTATTGCTTACAGTAACTGTTTTGAGTAACTTTCTGAAGTTAAAGTATGGGAAGCAACATCACGAGAAGCTTCTGTGACAAGAAAATCCACAACAATGTAAAGACACTCCTAGTAAAACGTCAAAACATTCGGGAAGGACGGCATTTCTTCTTTTTAAATACGCTATTTGAATATAAATAAGCTAATAGAACGTAGTAAGCCAATTTACTAAAAAATAAATATAATACAATTGATTATATTATAATAGAAAACGAGATGTGTTCTCATTGTTAGAAGAAGAACATGTTTTGACATTGATTTGTTAGGGTGTTTTTACCCACACAATATCATGCAATTCATACCCTAGTAAAAATGTCAATATTTAAAATAAATTAATTCATAACTAAGTATAGGTAAAATCTATTACATATTTACTGACTATCGTTTGAGACGTACTGAATAAAAATCATAATAAAACGGTTATTTGGAGCACTACTTGTAACAAGCAAATTTCTAATATTAAGTCTTCATATTTTTTTTTTATTTGTTTTATGATGCTGTTGATGAGGATCGTATTAGTCTTTCAATAATATGTCTTTACATGCAAGATTTTACCTGAAGTATACTTGCAACAGTTCCACTTTCGCACAATCAAATATACTTCAGTTTGTCTTTAGTTGGACTTCAGCACTACTTACGCACAATCAAAGTGCATTAAGTACAAAATTAATTACTCCAATTTAGCAGACTTTAAGTGTACCATTAGTATATCAAATGTACAATTGCAGGTGTTTTTATTAAGTACATAAATATGTAAATGCATTTGTATAATTACCATTTAGTATAGTTAATTTTTCATAGGGTAACTATTAGGCTGGGTTTTGACACAAATTCACGATTCGATTCGATTCTGATTCACAAGCTTGCGATTTGATTCGATTCAATATTGATTTTTTTGGATATATATCAGGTACAGTACATTCCAAATTTTCTCAAGGAAAAAAAAATATCTCAACTAATGCTGTAAAATATACACGAGAGTCAGCTGGTACTACTTTACTATAATATTGAAGGTTAAAATTAACTGATTTGTTAAAATTTTAACTTAATGAAGTTTTTAAAATAATAAAGTTACAATTACATAAAAATATTTCTACTTCAATTAATTTGTTTGAAATATAAACAATGGTGGCTGTCATAAAAACTTGATGGATTTATTCAAACATAAATTAAACATTGAAGAACAGTCAAATGTATAATGAATATATTATATGGTGCATACATTTAGCAAAACTGCCCTCTAGAGTTTATTTTTCTATACGACTAATGAGTTTATGGTCATCGATTATGTTTTTCTGAGGTAAATGTGACGATACATGACATTGTTTACAAGCCGTTACGATGTTTTTGCGCGGCTGAAACACTGATTGAGAGATTACATGAGACAGGATACGGATTGTAAAGTTGTACTCTTTCTTTTAACTTACCTTCAGATGTTTAGTCATGTTTATTTTGTGCTGAAACTGGTAATAATGTGGAGGAGACCAGTTCACGTGCGCCTCGTCTGTGAACTGAGGCGCTACAGAGACGGCGCACTCCACATAAACAGCGCCAAAACCGGCATTTATTTGTTTGATTACGGCAATCCAATGGACAGAATTTAAATCTGAGACTTTGTTTCATATTAAAAGTACCGGAGCACAATGCTTATTGCGATATATTGGATGGGACGTTCGGTCCCCTTCAACGTTCCGTCCATTAACTGAAAACTAGACTAATCGATTCTTGGGATTTAAGAATCGATATCGTTCCGTAAAAATGAGAATCGATAATTATCGAGAAAATCAATAATTGTACCCAGCCTAGTAACTGTTACATTTTGGTGAAAAGGTGGCTAATTCAGATTAATTTGTGTGATCTTATTCGTACAATTTGAAATATCTGTTTTGGAGGTGGACCTTCATGCTTAGGCTAATGGTTTTCTAAAAACCATACATTTTCGTATGATTCACATCGTACAAATTCATGTGAAATCACCCCCTTGTAAAATAGATATGTTTTACGTGAGACTGTTGGTTGGTTTTTACAGTCTTTACAACAGTTTTACAACGCTTACAGCGACTACACAATATAAGACTCTGAGACACAAGAACAAACAGTGAGACACTAAAGAAAAAACATTCTCACACGCCCTCCCAGAACCCATAATCACTGTGACACCACACCTAAAATAATAAAGTTATTGTGCCCAATCTTCAGTGTCCAGACAGCTGTTTGCTGAAGATTTCTGCTTTCTGATGGCATGATGTATCACGCTTTTGAAGATCCAAATAACTGTTAAAGGGACACTCACCCTTGAAAGGTAAAAAAAACTAAGCAGCACAGCTGGAAAACCCCTGAAATGTGATTCTAATTCACTTTTACTTTCTCAGACCTCTTTTTGCTAGGAAAATCCCTTTTATTACTCAGCATTTGAAACATTCATTAATTTCAAGTAATATTTTTCCAACTTTTGTACAGCTTAATCAAACAAACTAACATATATCAAATTGTACACACACACACAACCACACCCACACCAATATATTTATTATAATAATCTATACAGTGGGGAAAAAAGTATTTAGGCAGCCACCAATTGTGCAAGTTCTCCCACTTAAAAAGATGAGCGAGGCCTGTAATTTTCATCATAGGTATACCAACTATGAGAGACAAAATGAGAAAAAAATCAAAAAAATCACATTGTATGATTTTTAAAGAATTTATTAGCAAATTATGGTGGAAAGTAAGTATTTGGTCAATTACAAAATTTTATCTCAATACTTTGTTAAATACCCTTTGTTGGCAATGACAGAGGTCAAACGTTTTATGTAAGTCTTCACAAGGTTTTCACACACTGTTGCTGGGATTTTGGCCCATTCCTCCATGCAGATACCCTCTAGAGCAGTAATGTTTTGGGGCCGTCGCTGGGCAAACACGGATTTTCAACTCCCTCATAAGATTTTCTATGGGGTTGAGATCTGGTGACTGGCTAGGCCACTCCAGGACCTTTGAAATGCTTCTTACGAAGCCACTCTTTCGTTGCCCGGGTGGTGTGTTTGGGATCATTTTCATGCTGAAAGACCCAGCCACGTTTCGTCTTCAATGCTCTTGCTGATGGAAGGAGGTTTTCACTGAAAATCTCACGATACATGGCCTCAT
This sequence comes from Sinocyclocheilus anophthalmus, assembly GCA_018155175.1. Classification (NCBI taxonomy): domain Eukaryota; kingdom Metazoa; phylum Chordata; class Actinopteri; order Cypriniformes; family Cyprinidae; genus Sinocyclocheilus; species Sinocyclocheilus anophthalmus. The sequence continues at coordinate 9,498 of JADLZN010002532.1, forward strand.
TTATTCTTTCGTTTACACGGATCAGTTGTCCCGGTCCCTTTGCAGAAAAACAGCCCCAAAGAATGATGTTTCCACCCCCAGATTAACAGTAGGTATGGTGTTCTTTGGATGAAACTCAGCATTCTTTCTCCTCCAAACACGACAAGTTGAGTTTTACCAAAAAGTTCTATTTTGGTTTCATATGACCATATGACATTCTCCCAATCCTCTTCTGGATCATCCAAATGCTCTCTAGGCAAACTTCAGACGGGCCTGGACATGTACTGGCTTAACAGGGGGACACGTCTGGCACTGCAGGATTGGTCCCTTTTGGGGGGGGGGGGGGGGCTGTGGGGGGGGGGGGAGGCGCAGTGTGGACGATGGTGCCTTTGTTGACTTTGGGTCCAGCTCTTGCAGGTCCTTCACTAGGTCCCCCTGTGTGGTTCTGGGATTTTTGCTCACAGTTCTTGTTATCATTTTGACCCCACGGGGTGAGATCTTTCGTGGAGCCCCAGATCGAGGGAGATTTTCAGTGGTCTTGTATGTCTTCCATTTCTAATAATTGTTTTTTGTTTTTTTTTTTTTTTTTTTCCTTTTTTTCCCCACAGTGATTTCTTCACACAAGCTGCTAACCTATTGCCGATTCAGTCTTCCCAGCCTGGTGCAGGTATACAATTTTGTTTCTGGTGTCCTTTGACCGCTCTTTGGTCTTGGCCATGGTGTTGTTTGGAGTGTGACTGTTTGAGGTTGAGGACAGGTGTCTTTTATACTGATAACGATTCAATCAGATGCCATTAATACAGGTAACGAGTGGGGGACAGAGGAGCCTCTTAAAGAAGTTTTACAGGTCTGTGAGAGCCAGAAATCTTGCTTGTTGGTAGGTGACCAAATACTTATTTTACCGAGGAAATTAACAATTAATTCTTTAAAAATCCTACAATGGGATTTTCTGGATTTTTTTTCTCAATTTGTCTTCATAGTTGAGGTATACCTATGATGAATTACAGGCCTCTCTCATCTTTTTAAGAGGGAGAACTTGCACAATTGGTGGCTGACTACATACTTTTTTCCCCAATGTATATATAATTAGTATTATATAATATATATATATATATATATATAATATATATATAATATATATATATATATATATGAAGACAAATCAACAGTAAGTTTTTAGTAAGTATTCAGAATTTTCATAAGATAAATTGATAATAAAAGGTAATGTTCTTATTTTTTTTAATTATGAGGGAACACTTTGTTGTTCTAGCATCACCAATTGTAAAATACTTTTAAAAAAGAAGACTTAAAAATTATAAGTTTCTTGTTTCTTGAAGTGATTGTTCTCATGTTGAAATTCATCTTTCCATTAAAAACAAAACAAGTCTTTCTATTTCATTCTGTTATTCTCATTAATAGAATTCATATTCATTCCGTCATTCTCATTCATATAGCTTTTTTATATTATGCAGATTTAATTACTAAAAATAATCGTCAATTACAGGATAATTCAGCACATTGAGACTCATGCAGAATTACACAAACTACTACAAATCACAGAGGCACAGAAGCTCAAAAACATTGGCATGCTTTTTAAATACTTAAAATATCTTTACATAAAAAAAAATCTATGTGGTTATGACTAATCAGCCTATAAACACAATGGAGTGAAAGCCACAAGTCTGGCTATGTTCTAGTTCAAATCTTAGGAAGTGTTTTTGGGAGCAAAAGTGTGCTGACATTTTTGATTGTTATTTTTGTTGAGCACTATTATATTAAATACAATTTAGGTGTGCATACTTTTCATGGATCCAGTCTCCATTCGCATTCACTATATTCTCTCATGTCTGATAATACACATTTATCTCTGTCTCCAAACTCTTCACTCTTCCTATGTCCTACATACAGACATATCCTATCCTTCCTATATCCTAGGTCAGATTCAACAATACCTCAATCATCTCTTATTATTAATTTGTTTTGATTATGCACAATTGTACGTCCTTTCCTGCCACACTCCAAATTTCACTTAAAAATGCTTAAAGAATTATATTCACAAACCAAATATTGTCATAATCACTTATTTATAGGTCACATGAACCATTTGTCCTCATTATACACTGTGTGCATAGAAAACTGTGGATGTTTATACAGTGCAGAATGTCTAGGCCTTAAGTAAGTAATTAAGTGACAAAAGACAAGCATGATAGCATATCTACTGAACTATTTAAGTTATTTAAAAGGTGCCAGCTGCCAAAGATGCACAAAAAAAATCTCAAAGTTTTTATTTGTATGACTGTTGCAAAGGTAAAACTAGGTAAAAGGTCTCATCAGTTATATCACTCTGTTTCTTAAGCTTTGTTCCATTGTGCTAATTAGCTTAGCAATCCTGTTATTAATTATAACATGCAATGAATACATTATAAAAAAACAGTAACATAACTATTTTATGTTCAGATTGTCTAAACTATGTGAGCAATAAAGATGGTATGATGCCACACTATACATTTCTTTTGTTGTTTCTATGTTATGTTATAATTTGCCTTACTCTCACACACATATGCCATGCATGCAAGTTTGCAGAATGACTAACATCTGTGCAAAATGCTGAGGTGTGGTGCAGGATTATAATGGATTCATAATGCAATTTCAATCTAGCCTTTTCTCTAAACATACATTAGGCATTCAAAAGTAGCAATGGTCTTCTCTCTTCACACAGTAATCACAAGGTAAATAAAAATATTTATTTTTTTAATAAATCTCAAAGCTCTTTCTCTTTTAGTCTATATAAGTAAATTAATAATATACATACTATTATAAAGTGCAGTTAATTTATTTTAATGATGTCTATTCATGGTAAAACTAACTAAAACGAATCTGTTTGAATTGGCCAACCTGCATGAGCTCTAAATTGTCATTATCATTATTATAACAGTGTGCAGCATCCAAAAATGTCCCAAAAACATACTGTACTCGTGAAGTGCAGTGTAAAACATATTTTGTAATGTGTATTCAGTGTGACTCTGTTTTAGGATACTCTCCAGTTTGTCCTCCTTGTGACAATGAAATGAAAACGGATGTGATTCTGGAGCACATGTGCGCCAGTGAATTTGGTAAGAACATCAGTACATACATCACACATGCCTACGCACCGAAAAAACGCACATTCATTGTATTTTTGCGCTCACATACTGAACGTGCCAAGACTGCAGCCCATCTTCCCCTCTCATCTTCTGTATTCTGGAAATGGAGTAGGCATGCAAGAGATCCAAGACTGATATATATTAGTTTGAAAGAACAGCCAAAACCACACAGTCTTGAACCAAAGGTATTCACCTATTCCTTCAGCTTCCCCAGCAGCCTCATACAGATGCCTGTAGTTTAATGTTTTGCTCGTCGTAAATTTAGTTGTCATGGTCTTGTGTTAGAATAATGAGGGAAAACTTTATTCTTCCAGGAGTGGAAACCATAGAAATGATTTTTTTTTATAATGACTTGCTTACCGTATATTAAATCTTTCAGTTTCGTTTAGTTTTAACCTTTCACCAGTGTTAAGTCATCATGTTGAGTCATAACTCTCTTTAGCCATGAATGTTGAGTGCCAGAATGATATTTTATTTCACGGCCATTAACACTGCTTTTGGGACAGATTCAAGCACTTTTAGAATCACTGGATCACGATTTTGTTATTTTGCACATATTTGACTGTCTTGGCTGCCAAATCCACTTTTAATAGAACAATGCAATGGTTTTAAACACTTAAAACAGCAGCAGCAGAATGTTTTAACCCTTGTAAATCTATGTCATGGCTTGGATTACCCTTTGAGAGGCCACGACTGTTTAACTAATGAATTGAGGTAATTCACAGAGGCCCTTAAAGTCTTTATTTGGCTGTTACTAACAGCTCTAAATTGGGATGTTTGCTCTCCTGTCTGGATGTGACAACAGCCCAGGGGTTGACCTCTAGGCAGAGACTGACAGAGTCTGAGTTTACTCTTTGGTCACTGGAGTAAACTGGAGTGTCCAGTATATATTTGTTGTCATTTCCAAAAGTTTCCTTCTCGTTATTACTGGATTTTGTCCATTCTATATATATCACGTTACTTGTCTGGGACGCTTAGTGCTTTTTCTTATATAACATATTCAGAAGTTTTCCCATAAAAAAAAAAAATGTATACATGCATTTAACATGCATTAAATTGATCAAAAGTGACAGTAAAGAAATTCATCACATTAAAAAATATTTCAAATAAATGCTGTTTTTAAAATTAAATTTACCCATACATATATTTCGAGTATATTAAAATCACTCATGTTTTTTGTTAAATACTATTAATAATATTTTAATGTTGTTACTGAATCATATAAATGCTGCCTAGTTAACATAATCACATATTACAAATATCTAAAAACCAAAACTTTTGGTGGTCTTGGTGGTCTTTTTCCCTAATCTTAAGAACGTTGGGTTTAATTTCTTGTTATTGGATTTTCAGTGTGACTGCACATTTATATTTGAAGATGGTTAACAACAATGACTGTTAAATGAGCCTATAACTGCAGCCATTAAGGCCAATCACAGCAGGAGTTAACCTCAACAAAAGGAGAGCAGTGACTTCCTGCTTTCTTCTGAAGAGGAAAACAAAAGCTGGTTTTGGTTAGCCTCTGACAAAACCATAAAGTTTCATTCAGTGTTTGAAATGGGTAAGCTATCTCTGGAAAGCTGCCGTCTTTCTCTGGTCAGCTTTATGTAAACCGACCCCACTGACACTCTCTCTGTGACCTCAGCACTACATTAGTTCTGCGGGATATTGCCAGAGACAGACAGTGAAGGAAGACAGGGTTCACGCTGTGAAGCATTGCTTTAAGTAATTAAGTAAATGTATGGATTAGTCTCTCCGTCAAGTTTAGATACATGTTGTCTTGTTAGACATTTCGAACTGCCCTGGATACTCAGAAAATCCTATGAAACTTTAGTTTCCCTCCAGATGTTTGTTTGAATCCCAGATATTTGAAGAATATGGAAACAGAAGAAAAACTATGTTTTTCTGTCTCTCCAAAACAGTACCGCATTAACACACTTTAGTTGGCTGTCTGTCCCGTGGTCAGTGATGCATGCTCAGCTTTCCTGTAGTAAAACTGTAGTAAAACCACCATTTTAACTGGAGCTCACCCCGAGCCACAGGTGCCATGTTTGTGAATTGCTTCAGCCCAAACTCTCCCTTCTGAGTTTATGGCATCGTTACATCTGCCTGCGGACATGTCTCCAAAATGACAGAGGTCAAAGATCAGGGACAAAGGTTAAAAGGTTTTTTAAAGCATAGTTTATCACATATGAAATGTAAATACTTTCACTGCTTTTTATCAAAATGATTCATTTCAGTTTGGAAAGAACACTGATTGTGACCACACGATTTCTGAGATATGCTCTCTTTGTTTATATCTTATTTATCAAATATTTACCAAAGCTTTCAAGCATGAATTACTTATTTGGACCATCTGAGATTGAAGCATTATCTGCCCCGGGTTTGTGTTTAGAATCTGATCCACCGCCTGTGCTTGGAAATGGTGGCTGCTTCGTGTTTTTGTAGTATGTATGAATGCAGCAACTATGTGCGATCTTGGCGCGCAGTGTTTGCTTACTACCCTCAAATGGTTCAGTAAACTGGTTTTACTGATGCAGATCTATCTGTGAAGTATCTGCAGTGTGGTATGCTAGTCAACACCCCCTCGTTTACTGATATTGTCTTATCACTTTGAGGGAGATTGGAAAGGCATCTCAAACGGCTTGTTTTATATGGTGCTTTATTGTGGCTTGCCCTTTTCGAGACACTGGATTACAGAGAACAAGAGAGACTAAACCTGTTATAGCTTTCCCATTGTTATTGTTCGGAAAGTGTGGTGTTACACGTATTAGCTGGAAAGCCACATCTGAAGGTTTTCAACTGTACCCATGTCCCTGCATTTGTAAGGATTACATTCACAAACACAAGGTGCAAATGGAGTTCACGGTGGAGTTAAAGTGGGATTTGGACTAAGATAAAGTGGTTGTGGGAGGTAGGCAAGACTCTTTCTAGCCTGACTTGATAATTCTTTAACCTTCAGACCATTTTTTTTATTTCATCAAACTCTAAGCTTCTTTATAGGCTTCAGATCAAGCTGTAATCCCTTCCATGTGCACTAATAATACTGGGAAGACTGGCTTATTTCTGCAAGAGTCAATTAGAAGTGAGGAGGTGTGAGATATGAGGTTATGGGTTGAGGATTAAAACGCATTTCATCATGTAGCTCTTTGAAAAACAGTGTAACAGTATGACGAGCTGCTCTCATGACTTAAATGGGGACTTTAATTTTCCTTGGCAATGATCAAGCATTATATTTTTCATGTTCCAGGCTGCAGAGGATATATATATATAAGTCAAGGTTCAGGAGGATATGAGGAGGATTTAGTTTCATTGTGGTCTGCTCAATGACAGCCAATTGAGACTGATCAGGTTGTTAAAACATAATTAGAAGTAAATCTCAATACCGATGTCTGCTCATTTCAATGGGTCTTCAGGATTGGCCTGCTAATTGGACCAAATTCTTCTGTAGGTGGCAGACTGCCTGAAGTTCACTGGTGGGTCACTGATGTTAGACCGTTGAAGTTGATAAGATGTTACGCTCTGCATGTTTCTCCATCGTTAACCCAGAAGGAAAAAAAAAAATCACCTGCGAGGCGGTGTGAGGGAGGAACAGCCATTGAAGTTTTACTCTGGCAAGACCACCGTGGAGCTGACTCGTGCATAGGAAGGTTAAGGAAATGAAAAGATTAACAGGTTAAAGAGAGTTTACTGACAGATCAGACAGATTAAGGCAAATCTAAGAATGTGGAGTAAGATTAAAACCAGGAGTTAAATGGTCAAAAGAACGGTCATGACAGAATTTCCCCATGTTTTCCCCAAAGTCAAGAGTCTGATAAGGAAAATATGATTTTTTTATGAAATCTTTGCAGAGGTTTTTACAATCATTTTCTGTTACATTTATGAATACACCATATGAGTTATTGGCCATATTTTTTATTTAACTGTGTAGGTTGATATTAGACATTGGTTTTTATTTATCAGTATCAATTGGTATTAAATATTTAATTGTTCATGCTCATTTTCCCTTTTTTTACATTTAGATTATCTTTGCAGTCCAATAACGGGCACTTAAAATTAATCTTAAAATTTAAGATGAATTATTTATATTTAACTGATCTTTAGCACATCTCAAATTGAACATCTGTTTTCATACTGCACATTAAGTTGTGATGCCTAAATTCATTTCTAGCATTTAAAATGAGTTATTTTTGTTTTTATTGTTAATTTATTTATATTTCAGCTTGTCGACCAGAATTTTAATTATCAGTGCATCCCTGGTAACTTTCAGTGCTTTTTTCCAGTGGAGTTGCAGTTGAATGGGGACCATTTCACCTACGGCCAATATATCCATCTAGAAAAATTCTGACCTTTGACTAATTGCCCTAAGCTTGTAAGAGAGGTATTCAAAGGAACAAAACCTAGTATCCAGTTACGTCTAGAGGAGCAGAGGGCAGTGAAGCTGCAATTTGGGACATTCTTGCCCCCTGGGAAAAGAATATGGCAATGAGAGCGGTTTTGGTTTGCAAGGATATCAATGCTTTTTCTTGAACTTGACGGAGTTAATGACAGAGAGACCAGTATCATGATGGCTTT
>JADLZN010002533.1:0-125573 GCA_018155175.1 Sinocyclocheilus anophthalmus
GAGTGAAGAGTAAGAAACTCTCCATAGACACCAGAAGTGCTCCATTCAAAAGAGTTTTGAGCTACATTTCAGTTGGCCTTTCAATTATAGTGGCCTCTCATGAGAAACAACATCTGTTACAGTAGAAACATAAGCCTTGACAAGTCTTCAAAGATTAAAAAATAAAACAAACTCCCTGTGCATCACTAAAAGCACTGCATATTAGTCAAACGATCTTGTCAGCATAATGCTCCTCTAAACTCCTACCTCTCCATGGCTATATCCGTTTTCCTGCTCGGCTAAGACGCTGGTGGTCCCATGACCAGAGCACGGAGCGGCAGCAGTCATCCTTTTCTCTCTCTCTCAGAATGACAAAGTAACTGAGAGAGAGAGCCAGTGGTGCCCACTCCCCTCCTCTCTCCACCTCCCTGCTATTCACAGGCAAATGCAAGTCTAAATACCAGATGGGTCTGCCCCAGCAACTTCACTAGAGGGGGCGGAGGGGGTAGAGGGCAGAGAGGAAAGGGGGGATGGGACAGGAGGGTGTCTGTCAACAACACTACAAAGCCCCTCACCAGAAAGGGCAAAAGAAAGACAGTAGAGCGATGGCTGAAACTTGGCACGCTGGTGCTAACTGGACCTTGTGAATGGAGTGAAAAAATCCAGAGCGGTGATGGGAAGGGCAAAATGAGGCCCAGCCGATGATTCATAAACACAGATATACACACTAATGAAGTGACTGGTATAATCATGTAAAGTGCAGCATGGTCAAAACTATATATGTGACCCTGGAGCACAAAAACCAGTCCTTAAGTAGCACGGGTATATTTGTGCATAGCCAACAATAATGGATGGGTCAAAAGTATTATTTATGCCAAAAAACATTAAGATATCTAAGTAATGATCATGGTCCATCCATGAAGTATGTGTTAATTTCTACTGTAAATATCAAAAACTTATTTGATTATGAATAGTGTTGCTAAGGAATTATCTGGACAACTTAAAGTCGATTTTCCAATATTTTAGATGTTTTTAGATAGGTGTACTCGCGCCAAATATGTGTCATATTTTTGAACAAACATTACATTAATGGAAAGCTTATTTATTTAGCTTTTAGATTATGTATAAATCTCAATTTCAACAAATTGACCCTTATGCCGGGTTGTGGTTCCAGGGTCAATATGTGTTTTTTTACTGGTTGTATGTTATAACACTGTATTGGTGAGCAAGCTGGAAGCTGTGATTCGTAGAGGTGGGGATGTTTTCTAGAGGGGGGGAGGGGGAAAACAGCAACAGAAGGCATGTGGGGAAAGAGCTCATTCCTTGGAGACATGGGAGTATCAATAACCTGATCAATACTCAACCGCTCACAGTATGTTGCACACATACACACACATTATTCCAATACAACAACTGCTGCGTGTGTCACTGCTGGATTTGCTCAAATGATAAATTACATGCTTCTTAAATAAAAATTAGAAATAAAAATTAATTATATTTCTTTCATGTGCAAAAAGAAGAAAACAAGAAAAAATTTTGCTGAAAGAAAATGAAACCTATATTAGAAATGCTATAATGTCCCCAACAAGAACTCAGTGGGAACAAATAGTTACAGAAATTTACAAGATGGAAAAACTGACATTCAGGTTGAGACTGCAAGAAGAGACATTTAAGAAACACTGGGGAAAATGGACAATCTATATATCAAAACAGAGAGAAGACAGATAAATGCCAAAGTGAAATATGTATATTCATTAATGTAAATGTATGTACAGTGGGGCAAAAAAGTATTTAGTCAGCCACCAATTGTGCAAGTTCTCCCACTTAAAAAGATGAGAGAGGCCTGTAATTTTCATCATAGGTATACCCTCAACTATGAGAGACAAAATGAGAAAAAAAATCAGAAAATCACATTGTAGGATTTTAAAGAATTTATTGGTAAATTCCTAGGTAAAATAAGTATTTGGTCACCTACAAACAAGCAAAATTTCTGGCTCTCACAGACCTGTAACAAACTTATTTAAGAGGCTCCTCTGTCCTCCACCAGTTACCTGTATAAATGGCATCTGTTTGAAAAAGTATATCAGTATAAAAGACACCTGTCCACAAACTCAAACAGTCACACTCCAAACTCCAACATGGCCAAGACCAAAGAGCTGTCAAAGAACACCAGAAACACAATTGTAGACCTGCACCAGGCTGGGAAAACTGAATCTGCAATAGGTAAGCAGCTAGGTGTGAAGAAATCAACTGTGGGAGCAAGTATTAGAAAATGGAAGACATACAAGACCATTGATAATCTCCCTCGATCTGGGGCTCTATGCAAGATCTCACCCCGTGGGGTCAAATGATCACAAGAACTGTGAGCAAAAAAAATCCCAGAACCACACGGGGGGAACCTAGTGAATGACCTGCAGAGAGCTGGGACCAAAGTAACAAAAGGCTACCATCAGTAACACACTGCGCCGCCAGGGACTCAAATCCTGAAGTGACAGACGTGTCCCCCTGCTTAAGCCAGAACATGTCCAGGCAGTGGAAGTTTGCTAGAGAGCATTTGGATGATCCAGAAGATGATTGGGAGAATGTCATATGGTCAGAGGAAACCAAAATAGAACTTTTTGGTAAAAACTCACTTGTCGTGTTTGGAGGAGAAAGAATGCTGAGTTGCATCCACAGAACACCATACCTACTGTGAAGCATAGGGGTGGAAACATCATGCTTTGGGGCTGTTTTTCTGCAAAGAGACCAGGACGACTGATCAGTGTAAACGAAAGAATGAATGGAGCCATGTACCGTGAGATTTTGAGTGAAAACCTCCTACCATCAGCAAGGGCATTGAAGATGAAAATGTGGCTGGGTCTTTCAGCATGAAAATGATCCCAAACACACCACCCGGGCAACGAAGGAGTGGCTTCGTAAGAAGCATTTCAAGGTCATGGAGTGGCCTAGCCAGTCTCCAGATCTAAACCCCATAGAAAATCTTTGGAGGGAGTTGAAAATCCGTGTTTGCCCAGCGACAGCCCCAAAACATTACTGCTGTAGAGGAGATCTGCATGGAGGAATGGGCCAAAATAACAGCAACAGTGTGTGAAAACCTGTGAAGACTTACAGAAAACGTTTGAACTCTGTCATTGCCAACAAAGGGTATAAAACAAAGTATTGAGAAGAAATTTTGTAATTGACCAAATACTTACTTTCCACCATAATTTGCAAATAAACTCTTTAAAAATCCTACAATGTGATTTACTGTGATTCTCATTTTGTCTCTCATAGTTGAGATATACCTATGATGAAAATTACAGGCCTCTCTCATCTTTTTAAGTGGGAGAACGTGCACAATCGGTGGCTGACTAAATACTTTTTCCCCAGTACTAGGATAACGGCTGCTTGTAGTAAGACAAGGAAATGAGTCTTCTTTGATTGCTTCTGTTGTCCTCAGTTGTAAGTCGCTTTGGATAAAATGGTCTGCTAAATGACTAAATGTAAATATATGTAAATATACACTAATAAATATATATATATATATATATAATAGATATTATATATATATATACACTACATAATAATCTTTGCTTTGATTTTGGGTAACTTGGACATGTCTTTGTGAGATTCATCCATTTACATTCACTGTGAGAGGGCATAAATATGCTCATCCTCTCTGAGCAGAAGCCTGTAGTGCGTCAATTCAGTTGTACTGTCGTATTATCATTATAATGACAACATGGAGGTGCCATTTCCTTTGACTTGCAAGGACTGACTCTATGTGTTTAGGCTAAAACCAAGTAGAACAAAAAGTGGAGATGAGTTTTTCCTAGTAGCATTATAGAGATGAGTGCACCTGAAACTGCATTTTCAACACTAATAAAGAGTTTGAATGAATTTAAAATATAACGCAGGGGGCGGGCAACTGAAGACATATCTTCTCAGACAATAGTCCCACACTGGCTTGTAAAGATGAGCATTACGATCAATACAGTCACAGTTTGCCCTCATCCTCCCATCAAACACCATCTCTGTGATTCCTCACTCTCTGCCCTCTTACACACGCAGACCATCTGGAGTAGAAAGGACTCGGTCTCACACACTGAGCTCTACTGTCTGCTGTGCCTCAGGCTATATCACTGGGCTGATGCTCACAGCTTCGCTGTCACTTTCTGCACTGCTGGCTGCTGTGATTGCCTGCAGGGCTCTGATCCAGACAATAGATTGTCAATATTATGTTTGTCAACCAATGTGTGTCAGTGAGCTCATACAGCGCCCAGTAAGGTCAGAGTAAATTAATTAATTCCCACTCACTGACTCACTTTAGATATTTATTTTGAAGTGAAACCTTGTAGGTCACACAAAAGTGAAATCTCTTTCAATTTTGCATAATACTTTTTTTCTTTTTAACTCACAAAGAACATTTCTAGCTCATTCAGAAAAATCATACACTACCAGTCTGGGGTCAATAAGTTTTTTTTTTTCTTAATTATTTTTAAAGAAATACTTTTGTTCAGCAAGTATGAGTTAAATTGATCAAAATTGAGAGTAAATACATCATGCAAAAGATATCAATTTAATTTGAACTTTCTTTTTACCAAAGAATCATGAAAAATATATAATGGTTTCCACAAAAATATTAAGCATCACAACTTTTTTCAACATTAATAATAATAATAAAAACAATGTTTTCTTGAGCAGCAAATCTGCATATTAGAGTGATTTCTGAAGGATGATGTGACACTGACGATGAGTAATGGCTGCTAAAAATACAGCTTTACCACCACAGGAATAAAGTACACTGTAAAATATATTAAAATAGAAAATAGCTCATTTTAAAAGTAATAATATTTCACAATAGCAATGTTTTTCTGTATTTATGATCACATAAATGAAACATTAGCAAGCAAGAGAAACGTCTTTCAAAAACACTTCAAAAATGTACTGACCCGAAACTTTTGAACAGTTTTATAATTTAGAGAAAAACTAGATTTCCACTTTCTACAGAAAAGTTTTACATTTGCTACAAATATTCCCATAACCTTTTAAGATTTTCTTAAGAATTCCCATGACTTTTCCATGATTGAAAAATCACAATTTTACAATTCTATGATTTTTTAGGTCTTCTATGAGCACAGAAACCTTTCTCAGTCATTCATTCATTCATGTTGTCCTGTTGTTTGAATAGAGTCTCATGTCCTGTGGTTTCGCTCAGCCTCAGCTGTCATAGCAAACCCATTGTGTTTGATGACCACAATCCACACTGGCCAGCTCATCAGCCATGTTCGGATCGGTTGGTAGGCAACACACTCAAACAGTCAGTTTCTAAATCTGGGATGAGCCAATCTGTCATCGAAGACAAATCAAGTCCAGCATGTGGTCACTCATGACTTACAGAAAAAAAGATAAAGACTCTGTACTGTCAATGATCACACACACTCACACATATGCATATAATGCTCACACAAGGCTAATACACACCTGTATACCAGTGGCCAGGATTATAGCGTGTTCTCAGTGATTTGCTGGTCTGCGGCAGATTTAATGCGCAAGGTAAGCTGTTCGCGAAGCGCTCACCCAAGTGGAAAAATTTCCATTTCATCAAAAGCATGAAATGACATGCCCAGGAATGGGTGTGAAAGGACAGGTGGTGTGAATAAGCATTCATGTTCGCCAGTCAGATGACGCCAGTGAGTTCCACAAGTGTCATCGCGCATCTTAACATAACGACACAAAGACTCTGCAGTGCTGAAGACTAAAGAGGATAAATGCGTGCTCCGTCAGAGACTGATCTAGAAACAGGTAGTCGTATGTAAACTAAGCCAGCTTTTGATTTATATACAATCAAAAGCTTTGATTACTACACAAATACACTAACAACTTTTGTCAATATGCCAACAGACGGCAGGACAGGGCTTGGACGAGGTCGCCATGCCAACAGGGCAAGGGGTCTATATAAGGATTGTCTGATGAGTCAGGAAAGAGCACTATGATTATGCTAATGATAAAATCTGACAGCGGTCAGCCAACTGGACCATCTGTCCATGCTGGGGCTCAGGGGGAAACACTGAAGTCAGACTGAAGCGTTCAACACTCACCCAGTGTCACAGCAGAGGAAAAACACAATGGTCTGATCACAGAGACAATCGTGCGTGTGTGTTTGTGTGTGTGAATATGTTTGTTTGCCTGACATCACTGCCAGTCAGGGATTTCCGTAATAGCTGGTGCTTTAGAAACACTGTATTCTCTTCAGAGAAACTAGAGTCTGATGGAAAAATACATGAAAAAGTCCTCCATTGCCATCACTTAACACTACCTAGAACATCCAAGCCAAAATTTTGATATCAAATTATCTGTTAATTCTAAAGTTTTTATCACTGTTTGGGCAAAATATAGAAGAAAAAACAGTTCATCTAGAGGACAGATAGTGTTCAATAAGACAAGGTTTCACAACCTGTGGGTCATGACCCCCACCAGGGGTCGCCAAGCCTACTTGATTATAGGGAAACTACATTTAGACTAAACTAAATTACATTAACAGAAACCACATTCATTTATTAGAAAAGAAAGTGTCCTGTAAGAACAACATATGAAAAGACAATGATATGAAACTGAAGAGCAAAACGTTTATAAATAATGAACTATATCTGGCCAAACAACTATGCATTGAAAAATGGAAAACAGCTAACGCACAGGGGTAATCTAATCTAAACTGACTGAACTGCACTGGGTGAGACATAGGACAGGTTAGAACGACCACAAATGTATGGATTTATGTATCAAGGTAATAATTCTGAGCAATTTACACACCTTATAATTAGAAAGCAGTACCGGTACAATGAGTAATCTCTTATTATCCACCAAACCAATATTTCAATCGAATAAAGCCTCAAACAATCCAGTACATAAAATTAAAGGGATAGGTCACTGAACATTTTTAATTCTGTCATCATTTCCTCAACGTCTTGACATTCCAAACTTGTATGACATACTTTGTCATGTTGAACACAACAGAAGGTATTTCAAAACTAAATGGGGTCCAAACAACATTGCACCCCAGTGATTTTTATTGTATGAAGGGGAAAAAAACACGGAAGAAAGTCAGTCATACAGGTTTAGAAAGACATGAGGGTGAATAAAAGATGACAGAATCTTAATTTTTGGGTGAAATATCCCTTTAATAACCATTATAACAACATTTCTAACAAATCATCTCTAACAAATCTCAAAATCTTCTAAAACTTCTCAACTTTTCACACACTACAATACAATTACAGAGCATACAGCTACAGGGTGTTCAAACTCAATACCAGTAGCATGACAAGTGAGCCTAAGTAGTAAAAGTAAAAACAGAAAGACAGAGAACTCCAGGGGAGTTCATATTATGAGCAACTAATGACTACTCACCTTGTCAAAAAACTCGTAGAGTCGAACAGTCTTGTCAATTTTATCCTTGGTTTCCTCCACTCGCTGGGAGAAATCATGTAGATGGACCCAGAATGAGCGTATCTTCACCTCGTACACCTGCAGCTCTGCAGAAGAGACGTCTTCCCACTTCTCTAAGCGCTTAAGGAGAGCTTCACCACTCCTTACGTGTTCCTGAACAAACACACACACACACACACAGAATTACGCAGTGAACTGGTATGAAAACAGAGGGTGCGACTGAGGTTACTACATTTGAACAGTTACAAACGTTCTTGAAGCTCATGTTGACATAATAAAGCAAATGTTTGACACCTGCTGTAAAATATTACCTCTCAGTTCATATAAAAACATCATAAGGTATTTGTTGAGCAAATATGGGGACTATGCAAAAAAAAGAAAGAAAAAGAAACAACATGCAGATGCTGTGGCAGGGGGTAAAAAGCGCTATGTAAAACAAGTTTAATAAGAGTTGACATACATATGCAGCTGTGTAAAATTCTCTGAAGACAGTCTGTTTATGATGTAACTGCTCAAAGGAATCTTCCAGCTCACTCAGTGTCTGCAGACGAGTCTCGCCCACTTCTTCTATCCACTGACTCACCTAAGAGACAACATATACATACAAACAGTTATTTCTGCTAGTCCAGCTGCACTCTCTTAGTTTCACCCAGAACGACACATATTTATGCTCTTTATTCTCTGTGACAGTAGACTTTGGCAGTAGACTGAAACATAAGCACACAAACACATCCTTCACATGTCTGTCATCTGATACAGATGCTATGGTGCTAGATTACACTTTCTCATGATGTGCATGAATGTGTGTGTGTGCTTGGCTAATCTGTTTCAGCAGCTTCCACTATAACCTTGCCAACAGGATTTCCCCCCCCTCTTTCTGCCTGCTGGGCACAATCATCCATTAAAACAATCAGAAGAATAAATCACCAGGTCAGTGTGTAGCTTAGTAAGGCTGTTTGTGAGTCAGTGTGCTTGTGTGTGGCACTTCAGTACAGTGTTCAGTATTTTTTATAAGTTTAAATTCACTACAAAAACACTGCTAAGAATAAGCCTTGAAGACAAAAACTGCCCAAATGGAATTCAAACGTCTCAGACTATCCATGCAAATGCTTCTATTTTGGAGTCCTTTCTAACAAAAAATAGATTTAATTTCATAATTTAAGTGAAAAGTTTAACTAAAAATGTAGATTCGTCTCAGAATTGAATTTTAACTTAGTAGAACTCTACTTAGAAGTATTTTTATAGAGGATTTTTATAATAAAGTATGAAAACAAATCAAAATGCAAATATAAGAAATGATCCCATTAAAGAACAGGTAGCATTTCCTGAGTCTCAGACACAGCTCTTATTATCATCTGTAATTAATACAGTTCATAATAGCAAGTGCAAAACTTTAGTCCTCACCTCTCTGAATCCCTCCTCCAGAGTCTTAAACTCCATTATGAATTCCAGTTCCTGTGTGCATTTGTTGGACAGCATCACCAATCTGTGAACCAACTCGTCCACTTGATTATACAGACGGCCCGCATTCTCAATGGCATCTCTAAAACACACACCAACAGGATTTCCTTAGCATATTAAATTTAGTCTACATATTGTCTTGAGTTTGTTTCTAATCCCTGAGAGAAACTTCAAGCATCTGAGCTTGGAGAAAACGCTGACTGCAGGACTCACATCTCATTGGCTGAGACACTCTTGTAGAACTCTCGCCTCATTGGCTAAGACAGCCTTACAGAACCATTGATTGGGCCTGGCTTTTAGAGATTTAGTGAATGTAATTAGATGTGCAAGTTGGTTTTACAGAATGGTCTGGCAATGGGAGACAGTATGGAGCAGAGCTGGAGTTTGTGTGTGTGTGTTGTATGAGAAAAGAAAAAGGCTATAAATGAGAGAAACTATGTCAATGACTGTATACTGTGATACTCTACAAACAGTATGTGAGGAAATATGTATTTCTTTAAATGCATAATTGCGAAGAAATATGAGTAAAAATGCATTTTGTGTGTTAAAAATGCAGCGTTGTGATACACACTGACAAAACGCACTGTACACAGCAGCAGAGGCTGATATCTACTGAATGACTTCATCACTGCTGTAGTTCACTCACATAATACTGTATTGTGCTCTAGTCAAACATTTATACAACATTTCCCCTCAACAATATGCCAACTAACTCAGTCAAAGAGTGATCCACTCTCTGATCCAAACATAACACCAATGTCAATATTAGAATATAGAACTCTTTTTGAAGAATGCCACATTCCCATCTGACTGCCAAAATACTTCAAAGCAAGTAAGACTTAGTAATGCAGACAGACATGTGGCACATGCACACCAACACAGCCATACTGAACTGTGCCCCCTGCTGTTAGATACACATAAATGCATATCCGCATGTTAAAATAAAGTTATTTTCATGGTAGTTTGTTTGTTTGTTTGGAGCTTGACAGCCTTAGTTTCTATTCAATATCAGTGTGTGGAAAAGAGCTGCAACCGAAATGAAATCCACAGAAAAAGAAAAGTTAAAAAAGTTTGGAAAGTAAATGATAATTGAATTTTAATTTGGGGTGAACTTTAGGGTTTTGGTTGACGCAAGTTCAGTGTTGGAACAATCTGAGTATGACACACAATGAAAGGCAAATCAGTGACCTCAGAATCAGTCCAAAACCCACCAATTATTCACAGCACACACCCAGAGCAAACACAGGTTATCACAGCATGCAGGACATATCAAAGACATTCCAGCAAGAGAGAATGCCAAAAGAGTGAGTGAGAGAGATAAGAGTCTAAGGATGGATGGATGAAAAATCAGAGGCCTTCATTATCATTATTATAAATTAAATGTTATAGTTTCTAATAATAATAATAATATTTTATTAAGCTACTTTTTTTATTAGGGATTAATGGTGACAATTATTTTGATTATTACTCTTATTACTATTAATACTATATATATATTATACAGTTTGACAAGGACTATAGAGAAGAAAAAAAGAGGAATAAACAAGATAAAAGTTCCTATTTATGTATATTTGAAACAAAAATCAGCAGGTTGTAGGACCACCGGTGAGTAACAGTGTAATCATTCCAGTCAGTAAAAAAAGCAAGGGGTCACAGTTCACCTTTAGGATTCAAAGGAAACATTAAAAAGACTAGACTGAGAGGGATTATGTGTGAGGGAAGAAGTCAATGTCATCAACACAGGAAAAGGCAGAAAAAAGGGCCGGATTTGTTCACTAATGTCAAGCATTTTAGACTCAGTCACACCTGTGAGATTGAGCCCTTTGTGTGTCTGTCAGCATCCAGGTGATGCGCTTGTGTGTGAGCAGCTCAGACAGCTAAGGTTTCATTTTGGCATTCGTTAGACAGCAAATGAGCAACCTGAAGAACATGCACAGCCTTTAAACTATAATTTCACCTAATATGAAAGACACAAAAGGGAAGGAGACGACAATGCCGACAATAAATCAGGTTACAGAACCAGAGAGGCTGGCTTAGATGCCTGCCCCTTGCATGTTTATTAAGTAGATGAAGATTGTGGGAAACCTAAATTCAAACCATCAATGAGCGACCCACCGGGTCTTTATCAGCAGAGACCCTCACAAACACCAAGCTCGAGTGTTTGTGTCTGAGCAGGAGGCTTTGAAAGTGAGCTTCAGTCAGCTAGTGCAGACATGCCTGTGAGTTTTATGCAAAGTCAAACAGGAAGCAGCACCAGAGCTCTGCTGCATCCAAACCATACTATGTTATCAGAGACAGACATATGCGCATACTGGTGTCTGTTTAGCTCTGAGATTATGTGTGTATGTTTCAGGATGAATGATTGTGTGCAGATAAAGACATTTCTCTTGGCCCAGCTGTGGGAAATAACATTCACACTCCCTCAACCTCGAGCTGAACCCAGCCCTGATCATCAGAGGTCTGAACATGCTCTCCCATGCTTTCAACACTTTTTTTTGTCTCTCATTATCCCTCTCTTGTTTGTCATTCTCATGTCTCTTATAATTGTACAATTTAGTTCCGAAACCTAGTGAACCTATTTAGGCTGCATCGTTACTGGTACTTCATTGGTGACTCATTTGTAATGTTCTACATAGGCAGGAACTCACATGAATCAACAATTGATTTCTATATTTGAAAATCACTTTCATAATGAGTATGCATATCACATACAAACTTTATGTAAAACAGTCATTTACAGTCACTCCTTTTATAAAAACCTTATTTTTTAAATAATGCTTTTGTTCTGTAAGAATGCATTAAATTAAAAAACTGAAGAAAACGGTTTCAATGTGCGAAGAATGTTTTTTGAGCAGCAAATCAGATTATTAGAATGATTTCCGAAGGATCATGAAACACTGAGGACAGAAGTAATGGTTAAAGAAAATTCAACTTTGCCAACACAGGAATACATTTTTTTTTTAAATTGTAATATTTTACAATATTACTGTTTTGTACTGTATTTGATCAACTAATGCAGCATTGATGAGCATAAGAGACTCCCATACAAAAATTTGACTGGTACTTGTATAATAAGTATTCTTCTAGCATTTAATGTATATATTTTTTCAGTGAGCTTGCTAGAGTGTATTCTGGGATTGCCTTTTCTACAAAGGACATATCATGCTGCCTTTGACCAAAACATGTTGCCTGTTGACAGCATAATTAAATTGCTTAACTTTTGTGATGTGTGCAGTAGGTTAAAGGTGTTGTCTGGATGATATTTTCTCACCTGTAGTCCTCTGTCAGACTGACACTGGTCTCCTCTTTTCGCAAACGGGACAGAGCGGCTCCTCCCTCCAGCTGTAGCCGCACCAACCTGCTGTCCTCCAGAACAGTCCTCATCAACTCTCTGTACTTACACAATAAGATCTGTGCCTCCTGCAAACGCACAAACACACATTCATTACTATAAAACACAGACACTCCTCTACAGCTCCACACATTCCCATACACCTTATTATTACATATACACATATTACTTATCTACTGTCCACGCTGAGTAATATCTGTCCCTTCTCCAGGACGTACACACACCCCATCATTATGTCCCTGTCTCACAAACTCCGTCAACATAGAGAGTAATACCTGCGGTTCCTGGAGCAGCACACATTACCTGTACACACTCTCACGCACACAGGCATTATTATTCATTAAATGATATCTACACCTCCTTCATCTAATACCAGCTCATGTTTGTACTCATTAAGTGATCAAATGAGCTTAAGCTACAGTACAATGTGTAATACACATAACTGCCACACCTTCGGGTGTGTGTTCGCACGTGTTTATAGTCTTTCTAAACAATATAACACTTGTCTTGCACTTTATATACTGACCCCCTTTGGTGTAGATACAGCATAATGATAGAGCAAAAGTTACCAAAATATTCTGTAGAAATGCACACAGGTGTATTTGTCAATAAGCATAAGTTGCTTATCACATAAGCATGAGTTGGCTGGTCATCTGATTTTAACACGACTGACGCGGGGTGACCCACTCTACGTAAAAAAAAACAAAAACAGGTTTTCTAGGCCACTAATATGACTGGAGTCATCCTTTGTGAGTGTACACTACCATTCAAAAGAATAAAAATATATTTGGAAATGTAATTTATTCCTGTGATCAAAAACTGAATTTTCAGCATCATTACAGTGTCAAATAATTCTGCAGGAAAATATTTTTTATAGGCTAATTGGTGTTGAGAAACATTTTTATATTATCTTTATCAATGTTGAAAACAGTTGTGCAGGTTAATATTCTTGTAGAAACCAAGATACATTTTTTCAGGATTCTTTAAATGAATAGAAAGTTCAAAAGAACAGTATTTATTCGATTTTATTATAACAATTTAAACTGCGTTGTCACTTTTGATCAATTTAATGCAAAAGTATTAATTTCTTTAAAAAAAAAAAAAAAAAAAACTTTGATGGTAGTGTGTACATGATTTTAAACATAGCCATCACAAGTATTGACTACTGATACAATTTTTTTTATCTTTTCAGGTGTAAAATGTTTAAAATGGTTCACATTACTTGGCACACATTTATGTTTTTGAAAATTCCCTGACAAATGTACTGAAACCACTTCTGAAAGTGGTTCTCGTTAGGAAACAAGGGCCATAAATTAGCAAAACGTCATCTTAATTAAAATCTAAAAAGTGTTAAGTGGTGTAATACTTTTTTGGGGTGGTGAGGTCAGACCACCACCCAGAAAAGCATCCATAATACCTACCCAATGATGCAGATGGTGGTCTGACCACACTACGCTAAGTCTATAAGGCGCTAACAAAAAAAGGTTATATTATACTAAATAACCTCAGGAACCTCAACTAAAGCCTTTTTAAAGTGAATTTGAAAAAGTACTCAAAGTGATAAAAAGCTCATAATTACTGTCTTATGTCTACACCCTAATTATTGTGTGTGAAGTGGGATGAAACTGTAGAGCAATTACATGAATTACAAATGTCAGTGGATGTTTCTGTGTTTTAAAGCCTATTTGCATTTTTGTTTACAGTACTGCTTTAAAACTCTTCATAGACACTGTATAATAAACTATTAAATGGATGAAAAACTGAACGTATGTTAGGTTTATGTGAAAATACAGAGAGAAAATGACTCAGACTCATAGTGAAAAGACATGGAAAAGGAAGAGGGCACATGTTCAGATTAACAGAGGGACACAGAAGAGAAAGGAGAAATGGTCGAGAGATGAGAGGACAGGCCGAGACTTGTTTTGGTCTTCTATTCATTTACCATCTAAGCATCACTTCATCCACAAGAGGGGCTGTTTTAGCATTCAGGATAAAGTCAAGCAGAAATCCATACCCTCAACCACTGCCTCGCCATTCTACTCTTCAAATAAACCCTTGGTAAGTGATTTTAAAGATGGCTGCAGATAAACACCCCTCTGGGAGATCATTATTTCTCCTGAGGCCCTGATTTTCCCCAGAAGCCTGTGGATAAAAAGGTCCTTCGTGACCTCCACTGACAGCCAGAGGTCAACTCAGTCAAAGCCTTGACACACTAACCCCAACCACACACAAACTGAAGTCTATTTTTCAAAACTAGACAGCTCTTCTAAATAGAAGTCTTGAAATCACTGTAACCGGACACCAGTGCCACTACTCTACTTCATGGAAATAGTATAGAAGTCCCTCAGACTCAGAATAGAAGATTTTAGTGCCATGATGATGCCCTCCTGGGGTAGATCACAGTGGATCACAGACAAAGTACCCCCAATATATATTCCTCAAACAACAGAGCATAGCAACACCTTGGGTTCGGTACCCAGGGAATGCAAAAACTGACAAAAATGTATACCTTTAATGCAAGTCGCTTTAGATAAAAGAGTCTGCCAAAATATATGCATCCCTCTGGACAGGGCTTGGACAAAGCATTTTCTGTGAGACTGCTCAGCTGAGCTGCTTTTAGAAAAGTATTGTATTGACTGTTGCAGTACCTCTGCTGTAGGTGGCAGCACTGTAGACTCCAGTTTGCTGATGGTGTTCTGAAGCAGGTTCACAGCATCCTCACAATGGCTGGTCAGCTGCTCCAGCCTCTGAAATATAACAGAAAGAAATATAGGAACAAGAAACCATTAGAAAAAAATTCCAGATTAATAAAAAAAAACTGTTGTCAGATGCTGTGGCTATATGAACAAGAATAGGAAATATAGGAACAAGAAACCATTAGAAAAAAATTCCAGATTAATAAAAAAAAAAACGTTGTCAGATATGTGGCTGCACATCAAATTAATTAGCCTATATCTTAATGTTTCAAGTTAAATATTAAATATATAAATAAGCTACTTGGCAGAGGAACTATTTATTGTGATCATTATTAATGCATTTAAACCACTGAATACTTTTATTATTTTATGGCTGCATGGCCTCTTGTGGCTTAGTTCTGTATTAATCCATATTAAGGCTGGAATACAATATACAAAATTAAAAAAAATTTAAATACCAGACTTTCAAGCCATTCCTAACACACCAGAAAGTTGTTCCTGACTTATGCAAAGCATGTGCCTCTGTTTTAGGAGGTGCATGACAAATACAGAAAACAATACGTGTTCTAAAACTGGCTAAAAATATCAAACATGTTTTATATCCTCTGACTGAGCAGATTCAGGGAACAAGACATGCATTAGTCATAAGAATGATGAAGATGCTGATTTTCTCACCATTCTGAAACAGATCCAGCTGCTGTGGGAATAAGGGAAAGTGCCTTCAAACTCAGTGGGGAGTTGAGCGATGTCAACATGCTTATAGAGAGACTTAAGCGATGTCAACAACTCCACCTGACAGATGCCAAAAGAACACAACAATCGTCAGGTTTAGCTTCTGCATTAAAGGGGGCATATATGGGTTGCAGTGCTATCATAAACACTTCAGATGCTACAATGGCTGTTCTAATAGCTTAGATAGATGTCTAGGCTACACTATCTGTCCAGCTGTTGTGACATTCTCAACTGAAGCACTTTCCTACGTAGCTACAAGAGTCTATCTCTGGTCAGTCCGTTTTGTGTCAGGCACAAGATGCGTCTCAGTACAGACACTTGTGCTTTAAAAAAGTAATCTATTTCTCTGAGAGTGTAGACTAGCTAGCTGAAAGCCAGATTCTTGTATTTATGTTTGTATTTTCCATCCTACCAGCCCTCACCACATGTGGCACATGACACAGATGTTGTCTTCTGCTGTTATTGTTTGAGTTTTACTGTGGCTGCGCGATTGCAAGCAACGCGTAAAAAAGACAGTAAAGCATTAATCGTATTTATGTCCCCACTGGATGCAACAAATGCCTTTTTTGTAATGGGTTTTAATGTTTTTGTCGCTTCGCTCCGGCCGGACTGGGCATCACAATATGGTAAGAGTTTTAACATTTCCGTCACACGCTTGAGGATTTTGGCCAATCATAACGCACTGGATAGTTGGCCAATTACAGCACACCTTGCTTTTTCAGACCGCTGAGCTTTGTAAAAAATCGACGCGTTTCAGAAAGACGGGGCATAGAGGAGAAACAGTATGTGGAAAATAATGTGTTTTTGAACCTTTAATCGCATAAACACATTTCATTACACAAAAAAATTATGTTCTTTTTAACAACATCATATGACCCCAACCATATTTCAAAGTATGTTATTATATTATGAAATGCACTAAAGTCCTACTTACGTAAGTGGGTCAAAATCACTCTAACTGCATTTAACATGAATTTAAATTATAATACATTTTAATTAAATTGCAATTAACATGCATTTAAGTGTCCAAAAACAATAAATCCAGTTTGCACTAAGATTTTTTTTCATAAGGTACTAAAGAACATCTGACAGAGATTTGACTCAATTTGCTTGTGCAAGAGGAAATATATTTAGAAAAATACAGAAAAAAATTATGTTCACTACCAGTTTGTTTGTTTGTTATATTTGACATGGTGGTGTGTTGCTATTGTGACTACACTAATTATTTGACCAGCATATTTCACATATTTCAGCACAGAACTTCTTTCCATTACCAGAACAACAAAAGATCTCGAATGTTCATTGGATATCAGATCGTTTATGCAATTTTCAAGGTGAAAGGATGATAAAAATTTGCAACACTAACACACCCAGACAGTTTCATTTTCCATTTTGCAGCGACACTATTTAATAATTTCAAATAACCATACTGAGGTCTGAGTACCTAACCTGATTTTAGCGAAAAAATCCTAATTTCTGTGTTAGTAGAGCACAAGTCTATTTTCTGACGACGAAATCTAAGGATTAGCAGCTCATATAAATGGTAACAGAATAAATCGGTCTGATTTTGGGCAAAGAAATACCCTTCTTCAGTACTGTGTAGGTGATATGAGCGATGCTCCTCATTTCACTGATATAAGGCCTTACTATATGTTATGTATCATTGTATTCATATCGACACACTCATGTGAAACATTTACGTAACTCTTATACATGCGCGCACCAGGTTCGGAATATAATCAGATAAAACTATAGCTCGAAGGTGCCTTCCTACAGGTATTAGAAAGTTCCAGTGCTATAATGTTTTTAAATCGTACGATAAGAAACGAACCTGATTTTAGAGAAGAAATCCTAATCTCTGTTGTTAGGGGAGCATAAGTCTATTTTCTGACGACGCAATCTCAGATTAGCAGCTCATATAAATGGAACCAGAATAAATCGGTCTGATCTTGGGCGAAGAAATCCCCTTTTTCAGCACTGGGTAGGTGATCTGAGCTATACTCCTCATTTCACTAATTTAAGGCCTCATTATGTGTTACGTATCACTGTATTTAATTTTGACTCGCTCATGTGAAACATTATGTAAAATTAATGGTGTTATTCTAACGTAGCTAACTACGAATCCACCATTGACTGTGAAGTGAATGTGCTGTTTTGATAATAAATGAATTTGTATGGGACATGCATGATTTTCCCATGCATGCTCACAGCAGTGCAAGTCTGCTCAACCTGCACCTGTTGTGAGCTTGCATTAGTCTCCTAGCAACACGTGACCCCGGAAGTTGAGCAGACTCTTCCGGTTAATCTGACAAAAGCACCCAATTCACAGACCTGTGTGTAAACAAAGAAACGTGTGTAGCCAACGCTAACTCTTTAGCTAGCCTTTACTTCAACTGCTAAACTGTTGCATCTGACTAACACTTAAGCATAGGCTGTAAAGTAGTAACTTTCTAACACACTCTCTCTCCCTTCTCTCCCCTCTTCTCTTTAGTTTGTTTGACTTTATTCTACTCGTTTTAATTTTTATTGGATTTATTTACATTTGTTGTAGCACAAAGGTACCCCAATTCAGCGAAATTGATTGTATTAAATGAGAATTAATTAAATCAACTTTTTATGTATTTTTATTTATTTCCATTTGTTTTTTATTTTTATTTTGTTATTACGTTTCCCCTTTTAATTTCCTTACAGCTATTAGGGACCCCGTTTTGTATTTTTAGTTATTTAATTTTTTTTTTTGTGTTGTGTTGTTTAATTTTACCTTTTTTCGTTATTTCCACCATCACACGAGTTTTTGGATAGGATACAGTAGTTCGAGCAAACTGTTGTTCCTTAGCGAGTTTACAGGTTATAGTAGCATAATCCCGTTCCTCTCTACTTCTCCTCACCGCCCTCAGGCAGGCCTAATACATTGAATGGAAGTCCATTGCAACACAATGTTAGCGCTAACGTGTGTGTGTGAGCGTGAGTGAGCGTGTGTGTGTGTGCGTGTGTGTGAGTGTGCGAGCGTGTGTGAGTGTGCGAGTGGTTGTGTAATGTGTGTGTGTGTGAGTGAGTGTGTTGTGTGTGAGTGAGCGTGTGTTGTGTGTGAGTGAGCGTGTGTTGTGTGTGAGTGAGCGTGTGTTGTGTGTGAGTGAGTGAGAGTGTGTGAGAGTGTGTGTGTGAGTGAGTGAGTGAGTGAGAGTGTGGTGAGTGAGTGAGGAGTGAGTGTGAGTGTGTGTGAGTGTGGTGTGAGTGAGTGGTGTGTGGTGGATGGGTGAGTGAGAGGTGTGTGTGTGTGATGTGAGGAGTGATAGGTGAGGGAGAGTGTGTGTGTGTGTTTGAGTGAGAGTGTGTGTGTGTGTGTGCTGGTGTGTGTGTGTGTGTGAGTGTGAGAATGAGAGTGTGTGTGTGTGTGTGTGTTGTGGTGGTGTGTGTGTGTGAGGGCGTGTCGTGAGTGGAGTGAGTGAGTGTGTGTGGTTTAGGAGTGGACGAGTGTGAGTGTGTGTGTGAGTGACTGTGTGTGAGTGAGTGTGTGTGAGTGAGTGTGTGAGTGAGTGAGTGTGTTGTGTGTGTGTGTATGAGTGAGTGAGTGAATGAGTGAGTGAGTGTGTGTGTGTTTGTGTGTGGAGTGTGTGTGAGTGTGTGTGTGGGTGTGGGAGTGTGTGTGTGTGTGTGTGTTTTGTGTGTGTGAGTGAGTGAGTGAGTGGTGTGTGTGTGTGTGTGTGTGGTGTGGTGTGTGAGAGAGTGTGTGTGTGAGTGTGTGAGGTGTGAAGTATGTGTGTGCGTGAGGAAGAAGTTGTGTGGAGGGAGGTGTGTGTGTGTGTGTGGGTGTGTGTGGGAGTGTGTGAGTGTGTGTGTGTGGTGTGTGAGTGTGAGTGAGTGAGTGAATGAGAGTGAGTGTGAGTGAATGAGAGTGAGTGTGAGTGAATGAGAGTGAGTGTGAGTGTGTTGTGGGAGTGTGTGAGCGGAAGGTGAGTGTGCGTGAGTGTGTGTGTGGTGTGTGAAGAGTGGTGTGATGTGTGTGTGTGTGAGTGCGTAGTGAGTGAGAAGAGTGTGTGTGGTGTGTGGGTTGTGAGTGAGTGAGAGTGGAGTGAGTGAGAGTGTTGTTGTGGGGTGGGTGTGTGTGTGGTTGTGTGGTGCGTGGTGAGGAGTGGTGTGGTGTGTGTGTGTGAGTGAGTGAGTGAGGAGTGTGTGTGTGTGTGTGGTGTGTGATGGACGTTAGTGAGCGGGTGTGGGGTCGGGTGTGTGTGTGTGGAGTGTGTGTGTGTGCGTGTGTGTGTGAGTGGGTGTGTGTGTATGTGTGTGTGTTGGTGTGTGAGTGAGCATGTGTTTGGGTGTGTTGTGGTGAGTGTGTGTGTGAGTGGTGTGAGTGAGCGTGATGCGTGTGTGTGTGGGTGAGTGTGTGTGAGTGTGAGTGTGTGTTAGTGTGTGTGTGAGGGATTGAGTGTGGTGTGTGTGTGAGTCGATTGAGTGTGTGTGGGGTGTGTGAGGGAGTGTGAGTGAGTTTGTGTGAGTGAGTGTGTGTGTGTGGGTGTGAGTGAGAGAGGGTGTGTGTGATGGGAGGTGAGGTATTGTGTGTGAGTGTGAGGTGGTGTGTGGTGGTGTGTGATTGTGCGTGACTGTGGTGTGTATGTGTGTGGTGAGGGGTGGAGTGGTGTGTGTGTGTTGGGTTGAGTGAGGAGAGAGTGTTGAGTGAGTGAGTGATGAGTGAGTGGTGGTGTGACGTGAGGAGTTGTGTGGTGTGAGTGTTGTGAGTGAGTGATGTTGTGAGTGGTGAGTGTGGTGTGTGTTGGTGTGTGGGTGAGTGACGTGTGAGGTGGTGTGAGAGTGGTGGGTGATGGGAGTGTTGTGTGTGTGAGTGTGTGGTGTGTGTGAGTGAGTGTGGGTGTGTGTGTGTGTGTGAGTGAGTGAGGAGTGAGTGTGTGAGTGTGTGTGTGGAAGTGAGGTGTGTGAGGACTGTGTGTGGTGAGTGGTGTGAGTGTGAGTGTGTGTGAGGGGAGGTGTGTTGTGAGTGAGTGCAGGAGGAGTGTGAGAGTGTGTTGTGAGTGAGTGTGGGTGGGTTGTGAGTGTAGTGTGGGAGAGGTGTGAAGTGTGAGGGAGTGTGTGTGGTGTGTGGTGAGTTGTGAGGATGTGAGTGAGGAGTGTCCGTGCGTGGGGTGAGTGCGTGCGTGTGTGGGTGAGGTGTGTGTGTTGTGTGAGTGTGAGTGTGTGTGTGTGGTGTGTGAGTGAGAGAGAGAGTGTGTGAGAGAGAGTGAGTGTGAGTGTGTGTGTGTGAGAGGGTGTGTGAGTGAGTGTGTGAGAGAGAGAGTGTGTGTGTGTGTGAGTGAGAGAGTGTTTGTGTGTGTGTGTGTGTGTGTGAGGCGGGTGTGTGTGTGTGTGGTGTGATCGTGTGTGAGTGGGTGTGTGTGTGTGCGTGTGTGAGAGTGAGTGACGTGTGTGAGTGAGTGGGTGTGGGTGAGTGAGTGAGTGTGTGTGTGAGAAGTGTGTGAGTGAGTGAGTCTGTGGTCTGTGAGTGTGAGAGAGGAGTACCGTTTTGGAAAAAGGGGGTTTGTGGGAGTGATGTGACCTACGGAAGTGAATGTTGTGTGTGAGTGGAGTGAGTGAGTGTGTGTGTGTGTGTGTGTGTGTGTTTTTTTGTTTGTGTGTGTGTGTGTGTGATGTGTGTGAGAGAGAGTGTGTTGTGAGTGTGTGAGTGTTGAGTGTGTGTGTGTGTGTGTGTGTGTTTTTTGTGTGTGTGTGTTTGTGTGTGGGTGAGAGTGTGTGTGTGTGTGAGTGAAAATACTCAGATGTAACCCCCTTTGAAATTGTTAACATTTTCATAACTAACTGTAATTTAATCACACATTTTTTCTCAGGAACTGTAACTGATTACAGTTACATTTATTTTGTAATTAAATTACATAACTCCGATACATGTGACTAGTTACTCCCCAACACTGCTTATAATGCTTGCAATTGCCTCGATGTTCCTTAAAATTAAAATTTTTGCTGTGTCCATTTTTGAAGTGAGTGGGTGTCGAGTTTAATGTTAACATTATTTGTATTAAATGTATTTCTAAAATATAAACACTTAAGAAAAATAAAGCTTTTAAATAGATTTTTTCTTTTCCACAAAAGTTCTACTAAGTTTTACTTACTGAGTAGATTTATCACGACACCAACATCTTATGATGTTATTTCTTCTGTGGTGGATTTGTTTTTCAGTTTTTAATCTACAATAGCCTGTTGTTAAGCACTATATTGTCAACTATGTTGGGTACAGTGTTATGGTTTGCAATATCTTTATGATTTCATTTCAATTTGAGGGTAACATGCTCAAGAAAATAACGTGTGGTTGGTCAGGCAAACCATTGCAATTATGAGTCAAAATGGTGAAATGATCAACTACCTGTTAAATAAATGGTGCATGTGGATGGTTAGCGACTCAGTTTAAATGTATCTGATGATGTGCTTGTTACTGCAAAATCCATCTTGAATCTTCAGTGATAGTTGTCACGCTGTCTACAGTGTAGGAGCGAAGGAGATATACATAGAACAGTCTTTAATGATCCAAAACAAAAGGGAACACAGGGCTGGCAGGAACACACACATAGCACATTGCATGGACGACACCGGACAAAGGAAACACAGGACAGACTACACTTTAAATACCAGACTAAACGAGGGTAATTGACGAGACACACCTGAAGCAAATGACTAATCAAACGAGAGGAAAGAGAGGAAGAAACTGGGTCATGGGGACCACATGAGGACAAAACACAACACAACAGGAACATAGGTCTGACAACAGTTACGCTTTGATGAAGCGAAGTCTTTGAAGAAACGAGACAAACGACTTCTGATAAATCACTCCCTCTTAAAGAGGTCAAAAAAACCCTCTGTCATCTTTTGATGCGATCGGAAGATGTGTGGTGTATGGGCTGACATTAATAAATTTGGATTTACATGAATTGCGTGTCATTGGATGTCATAGGTCAACAAGCAGATGTTGGTTGCTACTTTGTTTGCATGTTACTACAGCATGCACTAAGGATTTTAATCATGTCATGCAATATATGTCATGCAAAAATACTACGGCCATATTACCAATGTCAACATGTTAGAAAACATAACTAAATGAATGGAATAATTCTAGCGCTGTGTGTGTGTGTGTGTCAGGTCACACTAGAATGTGCTCATGAAAATCAATACTAAATAATTGTATCTATATAGAAATCAGGATATATTAGATCAATAACATTGTCAGAGGAGTTTACAGTAATATATTTAATCATGTCTGGCAACTTGACAAATCTGTTTTCAATGTTATTGGGATATATAAATGTTATAGTAACATTTAGTGATCTTTGTAAATGAACTACAAAGAGCATTTATTCATCCATGCAGGGCTTTTCAGCAGATTAATACAGTGTTACAGTGATTGTATTAACATTCTGTTGTGGGTTTTGTATATAATATAATGGCGCATAAATGTATCGTGTAGCTTTTTAACTACACCGGTTATTATTCTTATAAAAATAGCTGAAAAACATTTGTAAACCATATAATATATTTATTAGCTTCAGTTACATACAGAGACAGAACGCAGGTATCTACCGGTTGAAGGCACTTCGTATCAGATTGCAGAATAAATGGAAAATTAATCAAAATGATTTTATCCCCAAAAAAATATCAAGTAGTAGTAATACCTTTATTATCCGAACAGCTTTCATTGTCTATAGTCACAGTGTGGTTCATTTATTTTCAAGCATTTTTTTCCCCATATTGTTTGTGATCTCTTTGTAGATTATACAATGACAGCTATCCAAAAAAAAAGAAAGGTGAATAAAAGAGAATGAGTGATCTAGTGGAAATCTGCATGATGTCAGCAAAGGGACTCCACTCTTAAATGATGAAGGTCTTCCCCGATTATACTCCGATCTAGATTATTCAGAAAGAAAACCCCCAGCTCTGTCATTATGTGCAGTTAAAGATGACACAGCGATAGGTTTCCTGTACTGTTGCAACCCTTAAAGTGGATCATGCTGTGAAAAAGAAAGAAAGAGAGAGAGAGAGAGAGAATCTGGTAGAAATCATGTTATGATCAAATTTTCACAGGACCTCGTAGTAAAGTGCAATAGATGTATCGCTGCAAGCGTGCAACAATCAATACAGTGTGCCAAATCTGAAGAGAATCAAAATGATAGAGGCCAAACAATTCCACCAGCATGATCGAATGATCGAAAATCGATACAGCATAGTATCGCGATATTTTCCGCGGTAATACTGTATCGATACACGGACGCCAAGTATCGATCTTTTATTATACTATTTGGTAGAATAATAAAATCAATTTCTTTACAATCCACTAGATGGTGGTGTTGAGCTTTTCTGGTGAGGTCAGCGGGGTCACCTTCAGAATGCAGTAAGTTAGTAAAATAAAGAGGGCGGCATCCGGAAAGTTATCAGGAAAGCCCCGTCCCGGATGTATGGACTTACTTTGGATTTGTAAACAAGGAGGGGATGCAATTAGGGATGCACCGAAAATATAGGCTACAAATAATAATAATAATAATAATGGCGCGCGCAGTCAGTGTTCAGCGACCGCCTCGTTCACTGCACGGTTTGACGCTCGTCGAATATTACGATCTAGCCTGGTACCACCATCGGAAAGAAGCAAAGTACGTTAGCTCAAATAACGCGCTGACAGGAAATTTCTATGCAGTATAGGCCTGTTTGTTCCGGTTTGCAGTAGCACTACTGTGCTGTAACCAAGCGGCAACCTCCCGCTCTCTCTAGCATGAAGCCAACACGGAAGTGACTAAAACCGCAATTCATCGACTGGCCGCTAGAGGCTGGCTCCCATAGACTCCCCATGTTAAAATGCCCAACTTTACGAGAAAAAAAACATGGTTAACCGAACAAAAAAGTGCTTTTTGGTCTATATAGCTATTTTGCCCTTCATGACAACTGTGAGGCGGTGAATTTTTTTATAACTCATCCGTTTAAATTATATTAAGCCTTACAGTTCTGCATAATTAAGGGTGTGGCCTCTTGAGTGACAGGTGGACTGCCGTTCTGCTCCAGAGTGGGGAACTCGCTAGACTGTGAAACTTAGAAAAATGGCTTTAAAGATTTTTATTTGTAAAGAAAAAAATAATTATGGGTAGGACAATCTGGCAATTAGATGTTTTAATGAAAATGATCTCAAACTTGATTTCTACCGCTATTTTGAACTTATTGTAGGTACTCTGCCTTTGCACTGTCTGCGAAAAGTGAGATGTCACGCCAAGGCAAAACGCAGTAACATTATATACAATATTTGTGTGCGGATCACCATTTACAGAATCATTATAGTAACATCTGTATAAAATCTAGTGATCATTGGCTAGGCTATAAACATTTCTGACCGTAACAACCAGACAAAACGTTAAACGTGAGTGGATACCGTTTTGCAACCAATTTATTTACAATGTTTTTTATCGAGTTACAAGAAAAGATATGAAACGGATTTAATTGCGAATAGTAACTGATATTGATGAACGGCTAAACAGATGCAGAGCACCGTAACTTAATTTATCAGTGATCTAAAACAAAGTCAAAGAGCGGTAACTGATGTTACGGTGTTCTGCCTGGGTTTCTCCGGGGCTTTTCTCCAGGAGACTTATACACATGATCACATATGTCCCAAAACTATCAATAACTCATTTCGACCAAAAACGAAGTTACGGTGTTTTGTCTTTGCACGGCAGCACCATTTTTTGCCCCTTTTTGCTGATTATCCAGGAGTGACGTGCGGTGACGCGCCGCCTAGATGGCGACGGCTGGCTCCGCCCACTTCAGGCTTCAAAACGCTCGTCGGAAGTCTACGGGTGACGTCACGGACACTACATCCATGTTTTTATACAGTCTGTGGCTGTAAATGCGCAGGCTAGTTAGCTGTATGGGCAACGCTGACTAAAATAATGCGGGGGTGGTTTTTGCGGGTGGGGGGGGGTGGGTATCTTCACTGACGCTATGCTCTGCTCATATGCTCTGATAATAATAGCTTTGTAGGACTATACATTATTTGGATAATTAGTCCAAAAAAAACAACGTACATCTGATTCTGTTACATAGATGTGAATAAAAATAATGTATTGATAGTAAATATTAAGATAACACTTTTCAATAAGGTTCCATTAATTAATGTTAACTCTCATGAACAACTACATTTATTACAGTGTTATTAATCTTTCTTATATGTGAGTTATAGAGGTGCATTAAAACTGTTAACAACCACAGCTGGTGATTGAAAAGCATATTAGTAAATGTTGAAATTAACATGAACTAAGATTAGTAAATGCTGAAGAACTACGTTCCATCACTAAAGTAGTTAACTAATGAATCTTATTGCAAAAGTTTTACCAATATTAATATAAATTCTGTCAATTTTTATTGTGTTACTTTCAGTAAAAGTTTGGTTATTTTATTGGCTTGTGTTTTTTTAATTCAGTATCATTAAAATCGAGTTAAATTTAAAAAGTCTTACAAAATTACTTTATAATATTTAATAAAATAATAAATAATCATTACAAAGCATTTTCGGTTTCGGTTTTCGGCCCAGAATTTTCATTCCGGTGCATCCCTAGATGTAATAAATTTAACCGTATTACTTTTAAAGACCCCATTGTGACGGGGTCTGCAAAACTTTTTATGTACAATTTCAAGTGGCACTGTTCAAACTAGCACAAGCAGTGCACACCTTGTTTACATTAATTAAGGTGGACTAAGCTTGGACTGTAACACACATAGTTGTAAACAGATAGAACATTATGACAGTGTTTTCATGAAAGTGTCCATTTTGCACTGCAGCAATAAAACTGAAGTGAGATAAACTGAGAAATGTTTATTTTATTTAAAACAGATGTTGTCAAAGTTTTCATTTGGGGACATAATTTGAAGTTGGAAAAAGGTAATAAATCGCAATAATATTGTATCGTGATAATATCGTATCGTGGGGCCTCTGGTGATTCCCTCCCCTGTAGGAAAACCTTAGAAAGGTCATCTTAGAAATCCAAACATTTACAATCTTACGAACTAACAGCCTCAGCAAACCCCCTAGTTGAGATAAGACTTGTATCCTTCTGCATGATTTCACTATTCGATTCCAAGTTGACATCAGCGAAGTCTGGATTTTGCCACATTTTGCAATTAGACGTGATGTCAGCAGTAAACAAGGCGATAAGAGATGCCAGGATAAGAGCGTTCTCGTTACATCAGAGCTTTAGCGCTGAATATGATCACAAGCTGTTACATCATCAAGGTTTCTTCCAAGTCTTAAAATTCCACTTTGCACTGACGTTTGAGCAAAGCTCGTGTGTAATGGAGAGTGGAAAGAAAGCATGTGCCATTTACCAATTTGGAGCATCAAAACCACATCGATTGACAATTTCCTGAAATGAAATTACACTCTGATTCATGGCACAAACCAGAAAAGTGTTCCTTTTAATAATTCTGATATTAGACAGCATATCTTGTACAATTTTTCACATACAGTGTGTGCTATTAATTCACATAAAACTTCAAGTAACTTCTTCTCTCTTTAATGAGACGGCTGAGCTTGTTGGAAAAGTTGCCGTGGAAAAATATAATTAAAATGATAAGTACCCATCTTGCCAGCAAAGGCATAATTAACAGGCCTATAACTGAAATTTGATGCGCATGCAGCTCATATTATTACATTGCTTAAAACTGTGGCTCCCTTCCTGGACCTTAATGAGGCAGGATCCGTTTATAATTATAATAAATATAATCATATACACTAAATATTTATATGCATGTATATTTATGCAATACTGCACTACTTTTAGATTCGCTTTTATATATTTTGTCAGAAGGTTGTTCCATAAAAAAAATCGTTTTTGATTTATCTGACTGTTATTTCATATTACAGGGTTAAAGTGAAAAACAGTACATTAGAGTGTTTAAAAATGTAATGTTACTTTAGCATTATTATTGCAATAACCCTAATTGTTTTTTGCCTATAAAGTCGCTTTTCTGATTAACTTTCATATTTCAACTTTCATGTATAATTATGGTAGATATCTGTATATTTAAGGTATAGCACTTGCATATTATACATTATATCAGTTAATGAAATATACAATTATGAAATCTAAAAATATATGGACACCAAAAAGTTGCTACCTTTAAATTAGTGTAAAGTTAATTATCCAAACAAGCAATTACAGTTGGGGGGGGGTTGATTTGGTGTGAATAATTGTGCATCGCACATGTAAAGTCCCTAGTTGATGAGCTGATAAGAGATGAGCAATTGGAGAGCTTAAATATGGCTAAACACATCAGCACATATCAAGAAAGCGTCTCAACATGGCATATAGAATAGAGCTTTGCACCGCTGGTAAGTCTTGTTTTAAATTTCAACTTCATTTGTAAGGAATGAGACGATGTTAGAGTTCGTGTAGCACTTCCTCATTCTCTCAGCTTCTATGAAAAATAAAATAAACCAGCAGTTAATGATCATTTAGCTTAGATTATTTTCGTTTTTAGATCAAATCCCCTCGGCAAAGTTTCAGCTGTTTTTTGTATTGTTTGAGGTCTTTTAGCTGAGCGTTTCTCTTGCGTGTGTAGGTTTGCTCCTGCTGCTGTCTTTATTGCACACCGGTCAGTCTGCACATATTGTGGCTGCGCAGCAAATGGCAGAGTTGGGTAAAGATGCATTGACATATCTGGTGAGTATTTAAAAGCCTGTTTCTGCAGTATGAACTAAAAACATTAAATTTCCGTTCCGGTTGAGCAATCACCTACTAGTGGGTTGATAAAGAACATTACCCAAGACATATCATATGCAAGAAACACTAGCAGTCTTGAGCCAGGAAATGGCTCAAAACATAACTATTCTTCGGTTTTCTCAACGGTTTTTTTCATTGAGGGGGAAAAGCTCTAAAAAGTGACTGGTTGCTTCTTTTTCAAGGAGAATTCAGCAAAGTCGGCCCTGAGGCATCACACGGGCTCCCACTCAGCTGGATGCATTACGGAGGCAAAGAAGCACGAACACCTCAACTGCAATCTCATCGCCACGTTCAACTCCTACTTGCAGGAGGCAACTAATCTAACGAGGCTCAACAAAGAGCTGTGCAACAAGCTGAAAGCCATCGTACAGAGCGTTGAATATCTAAAGAACCTCAAGTGCAGAGGACATTCAACAACATGTGAGGCAGCCTTTCAAGGCAGTAAGGAAGCTCCTAAGAATTTAGACAAGCTGAGAAGCCTGCTTGTGCTTTACCTACAGTGGATTGTCAAACCCATGCAGTGATGGTACTTACTGCTAAACGTGCATCATTGCCATTTCTACAGATGCTTTCACTATTTATTTATTTTTGCTGGTTCAGTTATTTGTTGCTAGACATTATTTATTGTTTTTGGTTTTATTTATGTATTTATAAATGAATGCATTTTATAGCAGACAACTCATTACTGTCTTAGAATATTTCTGCATGTCAAGGAAAAAGGCATGAGAGGTTTAAAGATTTCAGATCAGTACCTTTATGCTTGTTTTCAAGCAGTCCCATTTTTGTGCAATCTGACAGATTATGTCAAATATGTGATATTTGTGTATTTAACATTGCAGTAGACATACATGCTTATTTATTTGAAATTAAATCGTTCCCTTTCAGTTGAAATCATTGTCCGTTGTATATTCCTTGTTCGTCTGTCAAAAACTCTAAAAACTTTGTGATGTACTCACTGTTTGGTGAAACATAAAAAATATTCAGAAATTTTAAAAGCGGAAAAATTACGGAATATAATTATCCAGAAATTAAACTCGAAAGTTAAGGTACTTAAATAATTAAAATAATAAATAATACAAGTACTGTCACAATAATATGCATTTATATTTAGTCGGCAACAAATCTGAATGTCAAAGGGCTTACTTTCATGATGAGGTGTAGCTACAATCACCAGGGTCAAACTGCATCAGCCAAAACTATTTTATCACTTAATAGTGTCCTCTTAATTAAAGACAATTGTTATGCTCTGAAAATGTAAACCCTTTGAGCACAGTACAACCAAGCTTAAACAGCCCACTTGACCTATTTGTTAGTCAAAAACAAATTTCTTTTTGAGAGAGAGGGAAAAATAGCTAAATAGAAGTATAGACAAAATTAATGTTGGATGGTAGGCTTCAACTACTAACAACTAAGGGAATAGTTCACCCAAAAATGAAAATTTGATGTTATCTGCTTACCCCCAGGGCATCCATGATGTAGGTGACTTTGTTTCTTCAGCAGAACACATATGATGATTTTTAACTCTAGCCGTTGCCACCCCCGGTCTGGAGGCCACACACTCGATAGAGATAGTAAGTGACATCCGTCAAGAATGTGGTAACAAAATGGCTAGAGAGGTAAAAACGAAATTCCATGCCAGACAAATCCCAATTAGAACACTCACCCTGAGTGCGAGATAACTCACAATAAGATACATTGGTGTCCTAAGACACGAAACGATCGGTTTGATATGAACGACAGAAAACCAAGTAATGTATATTCATATTGTTTACCTCTAAACCCCACTATGTCAATACGGTATTTGGCGATTGAGGCGCGCAGGCATACTGGTGGTCCCATCGAGTGTGGTAGGTACGCGCTCGGTGTAGTTTACACAAGCGCGGAAGTGAGCTTCCGCGCGTATACGTCATCATTGTTACACAGTGCCACAGGTCATTGCGAAGAGTTACATGCCACTGTGACGAACTACAAGACACTTTAGGGACGTAAAGGTCATCACCAATGGAAGACGAGTTTTGATATAAACAGACCAATGTGTTTTTGCCCAAGCGTATTTATTTGAACCAGAATACTAAGATCAAGAACTCAGAGATATGGAGGAAGCATCTGCTGCAGCAGCACGTCTTCAAGCCTCCGAGAGACCGAGATCTCTTCAAAAGTGGTGGTGGTGTTGTAGTAAGTGTTGTGAGATGCCAACAGAAGTGGAGAGCATCAGTTGTCACGAATGGAACATAGCAATGCCACAACTACAAGACACCGACGAGGACATTGCCGAGGGTGTCCCATCACACACCTGCCTGACTGAAGATCCAGACTTTTCTCCGCTGTTGAGCCGCAGCGTTTTTGCACCTTGTTGTTTAGATTGCCAGTATAATTGGAGGCGAGGCCCAAAGAATCTTTCAGTGAACAGTTTTTAAAAGAACACTTTTTTTTTAAATTGTGTAAACGAAAATATTAGACCCTTATCAGTTAGTAAACACTGTGACGTTTTTTTTATATGGTGGAGACAGAAAGATTCCCCTGACCGGTTCACTAATGCTAAGCAAGTTTTGTTTGCTTGTTTATTAACAATGACATGGAGAAAATTCGATTTTATCTGAATATGTAATGTCACACGTCTGGGTCTGATGGTTGTTTGAAGAATGTTAAACTTTAAACAGAAGGGAAGACAAGATTGGCCGAACCGTAAACGCAAATCACTGGCATGGACGACTGACAGAGTGGCCTTAGACACAGCCTCCCAGCTTGTCTTTGTGGTAAATAGAAATGAGGCCATAATAAATCTTAGATGCCATACAGTGGAAACTGTAAGCACAATGCAAACACACTTGAAGAACACAGGAACACATAACATGGGCCTTCTGTTTAGAGGAGTATAGGCTACATATGAGTGTCGCAGAAAAAGGTGTGATGTATTTGCCCCTATTAAAACCCCCCTCTTAGCCATAACGGGCGTGGACACCTGTTTGGACACCTGTTTCTGTACACCCCCCACCCATCTAACCGTCCATCTGTTTATCCACCCCAATGAACCCATGGATTTTATGATTGTTTGGGAAAGTGTTTTTTGTGTGGGTTCATTGAAACTGTTTGTGCTTTAAACTTTAAATTGTGAAACGTGATATGCTTATTAAACTGGGGTAAGGGAAGTTTTTATTAAAGTTTT
This sequence comes from Sinocyclocheilus anophthalmus, assembly GCA_018155175.1. Classification (NCBI taxonomy): domain Eukaryota; kingdom Metazoa; phylum Chordata; class Actinopteri; order Cypriniformes; family Cyprinidae; genus Sinocyclocheilus; species Sinocyclocheilus anophthalmus. The sequence continues at coordinate 31,570 of JADLZN010002533.1, forward strand.
CACACACACACATACATTTCAAGAAAAACATCAAACTATATAAAATATATAAACAGTAATGTCTGTGTTTCCAGAAAAGAGTAAAAACCAGGGGTTAAGACGAATATTTAAGTGTTGTTAATTTAAAAAACTAGTTAGAGTTTGTTACAAGTTAGAAAATAAAAAAGAAAAACTAGGCCGCTATCCATCTATCCATCTATCTAAACACAAACAAAAAAAAGAGAATCAGATAGTTCGTTAAACAATACGGCAGTTTTTCTGTTACAATTTAAAACTATTTAGAGTTTGTTACCAGTTAGAAAATAAAATTAAAATGCTGACTTCTCACCATGATCTAAAACAAAAAAAGTATCCTTCCAGATACGTTTGGTTTAAAAAAGTAGTGCAGTCAAAATCGGTAAAGCACCTACAAGTATTATGAAAAGTTGGTACGGTTGAAAATAAACTAAAAAAGTGCTGACATCTAGTGATCTAAAAAAAAAATACATAAATCAACACTAATATATACTATATATACAACACATCTTATATATATCAGAAGTTCGTTAAACAATCCGGCAGTACGTTTTAAAGTTTGACCGAGTGTGTTACCTGTTCAGAAAAGAAAAAAAAAAATGCTGACTTATCTTACCATCTAAAAACAAAAAACAAAACAAAAAAAAAATATCAGACCGTTAGCAATAAGATACTTGGCAAAGTCTATGTTGCACTCTACCATTGCAATTTAAAATTAGTTAGAGTTTTTCACAAGTTAAACAAAAGAAAAAAGACCCTCTCATCTTACGTTGTTTTCTGTCAGTTCATCCTCACGCGTAGCTGTCAAAACTCAGAATGAGCTCAGGAGCGCACCTCTCTGGCCACACCTACAGCCCTCCCCTAACAATGATGGTGTGTTAATCACCCAAACCTGGGGTCTAACGTGTTTAAAAGGGGTTTCTGTTGAGAATAACCTCCTTACCTAGCCGCAAAATACAAACGCTATTTTTGTGAATTGGTAAAATAGGATATCATTCTGTAACAATGGCTGAGGCATCATCACCAAAAATCCTGAGAAGCGTGTTGAGGTTGCTATGAGCGATCTTACTCTGGCACCGAGGAAGTTGAAACATGGTCCGTGTCTGGCCAAATTCCTCCACCGGAGAAAAGAAATCTCTGGCAGTAAAAGCGATTGAGAGACGGATGAGTTTCATTTATCCGGTAACCGTATTTGCAGTTACAACTTTGACAAGAACAACCGGGAGGTCAGACTGAGTACCGTGGACAATGATGAGAGATTCACTTACGATACGTGCGACGACCCTGAGCTGTTTTTCACCGTAAAAGATTGGTGTTTATTTTACAACTTCGTCTGGCGTGATCTAAAAGACGGATGCGATGAACCTCTGTTCATAGGGGAATGGAATGGTATCACTCCAGGTATGAGGTACAGAGTACTTGGGGATCACGTTAACAAGTACGCTGATGATTACGTTTATATACTTTGTAGCGACCACAACTCGGACCTACCTGAACGCGCATGGCCAATATCTGAAGAGGACCATCTCAAATACTATACCATTAAATTTTTGTTTAAATGGAAAGACGTGTCTGCGTTAGAAGACATATTCGGTAAGATAGACAAATTGTTTAAGTGGTGCGAGGCGTTTGACAGATACAACAACATAAAATTGAGATTGTTTCACCCTGAATGGTGCGTGTCCAGTCAGAGAGGGGTTCACGTAGCTCCGCCTACATTCTATAATCATTAAATACAGACGACCACCGTACTCTCAGAGGAAAATACACTTCAAGCGATATCGCCAGCAACATGACCCAAGAAAATACTTCAGTTCCTCCTAGTTTTGTATGCGACGACTCCGCATCCGCGTCGGGGACGTCCTCGGACTATGCTACCTGGATGAACAAATTCTGTACAGAACTCGGTTACCATAATCTCTCTTTCCTGGCAAAGTACAGACCTCCTCACACTGGATCATCTGACGCTACAACTTCTGAAGCCGTCTCGGACACAGTCAACGGCTGCATCGGTGTGACCGGTCATAAACTCATTAAAGCTGTTGTTGCCATAATTCTGAAGCATCTGGTTGACAGACAGCTGAAGAAAGATTGTTATGGTTGTCAGGTCAATCATCCTTCGCAAACACACATTCATGTCTCTATGAGGCACCCTGCGTACTCTTTTCTGGAGGGGGTTTTATACTTACATGACAAACAACAGGCGCAAACTGGTCTAAACTGATCTAATCTATCTGGCGGCCGACCCTTGGCTGTTCCGGTTGAACACGGAATGGCAAACGAATTTCAGGGTGTGTCGACGCCGTTCGTGTGAGTCAGAGATAGAGATGTACATAGGGGCCGGCTTGCGGCACTCCGGACGCACCCTTGTGGATGCCCTGCGCGCCAGGGCCCGTTTCGGCCGCCGGTTGCCCGCTTGACGCCGCGTGCTGCCGTCGGCTTGCCCTCCCCCACTGCGCCTGGGAACCCTCTGCCCCTGCTCTGGCTGCCCCCTCTTCTTTCACCCCACGCGATTCCGCGCCGAGCTCCTATGTTCTTGTCTCAGCTACGCTGCGCTCATGACTGTTCTGTGGCTCTACACGTTTAACGCCCTTCTTCACACACTCCTGTGTCGTGTGCGGGCTGCGCCCGACTTGGTGTGTTCTGCCAACCCCCGGTCTCGCCACAACCGTGTTCTACCCCCGTCTGACTGTTCACACCCTTTCTGCCCCCCTGCCTGACCTGTGCAGCCCAGTTTACACATCGGTCCCTTTTATGTCCTCTGTCATTAGGTCACCGATGTGTGGTTCATGTTGTTGTTGTCAGGCCCACGTCCGTTGCTGTCTGTCAAATTATTGCCCTATTAGGTTGACCTCCCTGACGTGCCCCCTTTTGTCCTTGCCGCCCTTCCCTTCGTTATCTCGCTGCTCCTCCTGTTATTGTCCCACCCACTCTTTTTTTATATTAACGTTTGTGAAGTCGTGGTGGTCCTCGTGCGCCCCCATAAGAACTAGGGTTGGCAGCGGCTCCTGTACACTTGCCCCGTTCTTTTGACGAACCGTGAGGGTGAGCTGTTAGAAGCGATGCCCTGCGCAAAAGAAGGTGTAGACACTCCCACCCCTTCGAACCCCGGAGTCGCTTTGGGGGGGTACTAGAGGATCTTAACCGGGACCGGTAGGATGTGTACAGGAATACGCGTGTTAACTCTGACGGCTAACGACGTGTCGGATGGTTCACCGAGTCGAGAGAGAGGACGCCCAGGTAGGGAACACAAAAGAGACACACGAACTAGTAAATAAATAACGGATAGTAGATGTAAGGGTGTCAAGGGGAAAGATGTAACGAGTGAAGAGTGTCAAGCCGCTTGGTTGACCTGTTGTTAATTTACCAAACGACCCGCCCCCCCCCCCAAGAACCCGATGATATTAACTTTTTAATGAGTTGCAGTAGAGCGTTTCCAGTAAGTAGCTTGGCGTCGCCCGCCCTGAAGAATAAGGTACAGGGCCGGAGGTTACGAAAAGCGTTCCATCTGAATACTCAAAGAAAAAAACGTGTACCGCAAAAATTACAGGACCGTAAAGGCACTGAATTTTTTACACAACATTTTTCCAGCAACTGATGAAAAAGTATAACATACATAATTTCGCTACAGCAAGTGATGTAAAAGCATCCGTAGTTGAACGTTTTAACCGGACTCTTCGATCAAGAATGGCTAGATTTTTAACAGCCATCAATTCAAAGCGTTACTACGATATCTTACAAGATCTCATAGGCGGATATAACGCAAGTTATCACAAATGCATTAAAATGCGGCCTTTAGACGTTCATAAAGAAAATGAAGAGGTCGTGTTTAATAATTTGTATGGAAAGCTGCATAAAGGCCCAACTGTCTTTAGGTATAAAATAGGTAATGTTGTTAGGGTAACTAAAGTTAGAAACGTATTTTCTAAGGGCTACGAGCAGAATTACACAGAAGAGTTTTTCACTATAGCCTCATGTATACCTCGGACACCACCTGTGTACAGATTACAAGATTACGATGGGGAGGTTATCGACAGGTGTTTTTATGAAAAAGAATTACAAAAAATTATTGTGAATCAAGATAAATCGTTTAAAATAGAAAAGATTTTAGATAGAAAAAAGGAGGGGCCGCGAGGTGCTTTGTCTTGTCAAATGGTGGGGATGGCCACCTAAATTTTCCTCATGGCTGCCAGAACGGGATATCGCGGATATACAGAATCCCTTAAAGTAACAATGTGGTTGTCATAAGCAGCATTTGTGAAAATCTGCATCATGGGCGAGGGAGGATTTTATGTTACGCTACCATGCAACGCATCAATGGATGTATATCCTGATAATAGTATTTCTAATTACAAAACAAGACTAGCGAAAAGCATGAACCTCAAAGGTCAATGGGAAGTCGGATTAATCGAATTTTACTACCCTATTACCTGGTACACTTTTAATGAGGAGGAGCACCATGATTATAACACCACCCCCCCTATACTGGGTTATGATGCGAACGCAAATACGAAGAGGTGGGGGGTCGTTTGTGATTATCTCATTAAAGGAAAAAATCTTCAAAACATATCTAAAGTATGTAATACGTTAAAACCGGGATATTACGAGGATGTATTGTTAGAGAAATAAATGCTAATCTTCCACCGAGAGTGACACTTGGTTATGACCACATTAAAAATAGGATATTTCTAAAAGCACCGGCGAACACATCTTTGGTATTTTACGTGAAGTTGGCTATTATTTTAGGATTAAAACCGGGTGTGTCTCTAGGATCTGTAAATCAACCTCACGAGGATCATTTTGATGGTGCACCTGTTGTGACGTATGCACCACATCAGGCCGACATAAGAGGGTCATATTATAGCATGTATATATACACTGATATGATCGAGTATCAACCAGTCGGTGATTCATATGTACCACTACTGAGAACTGTACATATAGACGGGACATCTAATGACTTCATCAGTGTTAGATTCGATAAACCACATTACGTAGCTGTGAGTAAATCTAATATTACAGATATTTGCATCGATGTTAAAGACGACCAAAACAAACACGTACGTTTCACTTACGGTAAAGTTGTTGCTAAACTTCACTTCAGACAGGTGAAATAGGTTTTTTGTTTTAACAAAACTACTGCACAATTATGGACCCGGAACGATATGTTGCAATACTACGGACCAAGCCGGTACCGGGTTACAGGGATATGCAGGCGGCACCGGTTATGTAGGGGCGGGGTTAGAGGACTTTTAGAGCCTTTTCAGGAGCTCTACGCGGTTGCAAGAGGTTTTAGTATCGCCCCCCCCCCCCCCCAAACCGCCATCTATAAAAACTGCTGCAAGAACTATAGCAAGCGCCGTTTGTAACCACAGGCCCTAGCGAGATCGTATAACGCAAATAATATATAAAACGGACAAAACGGAATGGGTAATGTGTTATGTCACGAGGGTCATTAAAGCACACCCGAGGATGGTACGTCTGCGTGAGGGGCGGGGACACGTGTGAAGAAGTCTAGTACCGTAGAGAGTACAGGTGCAAAGCCTGACGACGTGTCTGCGAAAGTGTAAGAAATAACGTCGTGCAAAAGGACCCCTGAAGACTATTTTAAACATGGCATATCCACAACATGTCGGGAGGAAGGTATTAACTCTGAGCTAGATTTATTACAGTACTATGACCCAGACATCATTGAAAAAAAATATGGTAGTTGATAATACCGCCCATTATCTGAATAAACGGAATCATGCACCTCTAGAATTCTTTATACCGGGACGGAGGAAATAAGGGAGAATTGGAGCAATACGCTGTTATAAACCGAATCAGATAACCACGCCCGACGGTGATATAGCAGAGTGGTGCAAATGTTGGCATTATGTAAATTACCCCGGTGCATGTATATTCTCACAGCTGGATGTTTTTCTGGGGGATCGTCTGATAACACAGAGTTCCAGTACGTATCCCTACAGATGTTTGATCGAAGCACTGATTAATTTTGGAAAAGATACCCTTGAAAGTGTCTTTTCAGCCGGTTTGTTCTACAAAGATACGCCGGGTCACATGGATGCTACCGAGCCCGCAGGAGAAAATACGGGGTTAATGAAGAGAGCGCCGTTTTCCAACGCTAGTAGTGTCATAGAATTACTAGCACCCATTCATAGCGATATTTTCTTTCAAGAAAAGTTAATGTTGAACGGCATAGGTATAAAAATACGGCTGACCCGTGCTAAAGACGAGTTCTGTCTAATGCGAGATGACGCTATTGCTTATAAACTCCATATCATATCAGCATCTCTTTTTGTGAAATAAGTTTGTTTCACCCGGTGTTCGTTTGGGACACGCTCAGGCACTGCTAAATACCCCATAGACCGTGTGTCTGAAGAGTTTCTCCTTCCCGGCAGGATCTCGCGTGTCTAATCAAGAAAATCTTTTTCTCGGAACACTACCGAAATCTGTCATTTTAGCAGTGACAGAAAATTCCTCCTTTTCAGGGGCGTATGATAAAAATCCTTTTGCTTTTAAACATTTTAACCTGGAATATTTGGCTTTATACCTAGACGGTATCCAAATTCCATCCAAACCGTTTCAGCCAGAATATAAGAATGGATCTGCTGTGAGGGACTTTTATCAACTCGTATTATCGACCGGAAGACACCTTAAAAATCAGCCTCTGGCAATAGATCGACAGGATTTTCTAAACGGATACACCCTCTATGCCTTTAATTTAACACCTGATGAAGATTGCTCGAATCATGTTTCACTAATTAGATCGGGAAACATTAGACTAGAAGCCCGATTCAGACAGCCTCTCAGACAATCCATAACTATTATCGTATATGCGATTTTTGATTCAATCGTTGAGATATCCAATCGAAGACAGGTGTTAGTCGATTATTACTGAGACATTGCGAGATGAATACGATCCAACTAACCGCTTTTATGGATAAATTTGCGCACAATACGTGTTTTTTAGGAGTACTACCATGCGATTTTCTACCAAAAACACAGATAAAGATTTTACCGACTATGCTTATTTTTAATACCGACCCCTCCACAAAACAGGGGCAACATTGGGTCGCTATCTACATAAACAAGGCTAGAGTTAGCTGTTTTTTTGATAGCTTTGGCGGATGTCCGAAAGATCCACGTTTTCCGAAGACCGTCCAACACTTTTTAAAAAACAATTCTATTAGTGTGCAATACACTAACAAACAGGTTCAAGACTTCACATCAGATACTTGCGGACAACATTGTGTGTTTTTTCTGTATCACATGTCAAAAGGATACGTTTATGAAAATATTGTTAAAATGTATTATGACGACCTGATTAAAAACGATAACATGGTTAAGAGACTGAAACCTTCTCTCTGCGAAACGTTTAACTGTATTCAGTGCGTGCAGATCTGTAAAACGTCTCTGTAGTACACCTAGAACTCACCTATTATTTAATGTTTAATAAATAAAAGACTATGTAATCATGAATATATTAATATGGCTGTACTGTATAAATAAAGACAATGTATAACCAGGCATCTTTTTCCGTCTTTTTATTAACATCAGGATGATAACTCAACACACGTCTTAATACAAATATTTCAAATATATTTACAAACAATGATATTAAAAAGCTAACCAAGCGTTAGAGTCAAGAGTCGGTGAATTAAACACATTTCCAACGGGGTTGGTAGTTTGTGTCGTAGTCTTTGGCGTATGCTTTTTAACTTGCCATTTTTTCAATGGGGTAGGTGATTTCCTTTTAAGGGTCTCTACCGTGCGTTTAACCTGGGGGTTGGTTATAGTTGAAAATGGTATGTTTAAAACAGCAAAAGCATTCAGAAATTCCCTCCACCCTCGTGGTCTGTATTCATCGCGGATTGTTTGAGGCGATGTTATACTTTTAACCAAATCTAACATGTGATGACCCGGTGATTACGCCCCCTTTAAATACAAACTCGCCAGAATCTGTCCATGAAGACACTTGCTTAGCATTAGACATTTTACTCAAAATTAATTTGATGTTTTTTAAACTCCTTTGTGGTACGTTGTTTAAGATTTCATTGACAATATGATCCTCTCCAGCATCGTTATTAGGCGACGGACTAGTTGCACTAACAGATGCGGTAGCAGGTGCGCTAACAGGTGCAATAGCAGGTGCATCGGTATGAATGGTATCCTGTTTTGGGAGTGCAAGAGTTAAAGTACTACTCTCCAAATCACCTTATTTTACTATAGTTATAAACCTTTACAAGACATTGGAATAAAGTTTAGCCTTCACGTGTGAATCTAAATCATGTCTCTGCAATATGTTTCTTATAGCCGTATCCAAATCGTTCTCCACGGTTTGCTGAATTGTCTCACGAACACTCCCCGTTCTTAATTTATTCATCTGATTCTGGGGAATTAGGTAAAGCTTTTCAGCATATTCCATGCCTAATGCTATCTGGACGATATTAAACTAGTGATAAACGGTATTGCCACACTTAACAGAGGTACCAGAAAACCACCTCGTTGATTAATCATCCGTTTTTTTCTCGTAATGTTGATATTTTTACTCGCTGTGTAGTTGATCTCCTCTTTTCTCTTTTTTAACCTTCGTAACTGCTTGGTGTTTAGAGGTATGTTACCGTGGAGCACGTTAAGACACAAGGACAGTATCAGTTGATCTGACGCTGACTGTAAAATAACACGTCGTTGCTTGGGTGAAGCCTTATATAACAGTTTTAAAAGAGGAAGGTTTTTACAAAGTCTATCACTCATTTTTCACCAAAGTTTACCGTGGTCTTTTCTGCACGTACACCACCTGATGTTCTGAAAACAAACCTGATCTGAGACGAAAACGCTCAGGCGTTTTAGCTTTAAAGTCAATCAAAAGGAATCCAAAAGGTTGATTGGTCGCGTCCTTATAACTTTCCATAAAGAATTTTGTATTTCCAGGGTAAATCTGACGCCCTAAAATCATTATCTGCATCGAGTCTCTAGGGCTCTTGTAAAAAACAAGATAGTGTGTATTGAGCGTAATAGTCCTACTGATTTTACCTTGAAAAAACAGATTCTGTGTTATCAATATGATGGAAAATGATTTATGATGAACGTATTTCGTGAAAGCTTGTGAAAGTTCGTCGTTCGAACATGCCTGCTCCATCAAATCATCACAAATAACAATAGATCTCTTATTAGGTGGCAATAAATTTTCATCCGTTAAATTTTATATCATACAATGACAACAGTTCATCATACAAAGGTTGCCAACAACTGTATAAAAAACACAATATTATAAATTTTTACATTGATCATCTTGTCTGCATTACACAATAATTTTTTCACAAAGACAGTCTTCCCACTTCTCGACGGGCCTGAGATCACCGCCGAGAACGGGAACTGAAAACGGAAGTCAAAATCTTCAACATACACATTTTGCGATCTAGAAATATCGTTAGTACCCATAAGGAATTGTGGTGTAGTCAGCCAGTAGCACACGCTCGTCATATATCACTTTGAATCTTTTCAAAACTGACCTATTATGCAGAGTGAATTTCTTTTTATTACGCACAAAGGTCTCGGTGCGAGTGAGCAGGTGGCTAGTGTCACATGATGCTACATAACCATGTATCAGACAGATCATGATTTCTAGGGTAACGACTTTTGCATACGTAGAATGGAGCATGATAACTTTAGCTTTAAGAGTGACTTTATTTTTCACGGTTCTAAAACTGTACGATTTAGGTCCGGTCGATGCGAATTCGATGAGTAGTCGTCTGCATCAAGCGTCCGTCAGTTCGCCACGATATGCACTGTTAGGCATCCCCATCTTCATCTTTTCGTTATGAAGATGGCGCCTTGTGTCGTATTACGTAACAAAACACGAGAACCTATTGAACATCACCTGATATACTCAAACGGCCACGCAGTGGTGAAATGCTGCAATAAAACATACATCGCGCGCCAAGAGAGCGGAGTTTCGTCCTGCGTAACACACTGCACAGCGTAGATCTAACGAGATGAGAAAGTGGTTAATGATATGGCATGTCCGAAGATTTTTTTTTTTATTTTTTTTTTTTTTTTTAGGGACGGGACGTACGGACCACAAGAGGCACTCTGACGCCCCCCCCCCCCCCGAATCTGTTAAAAAGTTTGCTGTAGGCAGAAATTACATCGAAGCCCAAATCTCCCTACACGGGAGTTCAATCAAAAATTATTAGTAGTATACGATGCAGGGTGAATGTGGATTTTATGCGATGTCGTGAACGCCCTCCTTCTCAAAATACCTTTGAAGTAAAGTCTACTATGTCTGCGTCTGTCATACGGGTCTGGCGGGAAAATACCTGAAGCTCCGCTGTGTGAATTTGGAGAGAAAGTACTTATATATCGCGAAAAGTTGTTGATGTCTGGGGGAAAGCCAGAACTTCCTCAGTCTTTGACGATTCTGCTTGACACTCCTGAAACCTTAACACACAGCACAGGCGAGGTCAACAACAGGGAATGGGGGGGGGGGGTTTCCCAAACGCCTGAAATGGCTCTGTCTTCATCAACATGCTGACACTGGTACTGATATTGAGTCTCGGCACATGTGCGACACAGTGCAAACAATAGTTTACCTTCTGGAGACTTGAAAGGTAGAACCGGGTGGAGTAGATTACGTGGTGGGAGTACGGTACATTTAACAAGACCAAAATAAGATTTGACCGGTTCAAAATCTTTTAAAATTATTTCAGGATGTCAGATAGGGTATGTTTTACATGACTGCACATAAGGATAAAGAGATGTAAAGTCCAAATAGGAGATACTTTCATCTTCGCTGACCTTGTGGTACAGCTTGAGTGCATTATTCCTACCTCCAAAAAGCGATTCCCTGGGATTAAGCCTTGCAGGTGCATTATAACTACTCATAAAAGCTTTGACATCAGAATCGTTTTGTTTGGATTTCTCCCACTGACATTCCCAAATATCATGTACATTGAGATTGTAGGTATTACGCAAAACGTTCAATTTATTGTCAGATTGTCTTCTGAGCACACTGAAAGGTATTTTTGATACCGGATTCAAATCGTTAGGATTAAAACGACAATCGTGACCATGCCAGAAACAACCTAAAAATTCCAAGGCTATTCTATCACCGTTATCAACTTCATAATAGCCATCCACATGATACGGTCCGAATTTGACTTCGCCATAATTTAACGCATGTTGAACGTCGACGTTTCTGCTAGCTTTAACGTATTCGAGCCATTGGATGGAAGGATTTGAGTAAGATTTGTACTGATCGACGTAAGCATTTTTGTGTGTTAGGGCTATCATGTCTTTGGTTAAAAAAAGTGTTTTGAACACTTTCATAGCACACACGGCAAGTGTTATACATCCGAACGGGTCCACGTTTGTACACTCAATAAATTTGTTTCTGTATTTCATGCAAGCCTCACGTAAAAAAACGACATCGTTCTTACAGTACATCCCGAGTTGTTTTTTGAAGTCAAACACCCCCCCCGCTACGCTCTCGTACCACGAGTCAAATTTCATTCGGTCTGTGTCAGACATTGTCTGGTAGCCATAAAGTTCTTTACACGGATACGGTCCTAAATAATTCACATTCTGCGAACGGTTGAAATGATGGGGGAAGTAACCTTTTTCGCTGGTGTTTAAGTTTAAAGAAGATGTCATTTTTGACAATTTCATAGGCAAGAAGCTATAACTGTCAATGTATCTCTGTTTAAATGCCTGATCGTACATATAAACAAGTCTACAACCTTGGAGTATAATTTTTGGCGTTAACCCCTGACTTGTGAAATACTCGAGCAATATAAAAGAATCGAACCCCGAAGAATTGTGGGCGATAAATGTAAAATCAGCAAATTTTGGACGTCTGAAATGTTTGACCATACGGTCCACGCAGTCGACACCTTCGGCTGTGAATTCTTCACCAGTTTGCGAAACGGCACATATGTAATTAGCGGTATGCCTAGCGTTTTCGTACATTGTTTCAAAGTCAAAATAAATGTAGGCTTGGCTATGTTCGGCAGGTTGAATATAGCAACTGTGATGCCCTTCATCTATCAGAACCTCTCCACAATGCACACATCTCGATGGTGCACATTTGTGCGCTAATAGTTTATCACCTGACCATTTTGCTCTATACTGTCTGTAACATTTGTCGCAGTATTTTACGAGATCGCACTGAGCTCTCACCCCTTCACATCGTGGTTGTTTATGCTTCTCATAACAGATGTCAGATCTACAATATCTTAAACAATCAGAGCATTGTACCGATTTCTTAGGATGTGTGTAGCACTGAGTGTCGTTGCACACGTTGCACGTAAATTTACAATAATGTAAAGTACGATCATTAAAACCTTTATAGCAGTACTCACAAACATAGTTGTAACCTAAGAAACCCTTCAAATTTTTTATCATGTAGTAATGATCGTCGTGCAGATATAAATGTATCGTCTTGTGATGTAGCTCATCTGTATTTTTATATACCTCCAATTTACCTGAACACGATCTGTGAAAGATTACTATTTTCAGATCTAGAAATTCTTCAAATTTAAAAGTATCATGCAACGCAATTTTATCCTGTGGGTCGTAACCCAGAGCTGTATGTATGTTTTTAGCTATTTTCACCAAATCGCTATCGGGGGTTTGAGGATTTAAAAAATGAGCGATGCATATGCTAAAACACATTGTCTGCTATATTTTCAGGGATGAATAAATTCATTCTATTTTTTCTTATAACCGTATTGTAAGCCAGGTCGGCTAACTTCCTACGCACGCCGCCTTGTTTGTTTCGTGCCACGGTCACGCATAACTCTAAAGCAGAATCTAAACCCACGTCTGTATTGCTTTGAACAGCACGTTCGATTTGATCAACAAATATACCAACATCATGATTATTATCAGATGTTAGAACTGCATTAATATCTGTGGGGAGACTTGCACCTTGCAGAGATACGTTCAGAAAACCATCTTCACCCGCCATCAATATGGAAAACGCGACAATCTCATTCAAAATATCTTGCAAAAAGATATTATAGGCAGCATAATCATCAGTGGCGATTTCACGAAAATTTAAAGTTCTGCGAATTTCTAAACCGTTAAATTTCGGTCTTGGGGTAATTGTAAAATCACCCACAAGACCTCCCTCTCTTACTAGACTAGCTATACATTTCTGGCTGAGACCCATATCTGGAGCTGAGGGATCATAACCTGACGGTTCGTCATTAGATGGACCGACACCGATCTGTTCATCGTTGTTTATAGATGCTCCCAACCATTCATGTTGTTCGTCTACAAGTTCGTGTAATCTATCCATCATGTTAAGCGATTCAGGTTGTAACATCTGTAATTGGTTATTAATCAACTCGCGTAATTGATCACTATTGTTTTGAAAATCATGTCTAGGCCTTAATGATCTCTGATCATCTTCTGAAGTGTGGTCATGTAAATCACCGTGACATCTTTTACTGCTCATTTTGAAATATTATTATTATTTTTATTTTAAATCAGAAATACAAAAATTTAAAGCTTAAAGACAAGCGTGTGCACCCCCCCTTGAAAACACCATCAATGTTTGTTATGTGACATAACATAAAACAAAACATGTACAGTATAAATTTGAAACCACCGTTTTCTTCCACAAGTAAAATAGTATCAGAAACAAACCTCAATAAATCGATGGCAAACGATAATAAAATGTAAGAAATAACAAACAACAACATTAAATGTGTGAAATAATATATGCTAATAAAATGTTATCAATAACATACAAATCACAAGTAAAATAGTATCAGAAACAAACCTCAATAATAAGTGTGACTAATATATGCTAATAAAACGTGGCAATAAACACAAAACAAAACAAGCAACAATTCAATACATAGAACATTACTCATCTCCCCATACGATTGTATAAATCTGTTAACATTCTCTGAATAAGGTTTAAACGCTCACCCATAAGAGATAAAGCATTTACCGAAAGTCTCGATTCCGCGATCTGCTGGTTTAACGCTTCCGGTACACCGATCATGGCCTGCTGAAACTGTTGGAATTCATTATAAAGCTGATCGTGACAACTTCTCCAAAATTCAGCTGCGTGACGTAAAGCTTCGTTATGTTGCTGTTGACAGGCGATAATGTTTCTTAAAATAGACAACACGTCGGCTTGAGCGCAAGCGACAATGTCTTCCGTGTCCCGGTAAGATAGGGGTTGTCCGGCCAGGTCGAAAAGTCTCTCAAAGTATCGATTAACACGGCACAGCATATCATAATCGATTCTTCTATTTAAATCACGTTCACGGAACAATTCCTGAGGTCATTTTTCGAGGCGGGTTGTTATTTTTTTTAATTCAACCTCCTCATCTCGATCTCCGTTGTCGGGTTAGTTGTTGCAGGTATCTGCATCCCCATGCTACGGGGATTTTTTCTTGATAACTCGAACAAACGGCTAGGTCTCTCTCATCGCACCCTTGTTCTGTAAAAAATAACCAATAACCGTTTATTAATTAACTAATAATCAAACATAAAACGTAATAATGAGATTTTTTTTTTGTTTTGTTTTACATACCATTATTCTCTGAAAGCCTTAAACGGCTGGTGGTCGGGGAGAAAAACTCATTAGATTGCAAATGAGTTGCAATCCCAGAAACAGTCTTAGATGTTTCACAAACGTTTGAAATACATTACGCTGATATGGACGCTTCAGTAATCACACAAACCCCAGACACCCGGCGCCAATCTCGTTTCGATACACGGCGTGATACGAAATATTTACATTTCGTACTTTGTTGTAAAAACCTTAGACGTTTAACTACGCATGTCTGTTTTAATTGATAGATAACACACCACAACTGTTACTGGTGGAAAATCAAAGAGTCTCACAGAAACACCCGAGCTAGTATGTGAGCGAGCATTTCGTGGGTTTTAACTGTTCATACCACAACCGTAAGTTAAAAATTTGACAAAAACCACAGAGTAAAATAAAGGAAGTACTAAATTAAAGTGTGAAACTAAACTAGAAAAACAAACTAAACAACATTTTTCCTCTGGCTTAGATGTTATTGTTTAGAAGAAAACATGACTACCCTAATTTTAAAAGTGAATAAAAATAAAGAGTCTAGGTTAGCACGTCGTAAGTTAAATTTGACAAAAACCAAAGAGTAAATAAAGGTATTACTCAAATAAGTGTGAATAACTAAACTAAAATAAATAAAAACAAACAACATTTTCCTATGGCTTAGAGATGATTGTTTATAAGGTAAAAAACTTGTAGGCTGTAGGTTATCCTATTTTTAAAGTTAAAAATGATGGTCTAATGTTAAAACAGATAGAATGTTTTCATCATTTAAGAAATTATATCGATTTATTAGAAACACTACTTTGTTTAATTCTGTTAACATACATTTAAATCTTATCTTTGCTGGACTCCGTTGTTAGGGGGAGGGCTGTAGGTGTGGCCTGTGCGCTTCTGAGCTCATTCCGTGTTTTGACAGCAGCGTGTGAGGATGAACTGACGGAAAACAACATAAGATGAGAGGGTCTTTTTTCTTTTGTTTAACTTGTGAAAAACTCTAACTAGTTTTTAAATTGTAATGGTAGAGTGCAACATAGACTTTGCCAAGTATCTTATTGCTAACGGTCTGATATTTTTTGTTTTAGTTCACGGTGAGAAGTCAGCATTTTTTCTTTTCTTTTCTAACCGGTAACAAACTCTCAAACTTTTAAAAACGTAACTGCCGTATTGTTTAACTAACTATCTGGAAGGAGAGGATACTTTTTGTTTCAGATCATGGTGACAAGTCACCATTTTTATTTCATTTTCTAACCGGTAACAAACTGTAAATAGTTTTTAAATTGTAACAGAAAAAACTGCCGTATTGTTTAACGAACTATCTGATACTCTTTTTTGTTTGTGTTTAGATAGATGGATAGCGGCCTAGTTTTCATTTTATTTTCTAACTTGTAACAAACTCTAACTAGTTTTAAATTAACAACACTTAAATATTCGTCTTAACCCCCTGGTTTTTACTCTTTTCTGGAAACACAGACATTACTGTTTATATATTTTATATAGTTTGATGTTTTTTCTTGAAATGTATGTGTGTGAAAACTTTAATAAAAACTTCCCTTATCCCAGTTTAATAAGCATATCACGTTTCACAATTTAAAGTTTAAAGCACATAGTTAAAAACAATTAACCCACACAAAAACACTTTCCCAAACAATCATAAATTCCATGGGATCATTGGGGTGGATAAACAGATGGCCGGGTTAGATGGGTGGGGGGTGTACAGAAACAGGTGTCCAAACAGGTGTCCATTTATGGTAGGAGGAGGGGGGTTTATGAGGGGCAATAAATCAAACTTCTTGACACATAGGACCCTATACTCTCTCTGACCAATGCAAGCTCACAACAGGTGCAAGTGGAGCAGACTTGCACTGCTGTGAGCATGCATGGGAAACTCATGCATGTCCCATACAAATTCATTCATTAGTCAAAACAGCACATTCACTTCACAGGCAATGGTGGATTCGTAGTTAGCTACGCTAGAATAACACCATTAATTTTACGTAAATGTTTCACATGAGCGAGTCAAAATGAAATAAAATGATACGTAACACATAATAAGACCTTAAATCAGTGAAATGAGGAGCATAGCTCAGATCACCTACACAGTGCTGAAAAGGGGATTTCTTCGCCCAAGATCAGACTGATGTATTCTGGTACCATTTATATGGGCTGCTAATCTGAGGTTTACCCATCAGAACAGCTGTACCCTCTACTAACAACAGAAATTAGGATTTCTTCGCTAAAATCAGGTTAGTTTCTTATCGTACGATTTAAACACATTATAGCACTGAAATTTTCTACTACCTGTAGGAAGGCACATGCAAGCTATAGTTTTATCTGATTTTGAACTGGTGCGCGCATGTATAAGAAGTTATGTAAATGTTTCACATGAGCGGGTCAAAATGAAATACAATGATATGTAACACATAATAAGGCCTTAAATCTGTGAAATGAGGAGCATCGCTCAGATCACCTACACAGAACTGAAGAAGGAGATTTCTTCGCCCAAAATCAGACCGA
Source organism: Sinocyclocheilus anophthalmus (assembly GCA_018155175.1). Taxonomy (NCBI): domain Eukaryota; kingdom Metazoa; phylum Chordata; class Actinopteri; order Cypriniformes; family Cyprinidae; genus Sinocyclocheilus; species Sinocyclocheilus anophthalmus. The sequence continues at coordinate 48,662 of JADLZN010002533.1, forward strand.
TTTATTCTGGTACCATTTATATGAGCTGCTAATCCCGAGTTTTCGTCGTCAGAAAATAGACTTGTGCTATACTAACACAGAAATTAGGATTTCTTCACCTAATTCAGGTTAGTTTCTTATCGTACGATTTTAAAACATTATAGCACTGAAACTTTCTACTACTTGTAGGAAGGCACATTCAAACTATAATTGTATCTGGTTTTGATCAGGAACTGGTAAGCGCATGGAGAAGAAGTTACTAACTTATGAAACAGACACATAAGATTGATTATCGGGTCTGCTTGCAAGCAATGTTTAAAACGACTCCACCGTTCTAAATTACTGCTCGTACTGCATAAAGTAGGAAACTATTGTTTCCCTAGCCATGTGAATGCTGGGATTTTCCTGGCTAGCTTGTCAAAGTTTCTGGGGGGTCACATCATGCGCTGCTGCGGGGATGCTTGAAAGTATTACAGTTCTGTTCTGTCAGTTGTTAAGCAGAAAGTGTTGGCTCCCCCCTTCGTAGCTTGTTGCATATGAGGGAGTTTGCACGGCTGAATGAGGATGCAGGAGTAGGGTGTCTCTCCCACTGCGTTTCTTTTCGCAGCCTGTAGGAGTCCCTGAGTTCTCTTCGGAGCATGTCAAGCTTGTCTTGAGTGTTGTTCAGCTGCTGGACCAGAGTCTCTTGAAGTCTATCAATTTCCTCCTGTTTCAATCCCATTAGGTTGTGGGCCAGGAAGATGCTGACCTTGGTGAGCTTTTTGTAGCCACAACTCTCGCCCTAGTCCTGAGTCTGAGACACACTTCTCTCTCTGTGTCCAGTTGCTTTCGGCTCAGTAGGTGGTCGTCGGCCCTGGGTAAGGGGGTGTTCCTCACAACGCCTGGCCAGCCCTCTTTGGTCTGCATTCTGGGCAGTTAGTCTGAGCATCTGCAACATTTTGACACACTTGTGTTGAGCGTAAGGGCTAGAGACTACTACAAGATCAAAACAGAGTGTGAATGCAAAGATAGGTTTGGGTCAGCATATGTTTACTGAAAAGGGCGTAAACAGGGTTTTGAATGATGACTTAAGACTACTCTTATTGTCAAATTATCACTCAAAACTTACTGATGGTTCACAACAGGCTCAATCTCTGAGTAAGTGAAGGAGAAAAGGGAAAAGGAGAAGGAAAAGGAGAGCATTTCTATTCAGATTATGCTTATTATTTGGTAGGATGATAGTTATGCCCTAGTGTTTGTCCAGATGACTTTTGTAACAGGGTCATAAAAATGAGGGCACATGTTTGAAAATAAACAAATCAAAAATAGAAAATGTCTCTGGTTCCTTTTGAGGTTCAGAAAGAACAAAATCAAGGGGGATAACGGGTAAGGATTTAAAAATTAGCTGCTATTATTAAAACAAGGTAATCACATCTGGTATTAGGAACAAATAGCAGCACTAGTGATTAGTGTGTTACTAAAAGCACCCAATAACTTGATTCTTTTCTCGATAGACAGTTAAAATTTAATTAAATTTAGATTTAATTAAATCTTAACAAGCAATTAGCATTCATGAAGGATACCTCGAAGATAGTTAAATTCACTGAGACGATTGAGATGAGGAAAAATAGAAAAAGAAAGAAAAAGAAAAAGAAGGAAGAGAAATGGAAAAAAACAGAAACCGGGGATTAGGTTAAATTCAAACTACTTCACACTGCACACACACATGCTATATTTAAAAGCTTCAATTAAAGAGTGTTAACCCCTAATTGTTAAAGCTATTTGGTAGCTTAGCCTAAAATGAAACTATGCTAAGTCGTGTTAGCTTAGCTGCTTCAAGTGGTTTGTTTACAACATGGCGTGTTGTGCTATGTGAAGTTAGCGCTTCCTGTGACAAGTTGTTGTCACGGTAACCAATGCATGCCAGTGTAATTCAACTGTTTAAAGTCTGCCTATTCCAAAGAAGTTGCCCACAGCTTTAAAATGTGGTGCTTTCAGTACTTCAAGACTTGTTGCATTAAATAAGCACATCTGTGAGTGCTTCTCTAATGTAACAATAAAATTCTTGCACGTGTTTAAATAATTACAAAACGGTTTTACTGTAAGTTAAAACTGGTTTAAACATATATGCAGTTATGTGTGCCTCACACTAAAGTACAGTATTACCCCTTTACTTTCACTCAGCGAGTGAAACACATAATGACCACCAGGTTGCTTGTATATATGCAGTCAAAGTGTATATGAATTGCTTCACTCCAATTACAAACTATAAGGCCTTTATGCTGTAGAAAGAGGAGCAGCGCTCACATCTACCTTGATATAACTGTACTGAGATTTCTTCTTCAAAGAAACAATTTAAAAAATACTGCAATTTTGTGATTTCTTCAATAAAGCATATTACATTATGGTACAGTATGGACATGCCGCTGAGCTGAGATTCAAACTTACGCTTTGTCAAGACAGATTTATGCTTTTATACTGAAATTAGGGTTTCTTTGCTAAAATCAGATTAACCTTACACTGATACCATTAAGCATGAAATACATAAAGACTCTTCCAATTATAATAGCGGTACCAATTCAAACCCCCACTTTATCTGCATCTAAACAAGCCAGCAAATAGGGACACAACAGGGCATCTGAAGTCACGCCCTATTTTAACCTGGGCTATCACGCACACACTTTTAAGTTGACAGTGTTTAAACTCATAACTTTCGTTTTATCACACCCGCATATTCTCCACCAAAATCATGTAACGAATCAGCTCATGACAGGAAATATGAATAATTAACCATAACTAGTTATAATTAACTATTCATATTTTAGATCCGCTGTAGATATTTAGCTGACCTCTCAGGGTCAACTGTCTTGTCAATTCTAAGAACGTTAATTTCCTGGTTAAGGGAAATAACTTTCTTACTGTACAATTCTACAAAAAGCTTGTAGCATAAATCTGCATGGATTAAGTGACTCCAGTTATGAGCAAACAAATGAACAACGTCAAGTGTGATACAAGGTAAGGTTTTATTAACTACGCAACACTTAACACAGTCTAACATACTACATAAACACATAAACTGGTCTAACATCCTACATAAACACATAAACTGGTCTAACATACACATACACACACACACACACACAGTTGGTATAGGAAAGGGTTAAAGTTTAACTCAGTACAGAAAGAGACATAAAGAATGAAATTTATGGAACCATATGCATATTCAGCAGATTTACACCTGAGGGAAACATCAGTTTCTTAGTTCAAACACGCCTTTGTAAGGTGCAAATGATACTTAATGTATCACTTAATAAGACTAAGTTTGATACTTGCAAAAGTCTCGTCTGTCTGAAAATAGATTACTGATGCAATCTTAAGGCCCAAGATCTTGCTGAAATTAGTTGATGAGAAAGAACCAGTTCTGAGTCAGAGAATCTTGATTGAAATGGAAAGGACAAGGCCGAAGAAAGGCCTGGCACAATGCTTTGGTATCCTGAAGCGTTTTCTCACATCTTCATCTTAGCATCTGACCGAAACACCGACTGGGCGGGTCACATGAAGTATGGCCTTTAAGGTCGGAGAAGATCCCAGCCTCTCAAGATGGGCTTATCCAATGAGAAAGTCCGGAACCTCAAGTGGGGGTTCTGAGATACAAAGTGTTTTTTATGGCCCTTTGTTGGAAAGCATGATAATTTGTGGTATGAAGCTTGTGTAACAATTATTAAAGACTCTTAGAACACTAATATGTTGCGTAGGTGTAAACATACAATATACATTCTCAATTAGATCATCCGAATACGAATTCATAGATACTAGACATGGTAGAGTTACTTATATGAATGAGTGGTTTATCGTAAGCATGAATAAAAATAGTCTATAATACAACAGAATAATACAAAACAGCAATAATATACACAATGGCATGAAGAATATGTGTGTTCATTCAAAGAAAGGTTTTCCTATGAATTAATAGTAGAAAAGTCAATTTCCGAATGTGCGTTTGTCCTGCGGACATGCAAGGATTTTCCCTGCTTTAGATACTTTTGGCCAATAAACCCAGTGATATCAGTGTTGGTTGCCATGCAACACAGGGGCCTGTTTCGGCTTCCTGGGGTGTTACGCATTCCGGGGGGAAGGGTTCATATGTCCTCATATGGTTTGTTAACTGAGGGGGGTTACAGAGTATTTGTTAAATATAGCAAACAAAATATATATTGTGTGTTTGATTGGTCCAGACGCTACAAAACTATTCTGGGATAGAGATATTAGCGTATTAATGTTAGTACCCTAAAAATTTGAGTATTTGTCATCCATTTTGACTGAACTGTGTAATCAAAGCCTTCTTTGTTCTGCAGAACACAAAAGAAGATATAATTACATTTTCTCAATGTTTTTCAGTACATACAATAAATGTCAGTAGGGTTCAATGTTGTTTTGGACCCCGTTTGACATTCGTTATTGAAACATTCTTCAAAATCTCTTCTTTAGTCCAGACAATACGATTGACATACTCTAAAAAATGATTTTTCAAAAGATTATCGGAATACTATTGTACTCTTTCTACTTTCAATTCAATTTCATGTTTAATTTAATGCGTTGCTTGCCGTTTCTTTCAATTTCTTTCTGACAATTGTTTCAAAACAGATGATACTAAAATAGCAGACCATCATGGGAAAAAAAAAACATTAAAATAATTTTTTTTTAAAAAGCCAGCAGAGAATGTGATCATAATTTCTGCCAGACTAAAAGTAGTAAGTCCAGAGTATTTCACAGCCATAATTCAGTGAATAAACAGCCTCTGGGCGGTCCGTGGGCATGCCGTCTGAGACTGTTAACACTATACATGGAAAAATATGCTGTAAAATGTGCAAATATGTGAGTTTGACATATGTTAGGGCCAATATGATATCCTGCAGGTTTACCGGACCTTGAAATAATAGATAGGGCCATAAGTTTCTCAAGTGTGTGTACACAGCTCTGCGCTGTGTAAAGTTGTCGACTTTTATGGCTGATAAAGATGGTTGTGTTTTGGCGTGGTGTATTTATGTGACCTATTTTATGAACAGTACTGATATAGATTGCTTATATGCTCACTCTCGCTCTCCTTTCCTTTAGACCCACTGCCAACAACCACGCTAATGAGCGTGTGCATGTTTGTGTGCATTTGACTGAGAGCCAGCTCGCGTGTAAAATGTAGGGGGTCGGAGTGTGTTTACACACGTTTTCCTCTGATTCAGCCAAGAGACAGTCAAAGGAACAGCAGGAGCAAAGATTCAGACTTTTATTAAACTGCTTAAAAAGATCAGCCGAAACTCACAATACAGAATAAATGCCAGAGATGGCCTCTCAGTAGATCTAAAAATCCATTTTGTGTGTGTGTGGAAGCGTGAACGTGAGTTTGTCTCTCAGAGATGCATCAGAGAGAGTGAGAATACGTGGGTGAGTGTTTTGTGTGCATGTTTGAATGCTCGCTTTTATTAGTGTCTTTAAGACCACTGTCAACTGAAGTAGGAAGAGCACTTTATGGCTACAGGGTGCATTTCACTGGCAATGTATAGATACGCTGAGCACTCTACACCTCCTCCTCTCTTCAAGTCTGCTTTTAATCTAGGCTCTGACACTGGCCGATGACTCACTCTGGACCCAGGTGAAATATGGTCATGGCAGGGCCATCTCAATTCTGTGATTAGACAGACCTCTCAAGCACATTGCAGAGTTGAATAGCTTCCTCCTTAAGGGGCCACTTCAATTTGTTTGCTCCAAATGAAAAAGCCAAAAGGCATACTCCATGGCAGAATCTGTGACAAGAATACAAGCTGGCTTATCTGTGGGATCATCTCAGGCACATACAAATAAGTACCATGTTTTTCTTTAGACGTTTGCAATGGTAAAATCATGGTATTCGGACGTGCTAGTGGCTTAGTTGTACAAAACATTAAGTACATATTGTACATATTATTCATTTTGTATGTCCTGTTAGTGTAATAATTTCTCTCTTTTTTCTGTTTCATTTTTCACATACACCTACCAAACCCAAGGATGATGGAAATGGCATCATCATGAGGCAGCAAAGCAATAGTCCAAAAAAAAAAAAAGCATGTAAAAATCTACAAATATCAAAAAGCACAATTCAGTAATAATAGTAATAACAATATATTTGGTTAATTAACTTTTGATTTTAAAATAGGTTAATATGTTTCTTTTTTATTGAGAGCATTAGAAGTGGCCCTTCTGGTGCTTACAGGATTAGTTCCCTCAGGAATAGTAAAAGCGTTTTTTTTTTTTTTTTTTTTTTTAAAGGTTCATATGGACATAATATTTGGTGGATCTGTGACGACCAAAATTTTACTTACAGGTTTATTCACACAAAAATAAAAAATCTGTCATCCTTTACTCACCTTTGTTTTATTCCAAACCAATAAATGTTTTGTTATTTTTAATATTCTGTTACGATATTTGTCCATAGATTGAAGTGTAGATAATAATTTTCAAGCTTTATTTGTGTACTTTTTTAATAGCTAAACTTTAAGTGTCTGGACAAAAATTATGAGGGTGAGTAAATGATGACATTTTCATTTTGGGGACGAATTATTTCTTTAATTGTTGAAAATCTTTCCTTCCTGTGAGCTGTTAACTATTGCAACTAGATCATTGTGTCTGCAAGATGAAGCCGAGAACCAAATCAGTCGTATTTGTAAATGATTCAACCACCATTTTTGAGAGCCAAAACATCTGACTCAAATAAATGTTCCATTCAAGTACTTGACATTGCTACTTATCTCTAGAACTCTGGACATACTAAAGAGAACTAGGTCAGATGTCATAATTTTGCAGTGAATAACAACTTGAATATCAGTCTGCTCCCACACAAAACTATCATATGGCTTCAAAAGGATTGAAATATAACACGAGTCATAGAAACCACTCTTATGTGTTTTTAGTTTGCTTTTTTTGTTATATTGGAGCCTAAGGCTTTATTAAATTTCATTTCTCATTGAAAAGAGTGGCTAGCCTATTCTTTAAAATAATCATTTATTTGTTACACAGAAGATGGGAAGTCAAAAGGCTTTGGAATGATTGAATGAGGGTCAGTAAATGATGCTAGAATGTTCATGTTTAAGTGAACTATTTCTTTAAGCCCACAATGATTTTTGTTGAGCCCCGAATGCTAATGTAGCATGTACCTCAACAGTTGAGCAGCTGCACTGGCTGAGGCACAAGTGTTGTGAGAAGATAAGTTGTGGTGGAGATCTGGTTGCATTGTTAATGGTTAACCTCCACCCAGTACTAATGATTACACTGCTCGTGGTGGGATGCCCCCACAATTCTGATATATTCCTGGGGCCACAGGGAGAGAGGAAGGAACGTTAACTTCAGCAATAAAATATATATATACAGTGGGGCAAAAAAATATTTAGTCAGCCACTGACGATTTTCAAGTTTTCCCACTTAAAAAGAATGGAGAGATCTGTAATTTTCATCTTAGGTACACCTCAACTGTGAGAGACCAAATCAAAAAAAAAAATCCAGAAAATAACATTGTATGATTTTTTAATAATTAATTTCCATTTTATTGCATGAAATAAGTATTTGATACAATAGAAAAATAGAACTTAATATTTGGTACAGAAACCTTTGTTTACAATTACAGAGGTCAGACGCTTCCTGTAGTTCTTGACCAGGTTTGCACACACTGCAGCAGGGATTTTGGCCCACTCCTCCACGCAGGTGTTCTCCAGATTTTTCAGGTTTTGGAGCTGTCACTGGGCAACACAGAGTTTCAGCTCCCTCCAAAGATTTTCTACAGGATTGAGGTCTGGAAACTGGCTAGGCCACTCATGACCTTAATGAGCTTCTTCTTGAGCCACTCCTTTGTTGACAATGTTTCGGGTCATTGTCATGCTGGAAGACCCAGCCACGACCCATCTTCAATGCTCTTACTGAGGGAAGGAGGTTGTTGCCCAAAATCTCACAATACATGGCCCCATCCATCCTCCCATCAATACGGATCAGTCGTCCTGTCCCCTTTGCAGAAAAACACCCCCAAAGCATGATGTTTCCACCCCCCATGCTTCACGGTTGGGATGGTTTTCTTGGGATTATACTCATTCTTCTTCTTTCTCCAAACACGTCGAGTGGAGTTTATACCAATAACTTCTATTTTGGTCTCCTCTGACCACATGACTTTCTCCCATGCCTCCTCTGGATCATCCAGTTGGTCTTTGGCAAACTTCAGATGGGCCTGGATATGTGCTGGCTTGAGCAGGGGGACCTTGCTCACGCTGCAGGATTTTAATCCATGACGGTGTAGTGTGTTACTAATGGTAACCGTTGAGACTGTGGTCCCAGCTCTCTTCAGGTAATTGACCAGGTCCTCCCGTGTAGTTCTAGGCTGATCCCTCACCTTTCTCAGGATCATTGATACTCCACGAGGCGAGATCTTGCATGGAGCCCCAGGCCGAGGGAGATTGACAGTCATCTTGAATTTATTCCATTTTCTAATAATTGCGCCAACAATTGTTGCCTTCTCACAAAGCTGTTTGCCTATTTTCCTGTAGCACATCCCAGCCTTGTGCAGGTCTACAATTCTGTCCCTGGTGTCCTTAGACAGCTCTTTGGTCTTGCCCATAGTGGAGAGGTTGGAGGCTGATTGATTGAGTGTGTGGACAGGTGTCTTTTATACAGGTAACGAGCTCAAACAGGTGCAATTAATACAGGTAACGAGTGGAGGATAGGAGGGCTTCTTAAAAACAAACTAACAGGTCTGTGAGAGCTAGAATTCTTGCTGGTTGTTAGGTGATCAAATACTTATTTCATGCAGTAAAATGGAAATTAATTATTTAAAAATCATTCAATGTGATTTTCTGGATTTTTTTTTTTGTTTCGGTCTCTCACAGTTGAGGTGTACCTCCGATGAAAATTACAGATCTCTCCATTTTTTGTAAGTGGGAAAAACTTGAAAAATCAGCAGTGTAGCAAATACTTATTTGCCCCACTGTTAAATTTTCAGACCAGAGTGTATAGGCAGTTATGAGGGAGGAAGAAAGATATTGAGGGAGGAGAGAGGGTAAGGGGAAAATGCACGAGAGGAAGAGGGTGGAGAAAGTAAGCGACTCTCAACCGGGTATTTCAAGCGGCGGCTCAGTCGTCGTCAGTCAATACTCAGAGGTCTGTGTCAAAGGAGGGAATGGGAGTTACATGCAGAGGACTGAACATTCAAAAGAGTAATGAGGAGCTGTTTTTTTTTAAACTTTCTGCAATATTTGCTGCTTTTTGCCGTGCATTTTCTTTTCTCTAGGCCCAATATCTCACAATATGCCAAATAGTTGTCTTTCAAGTATTTATGCACTGTAAAAAACTAATTCTTTAATCAGTACGCCTTGCTTTCATGTCTTGTTTCAGTAAAAATCTCTGAACATCTTTACAAGATATGTTTAAATTCACCATTTTAATACGTGGATGCATATATTAAATAAGTTTTATTTTTAAGATCCTGTTGGCAAATTAAAAACAATGAGCATACAGTAAGGGGTAGTTCCACACCAAAATGGAACATTCTGTCATAATTCCTCTCATGTTGTTTCAACATAAGACCTCACCTTACGGAATATAATTAAGATATTTTTGATGGAATCTGAGAGCTTTCTGACCCTCCACAGACAGCAATGCAACTACCACGTTCAAAGCACAGAAAAGTAGCAAGGACATCGGTAAAATGCTGCGCATGCTGAACGTAAACAACGCTGATTACATTGATCACGTTCTGGGTTACTCTCCAAAATGGCGGAAGACGGTAACTCGGGGAGAAGAACTGCGGTTGAACCCCTGATGTTACATGGACAATTTTACCGTTGTCCTGCTCCGTTTCTGTGCAGTTGATCGGAGAATTCAGTGCGTCTAGGGTCTGAAAGCTCTCAGATTTCGTCAAAAATATGTTAATTTGTGTTCCGAGGATGAACGAAGGTCTTACAGATTTGGAACAACACAAGGGTGAGTAAACACGACAATTTTCATTTTAGTTAAATCCATTAAGTCTTGTGCTTAGAACAAGAAAAAAATACAATTGCACACATAAACACCACATTTAATTCAAGATATTTTCATTGAAAACAATTATTATTGTTCTTATTTCTGCTTTACTCGAAGTCAAAGGTTTTTATTTTAAATTAAAATAAAGTTTGGGGTCAGTAAGCCTTTTTTTTAAAGAATAAATGTAAAAATATATATCATGGTTTCCACAAAAATACTTAAGCAGCACAACGTTTTCAACATTGTAATAATAAGAAATGTTACTCAAGAACTAAATCAGCACGTGACACTGGAGACTGGAATAATGGCTGCTGAAAATTCAGGAATAAAGTACACTTTAAAATGTATAAGAAAACAGTTATTTCAAATGTTAAAATATTTGAAAATTATTTCACAAATATTTTTTATCAAATAAATGCAGCATTTTTGAACATACGATACTTCAAAAACATTTAAAAAATCTTATAAATAAAATACATAAAATAAAATAAAATTTTGATGTAGTTTTGTCATTTTTTTCTCTATCCCTTTTTCACAATGCGATCAAATCCATATCCCCCCCCCCCCGAGTTATCAGGCTGAAGTTCAAAGAAAGGGAGGGAGGGTTGCATGTTTTTGGTAGACGGGAGGGGAGCAGCATTCACGGCACATGCTAGGTAAGAGGAATTCCTTTCCTGCCCCCTCTCTCTCTGTCACTCTGGGGCTGTCTCTCTTTCTCCCTCTCCCTATCTGTCTTTTTTTCCCTTTTTTTCTGTCCCTCTTATCGTTTCCCATCTCTCACGATGATGCACACACTCTCATACGCTCTAGGAGGCATGTAGCACGTTAGTGCAGGTGAGAATCTCAGCCTGTCATAGCGCTCTATGTCTTTTCTCGTGCATGTATGAATCTGTGCCATACATGTGTGCTTGGACTGTGTCGCTGGGTTTTTAAATGGCTCTGTTGCTGCTATTACTGCAGTGCAGGAATAACTGCCGAGCTCCTTTTTCCTCTCAGGCATATAGCCAGCTCATCTCCTCTCCATTATTTGTTTGTGTGTGTGAATGTGTGCATAAGACCTTGCTTAATGTAATTCTTTGAGTACATAGTGAGGAGAGCTTCCTGATGCATTGAAGTAGGGCTGTTTTTCTGGAGCCTCCTGGAAGACGGAAGGAAGGCGGGATCTAATCTGAATAGCATGTTTGTGTGTGTGTGTGTGTGTGCATTTTGAAAGCGATTGCAAAAACAGGAGAGCCACTGGGTGATTAATATTTGTATAAAAGTGGATTAGCCTGGCTCTCACCATGTGTTGGGACTCTTACAGCTTAGAACATGTTTGACATTTGTAAATGATTATCAATATGGGGCATAGGTTTTATCTCTGTTGGAATCTTGCCTTATGTATGTGTCTGCTGTTGTGGATCCCGTGGGATGTGAATGATCCATACAGACAGAGCTAGCACCTGGCTGTCACTTGCTGGAGCTCGATAACCCCCCTCCTCTCTGTCGCCACCAGCCGCTCTCTGTCATCTCCCTGTATCCATCCATCCCTTCCCCCTTCACTTTAGTGCTCTCTGTGTGCACCTCTGAGAAAACACCTTTGAAATGCATTGCGTTTCTCAATGGTTAGACATTTTCTGTCTCTGTTTCTTCCTCTCAGCTTCGTGTATTGCTTTCTCGCTCTGTAATATGTAGAGTACTAATGAGAATCTCAGACTCGTCTGCTTGTAGCGTTACAAACAGTGTATGACTGAATAATTTATAGACATTTGCTTCAAATCCATAATGAAAGCTCTCTTTCTCTCGCACATTCTCTTTCTGTTATTTGCTTTCACTCATTGACCCAACCAAATACTATTATGGTTGAAAGATAAACTAAGGCCATTATTTCTATCTTTTGAAACTGGAAGTAATAATTTAAATGTGTGCATCTTTGTCAATATGCATTCGCTATTAAAATAGTCAGGTTAACATGTTAATTGGTACAAGTAATAATATAATGTAAATAAATATATAATATAAATGATAACATCATGTCTTATTTTTATAATAATAATCAATAAAAACAATATATAATATAATATAGTAGTTACACACTAGTTTGGGGACCAATTCTCACTATTAAACTAGCTACTTAAATGAGTGCCTCACTAAACTCATAATTTTGCTGCTGATAATGGTACAAGAAGTTGGAAGTGTTGAGTAGGAGCGAGGGATCCTAAATCTGGTCATCAGAATTAACGATAATATGTCTTTCTACGTAATAATAAACAGCATTTATGCAAGTAATATGCATGCTACAAGGCAAATAGTTAAAGCGAGAATCAGTCCCTAAAAAATATATCATATAATATAATTAGTGGTGGAAAGAGTACTAAGAAATTGTACTTAAGTAAAAGTATTGCTACTTAAGGAATAATTTACCTGAGTACAAGTAAAAGTCACTGTTTCACAAGTGAAACCCAGGAAATCCCTTATATGTACAAATGCATCAGATATCATTACAGCTGAATAACATGCAGATAGAGACACTTTGACTGATGGAAGACAATAAACACACAATTGCAATGCAAATTAACATAGCTTGTATCACAGTATAGAATTTTATAAAAAAATATTTTCTGTCTCACTGTGACAAGAAGCAACATGGAACCACAGAAGCTAACTGTTTTAAACACGACTGATGTTATAAAGTGATTTTGGAGCAAAACATGATATTAGTCTCATAAATTGTCATGTCTGACGCTATGTTAAGCAAACATACTACCTATCCCTGTTGCCAGGAGCAACTGTTTTATAACTAATTTTGAAAAGTACATTCACGTATAATATTATGTGGTTGTTTTTAAGAAGGGCAAAAGCAAAGAAGGGTAAGTGAGGGTTTAAAAGAAAAGAACCGGTCTCTAAAACAGTGTGGAATAGAAAGTGCCAGTAAAAAAAATGATGGTGGGGTGGGGGTGCTAAGGTGGGCATTGTTGAATTTAATGCGTCCGAGTCTTGTCAATTCAGAATTCGATTACAATAAGGTAAAAAATAAATAAATAAAAATAAATCTTAGATATCCTCTTATTACAAAATATTTCATAGTTAGCTGAATACTATAAATGAAAATCAACAGAAACTAACACAAGGGAGGTTTTTTTTTGTTGTGGTGTCAGCAGAGAAAACAGCCGCGGAGCTTCTGGACTTGAATGGTTTTAAAAACATGAATAAGTGTAGTTTGTTATAATAACAAGGGTGGATGGGCAAATTTTCGTAGGACAAAAAAAGGATGTATTTCAAATGTTTATGAACCCAGACCTTGGATTGGGAATCCAAAAGCTATTCCATTCTGTGGAATAAGATGCTTAAGGTCAGGAGATCGTCTATGTTTAAAATTAAAATTTGATTCTCTTATCGATTCCTTGTGTCGCGCTTAATATGACTTTAAACATTCAAGCACCCACAAAGACTCCTGCACTGATTCTGTCCTCAAGGGGCGTTAGCCACATTGCAGAAATGGGGGGACAGGAAATGTAAAAGAAAAAACATTTTTTTTTATTTTTTTGTGTCTTTGTAATTGGCTAAGAAATCTAACTTCAATGCGGGCGATACCAATAATTTGTATTCTATAATATTTTTTTCTGTGTTTTCTTAATGAAAATTTTAGGATTGGTTTATACAAACATATAATAAGGCAGAATAGTTTCTATACTGTAATAAATGGTATATCAATTAGCACTGCATTATTATATACTTTATTATAAGGAAAAATGCCTGAAAGGACTTTTTTTTTTTAAAGCTATACAGTAATAGCTGGATGCCTTTGTCCATATTAGGGTTTCCTGCACGTCACAAGTTATTACTTCTACTATGCCGTTTTGGACTTTCTGCGCGAGAGAGCCCCCCCCCCCCCCACGTTCGAGTTGAATGAAAAATGCATAATGTGCCATAGTTATCATTTTGGATATGTAAAAATCGTTCGGTCATACATCTAGTTTCTTCGCCCATGTGCACACACATCCAAAACATGCACACAGCAAAAGTGATTTAAAATGCATCTGATTCATTTAACAGATAAATCATGGTTGATCTATATCAGCCAGATGCATGTAAAAATGCATGCGCTTTTATTTCAATGTTGTTGTTAATGTTGAGGTTATTTTAGCTTCGTATATTTAGTTTAACTGCACTGTTAAAGAGTGCGATTTTTACCATTCAACTGAACTATGTGCATGTATTTTAGACACTTACATTGTTCTTGCTCCATCCATGCAATAATTCTATCAACCGAGTTTTCTATTTACTTATATTGCTGTGTGCTCTGGTAATATCAACGGTATGACCCATTTCAGGAGCTGACAAAATTACGATTTAAAATCAGAGCATAGCTCACATTCACTAAAATATTGAAACGCTATGCTGATTCAAAACGACAACGCCGGTGATTGACAGTCAAAGCAAAGCGTAGTTTGAACACCCCGCCCCCCAGCTGAACTGGACGTTTTGATTGGTTTTGCACCCGAGTCAGACCTGTCTGTTATTGGCTGAAACGCAGGGCTCCACCCCAGAAGTTTGAAAAGTGAACTTCAAACGTCAAACGCCGACTCGCTCTTTTTCTCCATCGGCGCCTCCTTTGTCTATTTTTCTTAAAAAATTTTTGTACTTTGTACTTTTGGTGAAAAATAAATGTAGCGCAGTTGAATACTTTAGTTTTATTTTACACAAGTAAAAGTAAAAATACCACAATTTAATTATACTCAAGAAAAGAAAAAAAAATTACAAATGTTGGAGGATGTGAATGGGCGAACTGCTAACGAAAGTATGTGTAATTCGCTTACTTTTAACACACCCTGTAAATATAATATAATATAAAAGTACTAATAATCCAGTAGAAACATGCGGCCCGAACTATAGAATTACACAGAAGGAATGCATATGCAATTTCATATTAGCTATACAGTATAAAAATAACACATTAAAAATGAAAACATTTGATAATTCCTCCAGACTCGTACATACAGTAGACTTTTCAACAGTTGTGATGAATTAAATTAATTTTAATAGCATATCAGGTAATTCATTCAAATACATTTTGAATTGATTGACATCCATAATTAAAATATTAGCATCCGTTTCCATATGTATGAGAGTGTCTATGCCGCTCATCATTGTTAAGTTTAATTGAATAGGACAGTAATACAGACACATTTTCTCACTGGTGGTCTTACCTTCATTCCAGCACTGTTCTCTCCGGGCCTCCTCTCATCTCAGTAGGACAGATGTTGTGTGATCTCTGCCTCCTCCACATGTATGAAGCTTTGCAGAGCCCTTTGTGTAGATCTAGAACATTCAATGATGGAGGGGAAGTGCAGCAATCTTTTGCTTCCTGTCAGACAGCCCACTCGCTATCTGTTTATTGTCATTAGATGGGAGCAGAAAAGCTTGGAACAGAGTTGAGCTGCTGGGAAAGAAGAGCGTGGGAGATGATCGTGACCATTAGAGAAGAAATCAGAGCACATTTTTGGCATAGACATAAATGATTGTGACTGTGATATTGATTTTATATTACAACTCAATAAACATTTTACATTTTAGACGATGTAGTTACTGTTCAAGTGTGAAGTTGGAGTAGAAAATGAGAGGAGTTTTTCGCCCTACCCTACCTTTTTGAAACGAAGTACACAGATGAAGAACTAACCGCATGTGTCCTTTCCAACGGGATTATGTAAGCTATTGCAAGAGCATTTGTGCTTAAAAAGTATATAAATTATTAGTATTTTTTTTTTTTTTAGAAAATGACCAATCATTTAGCTATTTTCACTATATTCCTCAGCTGGGACAGCACTTTGAAGCTGTATTGAAGCTGCAATTTGGACCTTAAACCCGTGGGGCCTCCAATAAAATCCACTATAGCTAAAAATCCTTAAATGTTTTCCTCCAAAAAAATTATTTCTTTGCAACTGAAGAAAGAAAGAAATGAACATCAACATAAAGTGTCTATTGAATGCACACTCCGGAATCTCTGCAGAAGTTGTAGGCCATCCAGGTACATTTTGCATACTTTCATTTTTTGAATAGTATGAATTCAGACTTACTATTCTTTTGGTGTACTGTTTTTTACGTTCTGTATAGTATGGAAGTAGGCATTCGGATACAGCAAGTGAGTTGTTGCCACCTACTGGCGTAACCTGTAGCTTGACAGTCTGTGTGGAATGTGCAAAATGCAATAATATTAAAGTAATAGGTATGTCAAAAATATTATACAGGCTTAATTTGATTCCTGCGTGCTATACTGTGAAGCCATGCACGACAAGCAGAAAAAAAGAGATATTGTGGCCACAAATTAAGTATTAGTTCCCTCAATTTATTTATTCATTGCCACATTTTATTAATGCATTCTCGTTTTAGTTAAATTGGGGATAAGCTGTAATAAATTGTTCCCTCGTTTTAATTTAGTTTGACAAGGGAACATATTAGTACTTGAAATGAAGGAACAAATTAACAAGCCGTGGGATTTAATTTTTAATTGTGGCCACAATATATTTTCCCCCCAGCATGTTATATGTGGGTCTCTGCTATCCGCTTTCAGATGCTCATGCGTATATTTGCGCCCATGCTTTGTGAAGATTGCCAGCATCTCGCAATGCAGCAGTGCCTATAACAATCAAAGGAACATCTTGGTCAAAATGCCTGGTAATGAAAAAAAACAGTTGCTTATGTCTTAAATTCCTTAAGTTGTCATCAATTTTGGTGGGAAAATATTGAATCTGTGCGTTCTCAGACCTGAAATCTCAGGGTTATGTTGAGGATCATGAATAACAGGCATGTGGAATATTAACAATCTTTCCCTGCTTGTCCAGCTGGCATGCCATGAGAATGCCCACAGATGTTGTTTTGTTGGCTGTTTAAGCAGTTTCTGCTGCCTTTGGCTCTGTTTGGTTCGATTTCTTTTCAAGGCTTCAGCACTCCTAATCAGCACTAGATGCTGAGCTTTTAGGGTTGCTGGTGGTTTGTGTGTGTGCGCGTTTGTGTGCATTTTGCTCCTACACAGTTACAAAGACAGCAAATGAGATTGATTTCCTTCCCTCACTTCCGCTCCTTCACTGCAATTTGATTAGTTATATTGAATTAAATATGCTGTGAATAGCTAAATAAACAGTGACTTTCCATTATAGCTCACCAGTACATGGTCCGTTGGGTTATCTGTGAGCTAAAGCAGGATAAAAAAGGTCATTGCAATCAAATGGAATGATTTTTCAGGGTGCAATGGAAACAGTTGATTCTAAACATTTGGTTCACAGCAAACTATCTTTCAAAGGAAAGGCGATCTTGAAACAAACTAGAAACATGAAGTCTTGAGATGTACTCACTCAAATAGCCTAATATCACCACCACTGATAAGTTAAAACATATTCCTGCAAATGAGGTCAATAGAGGATTGTATGAAAGTCTTCTTATTAAAGTAATTTCTCTCCAGTGGCCATGATTTGCCATCTTCTTTTATCTCTCTCTCCCACTTGCTTCTTAACTTATTCACCAACTTCTTTTTTCAGTATCTAATTAAATAGGCAGTGTTGTGTTCTTCGGTTCCATGTGGATAATTGACAAGTGGCTAGGCCTCACATTACTCAGCAATTACTAGCTGCATTCCAGCTCTGGCTAATTAAGACTCAACGACAGACCGCACCAGTCTATTTGAAATCACAGTAAACATTTCTTCGGTGGCGCGTGCCCTTATCCCCGCGGCCACCTTCCTGCCTGTTCCTTTCTTAGCCAGCGAAGAGCTGTACATTTTCCATGATTGCTGCAGTGTGTGGCTTCTGGGGATTAGTGTCAGTCAAAGCTAGAATCACACTTTAGGGGTTTTGACCTTGAAACATGGTGATCTAATGCCCCCAAGGGGGCTTGGTTGTACAGTAGTAGTCTCTTAGATGCTCAATAGTCATTATGACAATTCTAGCAAACAACTTAACCACAGCATTAGAACATCTGAGAATGATTTTCTTATAGATGTTCAAGTCAAATCAGTTATTTCAATTTCAGTATCAGCGATTAGAAGAAGCCAGCATGGGATGTAATGCAGCTACCATCATCCTCAAAACCCCATGATTATGAAACCTATTCCAAGCGTGTATCAGTTCACACATTTTTTTTTTTTTATTTTGTACTGATTTTATCCAATTTCTCTTGACTGTCACATACAAACCAAATTGGTCCGAAGGAAACCAGTTGAGCACATGAGGTACAAACCCAATTCCAAAAAAGTGGGGACACTGTACAAATTGTGAGTAAAAAAGGAATTGAATAATTTACAAATCTCATAAACTTTTTTTTATTCACAATAGAATATAGATAACATAGCAAATGTTGAAAGTGAGACATTTTGAAATGTCACGCCAAATATTGGCTCCGTTGGCGTTCATTAGCTAGAACATCAAAAAAGTTGGGACAGGTAGCAATACGAGGCCAGAAAAGTTAAATGTACATATAAGGAACAGCTGGACCCCCCTGACCACCCAAATTTGCAACTTATTAGGTCAATTGGCAACATGATGGGTATAAAAAGAGCCTCTCAGAGTGGTAGTTTCTCTCAGAAGTCAAGATGGGCAGAGGGTCACCAATTCCCCCAATGCTGCGGTGACAAATAGTGGAGCAATATCAGAAAGGAATTTCTCAGAGAAAAATTGCAAAGAGTTTGAAGTGATCATCTTCTACAGTGCATAATATCATCCAAAGATTCAGGGAATCTGGAACAATCTCTGTGCGTAAGGGTCAAAACCGGAAAACCATACTGGATGCCCGTTATCTTCGGGCCCTTAGACGGCACTGCAACACATACAGGAATGCTACTGTAATGGAAAACACAACATGGGCTCAGGAATACTTCCAGAAACATTGTCGGTGAACACAATCCACGTGCCATTCGCCGCTGCCGGCTAAAACTCAATAGGTCAAAAAAGAAGCCATATCTAAAAATGATCCAGAAGCGCAGACGTTTTCTCTTGGCCAAGGCTCATTTAAAATTGACTGTGGCAAAGTGGAAAACTGTTCAGTGGTCAGACGAACTAAAATTTGAAGTTCTTTTTGGAAAACACGCCATGTCATCCGGACTAAAGAGGAAAAGGACAACCCAAGTTGTTATCAGCGCTCAGTTCAAAAGCCTGCATCTCTGATGGTATGGGGTGGCATGAGTGCGTGTGGCATGGGCAGCATACACATCTGGAAAGGCACCATCAATACTGAAAGGTATATCCAACTTCTAGAACAACATATGCTCCCATCCAAACGTCTTCTCTTTCAGGGAAGACCTTGCATTTAACAACATGACAACACCGCCCCACAGAACCCCTACCTGCATCCACTTACCAACACATCATGTCTGGTAGACAGTAAGGAACAGCCGGTACTGAAATGGCCAGTCTGCCCAGTCCCGATCTTTCCCACCCCATCAGAAAACAACATTGCGATAAAAAGAGGAGATGCGACAAAGAGACCTAAGACATTTGAGCAACTAGAGAGCTGTATTAGACAAGAATGGGAAACATTATATTCTAAACGTGGAAACTGTCTCCCGGTCCCCAGAGTTTGCCAAAACTGTTATCAACAAGAAGAGGGGATGCCAAAAGTGGTTAAATGGCATGTCCAACTTTTTGATGCATGAATAAAATAAGTATTGTTCCCTTAAAATGCTGACCCATTTTCTCAGTTTAAACATTTGCTATGTCATCTATGTTGTATTCTGAATAAATATTGAAATGTGAAACTTCCACACCATTGCATTCTGTTTTTATTCACAATATGCAGTGTCCCAACTTTTTTGGAATCAGGTGGTAGATGGAGTCTTATCTCCCAGAACAAACTTTACAGTCACCTTACGCTAAAGTTCAGTCACCGATGGATAGCCTGGGTTTAACATGCCTTGCCTCAACGGCCACCAACAATGATGGGCCCCACTCATGGACTCGGTACTTTGGTTGACAAAACCAGCAACCTTTGATTGCATCCCTAGAGCCCACCTAACCCTATGCTACCACCATCTGGTCTTTCACGGTCCTCGCCCACCTTAACTTTAAAACATTCTTTCTTCCAAACGCTACCATGTGTGTGACCAAATCATGGGCAGGTAGCTGGTTGATGGTCGATCACAAATGCGGTGTTGGCACTGTATCACCCCACCATGGCCCCCCCTACTCAGAATGTTTAGCGCGGGTGACTTTTCACCAAAACCATGCCAAAGGCCATTTTAAACGCATCTGAGGCATATGTTCTATCTGCTTGTACTGCGTGGACATGCATCTCTCCACCCAGGTACAAAACACTCCTCAGACGGCTCTGTTCTGATGTGCATAGTGAAATTGTGTAACATTTCGCTTCAAGGTGGTCAAGTTTTCTCTGCCTGGTTTGTTCAGATTGGAACTATCCAGCAGCAGCCAATGATCAGATTTCAGGAAAATCATCGAATGCAACTTGAAGAAAATAAAATTTTCCAAACTGTCAAATCCATGCCATGGATCAGAATTCAACATGAAATCGCCAGGACAATCTTGGCGTAAGTCTTTATCCCTAAATTCAGTACATAGTTAAGCTTGCCACAGCCCCTGATGGGTTTGACTATGTTTGATTAAAGCAAAAGGTTGAAAAGGGACCCCCTTCACCAGAAGGGGGTTCTTGTTGGCTTCACATTTCCTGTATATTTGACTATATACTGACTCTACAGAGCTTCCTATTGAAAGACTATTCTTAACAAGTGCACTGAATCATACACAACTCACCAACTCTGTTTAAAAAGCTTAAAAGGTAACCTACGTATGGGTGTGGTCAGAATCACAAAATTGCAGTGATCTTTAGGACTGTGACGTATTTATTCCATGCTACATCAAAGACAGCAGTTAGGGTTTACGCTCAGCGACGATTGTCTTGTTGCCGCAGTGTTTTCTTGCCCACATTATATGTGAGATTGACTTCAAGATCGGAACATTCGACAAGTAGCTCTGCAGACTGAACGGGGGTGGTATTCAGTTTTTAGTACATGATGTCTTTGATCAGCGACCTTACGTAAGCCCATGAAGAATCTCATCTAAAATGGACACTTGTTTTTCCATTGCTTAAATCCCACCCCCACCTAACGAGTGAGACATGGGTACATTTAACAGAATGAATACAATGGCACGGTGGTTTTAATAGGTGTGTGTGCAAATGGCCACCAAACAAATACTCTAAGCAGGGCGGCCCAACCTGCTCTGGCAGATCGACGGTTCATGCAAGTTAGCTCCAACTCGAATCCACACCTGCCTTTAATTTAGTTCTGAAGACGTAATTAGTTGCTCAGGTGTGTTTGATTAGGCGGTTGGAGTGAAACTTTGCAGGATAGTCGATCGCCACGAGCAGGGTTGGGCACCCCTGATCTAAAGTCATGTTGCACAGAAGTAACGTATTATACTTGAAGGAAAAACTGACAAATAATTATGGTTGTCACTGATACATTAGGTGATTAATAAAAAATAATGTTAGATCTGTACATTTGATCTTTCTACAGGTTTCCAGTGTTTACAACAGATCCCACCCATGATACTGCAAAAACAGAAATAATGGACAAGAAAAGTGGTAAGAGCGCCAGACTGTTTGTTGTCATTTCCAGTTTTAAATGTGTAAAAATATTCCTTCCACTTGTCTTCATACAAGGGTTGACAGCAAAAAAGTGTTTGCATTTCATGTCTTCCAAATCCTTGCACAGTGATAACATCATCAACTGTTTTGTTGTTTTGACTAATTATGCTCCATATGCTCAATAATACAATGGCTGCTTGAATTGGAATTACATTGAGAGGATGCAAAATGTGTAATATGTACCTTGTATTTCAGCAAATGGCTTTCCTTCCAAGGCCACAGATAGTGGAGTACAGCGTAAACAGCTGCCATATTCTGTAGAGACCCCCTATGGGTTTCACCTAGATCTGGACTTCCTAAAGTATGTAGATGACATAGAGAAAGGGAACACAATCAAGAGGGTGCACATCCAACGCAAGAACAGGGGCCCAAAGTACAGCACACTGCCACGCAACTTCAGCCTTCCTGGGCATGGCGCTCGACCTCTAGCCAAAGACACATGGGCCAATACTTCCACTTTAGGGTCCAAACCCAAGTCACGTGTTACTGAAGTCCAGCAGCTTTTTGAGTTCCGAGCCAGTGATGCCACTAGTGGTAGCAGTAGGACCAGTGGAAGCTCCCCTGCCAGCCAGTCAAAGATGCCTGGGAGTGCTTACCTCCCCTCACCAAAGGCTGCAGAAGAGTCTCAAGTACAGACCTCATCTCAGAACGAACAGCCCATGGGCCTTAATGTTAGGCCTCACCTTTTAAGAGCCTCCAGCATGCCTATTAATGTTCCACGAAGGAAAGGTTCAGATTCAACTGATGATCAGAGTTCCCAATCGCAGAATGGCTCAGCTGAGAGGCTTTTTCGACCAGCGGATGGAGGTGACAGGAGAGGCAGTGTTCCCCAGGACAGGGCCAGCTTGCATCAACAGATCACAGCTGCACTGAAAAGGGTGCGGGAGTTAGAAGAGCAAGTCAGGACCATCCCTGAGTTGAGGGCTCAAATATGCTCTCTTAGAACGGAGAGGGAAGAACTGCTTCAAAGAATTCAAAATCACAAATCTGAGCAAAAGAGCGAAGTTCCTCAAACTGGTGCGCAAGACAGTGCTGTTCCTCCAGCTTTAAGTGAAAAGAAAGATGCTCCTTCCATTTACACGGCTACTGCAGCTGATCCTGAAATTGTTCAAGCAGCACAGTCCAACAAAACCACAGAACAACAGGAACAAAATCTTGTGGTGCAGGTTATTGTAGAGCAGGAGTCTGAAAAAGTAACTGATACAGAGTCAGAGAAGGAACAAGTGCCAGCTCCAGTGTCTGTCCCAGTAATACTCATAGACAAAGCAGAAACTCCAACTGATCCAGATGAAGCAGAGGGACTTTTGCAGGAGTCTACACTTCAAGAAGAAGCATCAAAGAGTCTTTCAGAGCAAGCAGAAAAGCAGGATAGATCATCAGAGACGTTGTTAGAAGATAAACAGTCAACGCAGTCACAAGGGATTTCAGAATTAGAGGAATCCGTTGCTGCATCTGAATGTACATCCACTCAAGAAGACACTGCGGCTGTTGAGGGACCAAGTGTAATTACAACTGAAGAAATTACAATAGCCCAACCTGCTGAACAGAAACTTCTCACTAACCTGGATCTGGAAGCAAAACTGAAAACTTTGGAAGAGAGTCTAAGCAAGACCAGTTGTGAATTGGAAAAGACAAATGCCTTGCTGAGAGAGAAGATGAACGAGAATCGACGAAAGGATCAGAGAATACAGGGACTGATTGATCAAGTGAAGGAGCAGAAAGTTCAAGGTCCTATCGAGACAGAGCCGCTATCTGAACCAGTTGTCACATGTGATGCCTCAGTCAGTACAGACAACAAAAGTGTCGTGGAGAAAGGAATCGCAACAGAACCTCAACCAGCTGAGGGTCCCAAAGAAACAGACTCGAAATGCTCGAGCACTCAGACAAATATAGTAGAAGCTCGAGACATTGAAGTATTAGCACAAGTCACTACAGCAGAGAAAATTGTAGGGGTTGAGCTTGTCATGTGTGACCAGGCAATGGAGACTGAAGGCCAGGATAATCTAGAAGTTAACAGTGGTCAACAGGTCTCTGAAATGCTAGAGAAGACAGAATCTGACAAAGAACAAGAGGGTGATATCGAAGATAGTGTGTCAAGTCAGATTATAGATTCCAAAGTCAGTGAAATCATTGTTGCAGAGAGTGACACTGAAGAATATGTCATGGTAGAAAGTGCCATGGTTGAGACTATGGGCAGTGAAAATGAAGTCCCTAAGCCCACAGTCCAAGAGACTGAATCTAAGGAGAGTGTTGAAAGCACAGTAACAGACAAAGCAAGAGAAGGAAGAACTTCAGGTTTGCAAACACAGCAGGAACCAAGAGAAACACAAGGACAGGAACCCCAACTTCAGTCTCAAAGGGCATCTGAAGCCACAGCTTCTCCTGCTGCAATCGGTCAGGTTGTTAATCGTATACAGGGCCTTCTTAATGAGCAGTGGGCCAGCCTGGGAAGTGGGGGCCAAGATGCGAAAGGAGAGAGCTCTCAGAAACCTCATTCTTCCAAAATAAGCTCAATTCAAAGCCACCTGAGAGGGTCCCTCAGTGCCCTGTCTGCCTTTTACTCACCTGTTCAGAAAGGAGGGGCTGCACGACAATCAGGTAAGATTAGGTTTCACTCCATATAGTCATGTGCCTTCTCAGTACACTCAATAAACAGATAATAATGACTGATGTGATTGTCTCTTAGACTTACAGTAGATGGTTAGTTCAAGTGTCAACCATGTTACAACACTAAGAAAAAACAAAAATCAGTATTCTATGAACCATATGAATTTATTCTGCAAACCTCAAGGATTCGTAACCAATTTTATGGTTCTCAAGTTAAAAGTTTTACATTCTAGATACTGTCAATAGATTAATATTGTATGTTTCAGTGTCTGTCCAATCATACAAAAAATGCAACTACTATACCATCATGGCCACACTTTATTTTAAGGTCCAATTCTTGCTATTAACAAATCATTAACTGACTTTTTCCTCAATAAACTGCTTTCCTCAAATTTGCTGCTTATTAATAGTTAGTAAGGCATGTAGTTGTTAAGTTCAGGTATTTGGTAGGATTAGGGATGTAGAATATGGTCATGCAAAATATGTGCTTTATACTGAAAGTACTAATAAACAGCCAATATGTTAATAATAGACATGCTAATAAGCAACTAGTTAGTAATGAGAATTGGTCATCATACCCTACACCAGTGGTACAGTCTAATCATAACTTACATTCACGGCTCCCGACGTACAAATACTATTGACATCATGTTGTCCATTGATAACTAGCAAACATTCCAGTTTAATCTGTTCTACATAAGTTGACCCATACACCTGAATAAACTCTCCTTACAAGATAAGTGAAACAGACCTTGCTGAGTGTGAAGTGAAGGTTTTGGGAGCTAGAGATGACAATCTAAAGAGCTAAAAGACATGTTAATGTCAACTTGAAATAAGTTCAAATATGCATATTTTTGCCTGATTATGTATGCATGTGTAGCACAGAAACCCGTCTGTTGCAATGCAGGGACCCAGTGGCATTGCGCATTCATATTGAAGTTGCTTACTGTATGCCAATATAATTTAGGAGATGTGTGTTGACCGTTTAAAAGCATCTGGCTCATATTACAGTGCTTGCAAAATGATGCGGTCTCATAAATACTGGCATCCATTGATATTTGTGCAACCACAGTTAATTATACTCTTTTGTTCTAATTCTGTTCTTCAGCAATTCCACTGAATATTGTACTCCCCCCCCCCCTTCCCCCCCCCCCCCCCCCCCCTATGGTACCACTTAAAAAGCCACCCCCCTGCTTTTACCTAAATTGAGGTAATGTGATCAGGACTATTTGTTATGTCTGGGGATTGCCCACCATCTGCATGGACTTTTTGCAGGCGAACCGGGGGGAGGGGGCTTATTTTTTTTTAGCTCCCAGAAGCTTTTCAACTCTTTGATGTCTTGTGTTTTGTTGTAATTGCATCCACTGGCTCCTTTGGTTGTTACACACCTCAGTTCTCTTCAACAATCTCAGACAAACAGGGAACAAATCTCTAGAAATGCATTGTACTATTCTGTCTCTTTTACGATCACATGACTGATGAGAATTTATTGTGGTATAGGTGAGAATGGTGGTCTCTTTTTATTTCTTTTAAAATATAAGTACCTCTGTGACTCTAACAGTTGTTTTGACAGTTTGGTATGCTTCATTATGAATGAGTACATCTGACTTACCCTCTCTGTGGAGCACAGCAAGTGCACGGTTCAGCATTTTGTTGTTTACATTACTTCTGGTAAAGGCATTTCAAGACATTCAAAAGTAATATCTCCTAGACTTCTTTATTTTCAGGTTGGACAAATGGATTGCATTATGCATAGAGTTACGTTTGTGCTAGGGATGATGAACAGGTGCAAACTTGGCTTACATTTTCACATATCTGACCATCTCCCCCATATCAGGCCTCAAATCCATCATGAAGAAGAACGATTGTCCTGACAAACAGGGCAACGGGGGAGCGAAGAAGAACTTGAAGTTTGTTGGCGTAAATGGAGAGTAAGTTTTTTGGCATATTTATCTGCATGCAGCAAAATAGTTTATATGGATGGTACTGCTTTTCATAAAATCACCTGCCATCTGTGTAAAACTCATAAAAGTCTAATGGGGGACATAAAGGAAGGTTATGCCTTACATTTACTAATTCCCCCAGAATCACAATTGCTGGTGTTTTCATGTGAAGCGTCTATTTCATCAACATCCATGACATCAGATGTCCGGCCTGTCTCTTTGCATCCCTTAATCTGTTTCATCCTTCATCACAGTGCTCTGTTAGAAATGGGCCATGAGGTGTTGGCATTGCTTTCTGCCAGAGCTGTTGCATGATGAGTGAGGCCTAGTGAGATGACACGAAGAACAAAGTCCTGTCTCTGTCCCTCTCGCTCTCTTGCTGTGTCTCTGTCTGTCTGCCTGTTGCTGTGTGCGCCGGCGAATGATTTGTTTAGCTTGCCATCAGAGATGGTTCTGTCTCAGCTGTATTTGACCAGCCTTCAACAATAAGATAATTATCCTGATTGAGTTAGGCAAACAGCTGGCCTGTCTGATCAGAAAGGAATAGCTAAAATCAGCTAAACTGATCTATTTCTTTAGCACATAAATTTGGAGTTCGTATTGATCTATTTTATCTTTTTTTTTTTAATATGTTGAAAATATATTTACTTTTAATCTTCATTTGACCAAAAATATTTATTTCAGGTGCAAGAAAGTACATTTCCAATCTTACATAGAGCCTACATGTATGCTTTATTCATTACTTATATCTATTCAAACTTGTATTCATATGTGTTATGAAAAAAATAAATCTTCAAATGTTGCATATGTGAATGTATTAAATATATGGAAAGCAAAATATATTTAAATGCTTTGCATTTAAAAAAAATTAAATGCGTTTATTTATTTTTAAATGGCCAAAAATATATTTAGAAACATATTTTTGTAAATATATTTTTTCGCTTGCAGTAGTGCTGTACCATGAATTGCTGGTGTTTAAGTTACTCATATCAGATATTTCTGGAGTTGGCACCCATTTTGTTTTGCTGCAATATGCTGGTTCCTTGAGCAGAAAATTTCAGAATTAATTAATTAATATGCATGTCTGGTTAACAAAACACAAGTTAGGACCTTATCTTATCAGTATGTCAAAACATGCTGGAATATCTATGTTGTGAATAATATCAAGTGGCATACATGTATGACCTTTTATTTATACTGCTGTTTTGAAATATTATTTGAAAAGACTGGGAGTGTTGGCAGATTTGGCTTGCGTCTATGTCTGATAGACTTTGATTATCCTGAGAGGCCCTGCACTGCTGTTGTTCGATGACAGCTGGTGATTTCAGAATTTGCTCACCGTTTTGACCCAAACCACCATAATATAATTTCATTCTGTTATTTAGCGCTGTCAGCCAAGCACAAATAGCAGTATCAAAACGCTGAATCGCTGCCTTTGGCTGCCCAGCATGTTCATTTTCTGTCCAATTATCTTATTTATAAGCCGTATGCAAAGCTATTAGACTAATCACATTTGGAAATCTTGATTACAAAGACTATAGCAGAAGAGCATAACACTCAACCAACGCATGGCCTCCTTGACTCTGATCTGAAGTACTCAAAAGAGGCCCTCATACTTACCACGCGAATAAATGTATAGTCACCTGACCTGCATCTATAGGCCTCCATTCACCCATGTCCCTGAGGAATTGTGGGAATGCCATTCCTCTGAAAACATCCATGAAGAGCGGCGTTATTCAGACAGACTCAACACATAAGAACCCCTCAGACCCCACAGAGGACCCTCTCATTTGAACAACTTGTATAAACAAGAATTTTACATGTCCATTCACAACCAACAAATTACATTAGTTTGCCATTAGCAGTAAGGACTATGCAGAATATAGATTATAAGACCCTTTTATCTTATTAATGTAAACCAAATAGTTTTAAAATGTTCTGGAATAAAATAAAATACAATTTGTCATAACTAAACACAGGGTTGACATAAAATCCTGATCATAGAAAAGTTTGCTAATGCAAAATGGGATACTATTAAAAGAACCCCCTTGACTCAAGTTATCTGTGTGTCCAGCTATGAGACCACCTCCAGTGAGGACTCCAGTGGGGAGGAGGATCAGGACGAGGCTGAGGAGGTGGATAGCTCAGAGCCTGAGTTGGAGCAGGGAGAGGAGAGTGGAACGGCCCAGGAGGAGGCTGCTGCTGCTGGGGAGCAAGGTGATGGGGTTCAAGCGGAGGTGGCAGAGGGCTCTAAGGAGCCTGATGCTGCTCAGGCCGCCATGAATCCCCAGGAGGAGCAGCCTGTCAGGTGAGATGGAGGGCGGAGGTGAAAAGAGGGGTTGGAGTGACTTTTCTTATTGCTAACAATAAGTAACTCATACAAGTTTTTTTCTAAGTGCCTATGGCTTAAGTGCTCAGTTGATGAGAGTTATATTATATTCTACATTCAATGGCATCTCTGTCATGGACCAACTTTCAAAAAGTAAGGAAGATCCACATGACTTTTATTTTGTGCTAGTCCCCTTTACCTTTTCAACCTGGTGTGAAAAGCTCATTAGCTCATAATATGAGTTTGCTTAACACATTAAAGTGTGCAGTGACCCTTCATGCATGTTTCCCAAGGCAGGAGCCTCTGTTATGAATCAGACACAATCCTGCCTTTTGTTCTGTCCATCATCTGGCAGGAAAGTACAAGTGCTGAGTGACAAGTTTAATATGCCCAGTCACTGGTCCACTTAAAGGACTGCTTCACAACAAAAGACTGAACTTTTTAAAGCTACACGGCCGTATGGGAAAACCAGAGCATGTGGTCTTCTTTTATGACTATGAAAACACCTTTTTAATTATAATATCCATAATTTTGGGGTAGGGGAATGCTGTAATTATACTTTTTTTTCTTTTCTTTTTTTCTGATGTTTTAGTAAAGTTGGCAGACAAACAAATGGCTGATGATGTTGAAATTTCATCTGCATGCACTCTCATACACCAGACAAAGATACATTTATATCATGCTTTAGTTCTAAGTTAATATTAATAAACCAGATATTCTTCTGCAACTAGTTCCAACCATTAATATCTAATAGTATCAAAAGTGTCAATCTTTGGGTAGAGTAAGATTTTCTTTCTTTCGGTTACAAAGGATTTCTAATTCAAGTACATGCTGTTCTTTTGAAACTTTCTATTCATAAAAGAATCTCTAAAATATGTATCACAGTTTACACAAAAATAATGCACAACTTTATAATAAGAAATGTTTCTTGAGCACCAAAACAGCATATCAGAATGATTTCTGAAAGATCATGTGACACTGAAGACTAAAGTAAAGGCTGCTGAAAATTCAGCTTTGCCATCAAAGGAATATGTTTTCAAATTATTTTAAAATCTTAGGCCCACCAGTACACATGCAAGGGTCTAAAAACACATACAGAATCATGTAAAATATAAACATTTTGCATGTGCCAGAAGTACATGAAGATGTTTGTGTCATTCAAATGAAGATGTTTATGCCATTTAAATATTGGTAACAATTTGCTTGAGAGGCCAGTCTCATACGAGTCATCCTTAACTTATGTTACCAAGATTCAAATTACCAAACTGCATTCTATTTCATATGTATCAAATACAGATATTCTATTGAGGCTCAGGTCTGCAGCCAATCTGTATTTGACAGTGATTTTACATAATTCGTCTGAAGTTGAAAGACTGATGCATGATTTAATCTCTCTTTTTTTAATATCGCTTTTCATTGTCTCTTTTTGTAAACTGTTTTTTTAGGCTGCAGAAAAGACACTATGTCCTGTCTATTTATTTATAAGTTTGATAAGTTATTTATTTATTAGAAGTTACAGCTAAATCTGTGTCATTGCAGTGAGTTAGTTGATAAGAACTTCATGGCTGCTTGTCATTTCCTCAAAGATCGCATGGCTGAGGTTGCTTCCCCAAATAAAGACATGGTAAGCAGTTAATGTTGATTAATGTTGAAAATAAATGCACCTTAATCTAGATGTAATTTTAAAGTACTTCAGTGAGCTAACTCTGGACTATTGAATCTCAGAGGCAGGTTCTGATGGTGCTCTATCAGGAGTGGTTTCGCGTGTCCAGTCAGAAGGACTCTCAGGCAGAGACGGTCACGCTGTACCTGAGGGAGGTGGGCTACCACACTCCCACTCTTCTGCGCTATATAGTAAACCTCGCCGATGGTAATGGAAACATGGCACTGCACTACAGTGTGTCCCATTCCAACTTCTCTGTGGTCAAGCTGTTACTAGACACAGGTGAGAGACCTAAGAAATGTCTGCATTTTAATTCGTATTTAAAGTAGGAGTCAGGCAATATGGGTTTTTCGATTGCAAGATGACAGAATCAAGAGAGCTGCATGGCAGCATTTGTTTAATTTAATCAAAAAATACAAATAAATCTTGATATTATGAAATACAAGATGTCATTACTGTTCATCTGCTAAACAGGCATGATTATATACGGTAATCCCAAAATGTCCAAAAAATTGCTGATTAATTGGTTTGGATATATCAGTCTGTTGTCTAATTAAAGTTTTTACATTTATAGCAATTTGATATTATTTTTACATTTATAGTAGCAGTTTCCACTCTTGCCTTTTGTGTGTGTATTAATATATTTATTTTATAGAATGGAAACAGATGGTGTTTAATTCTCATCTTCTGTTTCTCACTCGCTTTCACTTCAAACTATTGGATATACCAAAGTTCTCTTTAATTTTACATTCATTAGGACTGTGTGAGGTGGATCACCAGAACAAGGCCGGCTACACTGCTATAATGTTGGCAGCTCTTACTGCGGCAGAAAGCCCTGAGGACATGGAGGTGGCTCGGCAGCTATTGAGAATAGGCAAAATCAATGCTCGAGCCAGCCAGGTACACACAGCAAGACAGCGCAATATCCTGTACTGCAAAAACACACAATTTTGTTACTCATGTAGGCCTACTAACATTTGTTATACCAGACAACTACATATTTAATGGTTTATCTTGTACACATTCTTTGAGTGCAGCAATGAGCTGTTATTTAGTACATTGTTTCTTTGATTATATGGCATGATGAAGATTGTTTTATGTAAATAAGATTTTTTTTTTATTACTCCATACTAGTCAGGGCAGACAGCACTGATGCTTGCCGTTAGTCATGGCCGGGCAATGATGGCCCAGGTTCTTCTGGACTGCAGTGCTGATGTGAACATACAGGACCAGGATGGATCCACTGCTCTAATGTGTGCCTGTGAGCACGGCCATACTGAGATAGCCAAAATACTGCTGGACAGACCAGAGTGTGACATATCACTCATTGATAAGGTGAGAGAGACACTGCATTTAAAAACACCCCTTTTACTCTGAGGACACTACATTCCCATACTATTCTTGAAAATAGGAATTTTTCCATTTTTACTCCCGCACTAGAAATTTGACGGGCCTACTACTTTTCATATGCATTTTAGAAAAATACATTGTAAAAATTATGTGATCAATAAGTCATGGTAACCTATGTTTTTTAAATTGAAGTAGGTGGACATGTTTTAAAGTGTAGGTGCTTTTGACAGTGTGTGACACTTCAAAGTGCAAGACATAAGATAAATTCTGACACATTTGGAAATATGTTAAAGAGCAATTTTGGTGAAAACGTGAGACTATGAGCCTCTGCTTTCACAAAAGAGCCACATGAAGCTGGCAAGCCATGAGTTGAGTGCTTACTTGATTTCAAGGAAATGCAACACTGCCACCCAGTGGTAAAAATTAGTTACTTCAGATTTTTAAAATAGTTATTTATTTATTAGTTATTTACTATTCATGGGTCTAGCTTTTATTATTATTAAGAAAAATGTATTCTTATATTATTATTAGCAAAAATATTTTAACATAACTACATGTATGTTAAAATATATTTTCTAATAAAAATATATACACTACCGTTCAAAAGTGTGGTTCAGTCAATGTCATGTTCTTTATCTATTAGTATTATCCTTCTA
The DNA here is from genome assembly GCA_018155175.1 of Sinocyclocheilus anophthalmus. NCBI lineage: Eukaryota > Metazoa > Chordata > Actinopteri > Cypriniformes > Cyprinidae > Sinocyclocheilus > Sinocyclocheilus anophthalmus. Next base: position 80,825 of record JADLZN010002533.1, read on the forward strand.
ACATTTTATGCTGGTTGAAAGATGCGTTATGCTCAATTTACAAACTAATTACGATTTACATAAACCGTTTTCATTATATAATATTGTTCAAATGTATTATTTCATTTTTTTTACCTATTGTATGAGTAGAACTTACATTTTTAGCAGTCCATCCGCCAGTACTTTAGTGTCACACAATCCTTCAAAAATAATTGTATTTTTGCTGCTAATCGTGCCCTCACGAAATCAATACCTTATTATTATCAATGTTGAAGAAGTCTATGTTAATATTTTTGTGGAAACCATATACATTTTTTCAGGATTATTTGATGAATAACCAAACGTTCATAAAAAGGCACTTTAATTTTGAACATGAAGCCATCTGTTTTTTGAACCTTTGTTTCTTGGCAATTTATGTTGCCTTGCTGATAAAATTATTAAAAAGCCAAAAACGATAATTCTTACTGATCCCAAACTTTTGCACAAGCATTGTATATTACTTTATTGTATCAGATTGTTTTGCCTGATTTGCTCAAATAGCTGGCTGAACGACTATTTAATACCTAATATAATATAGTAATACTTTTACGTTCCAATATTGTTTCTTTAAAAAAAACTGGGTGTTTTTTTCCATTTTATGACACTTTTTTCTCAAACTGACAGATTTCAATCCGTCCCACAGGTGCTTGTGACGCTCATTAACTATGCATCCTTTAATCATTTACAACATTTATGCCGATGTGCTCTCATCTGGACTGTGACCCAAATATATAATTCACAGGTCTGTTCTTAGTGGTTACAAAGAACTATAAGTGTGCTATACACTGAACAAAATTATTAACTCAACATTTTTGTTTTTGCCCCCATTTTTTCATGAGCTGAACTCAAAGATCTAAGACTTTTTTTTCTATGTACACAAAAGGCCTATATCTCTCAACTATTGTTTCACAAATCTGTGGTAGTTATCACTTCTGCCTTTCCAAGATAATCCTCCACCTCCACTGGTGTGGCATATCAAGAATGCCTGATAGACAGCCTGATTTGCACAGGTGTGCCTTGGCTGGCCCCAATACAAGACGCCACTCTAAAATGTTCAGTTTTTACTGTATTGGGGGGGTCCCGGGGGGTCCGAAAACCCAGTCAGTAGGCTGGTGTGACCATTATGTCCCTCAACGCAGTGCAACACATCATCCTTCGCTAGCGTTGATCAGTAAACATTGTGATGCTGGCCTGTGGATGTTGTCCACTCCCTCTTCAATGGCTGTGCGAAGTGTGCTGGAATATGCCCTACAACTGGAACAAATGCTGTCATATGACGCCGATCCAGAGCATCCAAACCATGCTCAATGGGTGGACACTGTCCGGTGATATGCTGGCCATGGCAGAACCGGGGATGTTTTCAGCTTCCAGTGAATTGTGTACAGATCCGTGTAACATGGGGGGCCGTGCATTTCATGTCTGCAACATGAGGTGATGGGTCGTGGATTGACGGGCAAACAACAATGCGGCCCTCCAGGATCTCGTCATGGTAGCGCGTGCATTCAAAATGCCATCAATAAAAAAACACCTGTGTTCGTTGTCCATAACATAAACCTGCCCATACCATAACCCCACCGCAACATGGGCCACTCGATCCACAACGTTGAAATCAGCAAACCGCTCACGAGCTCCCACAGCGACGCCATACCGCTGTCCCACGCCTCCTACCCCTGTACGTGACAACCGCGAACTTCCCATTACCAAGCTCCACCGTGAGAGAACATCCTCATGCCCAAACGTTCCTCAGACGCCAGGGCCAATCGAATGATGAGCATTTTGCTCCACTCATGCATTTTACTTACTCCGGACCCTTTACCTCCTAGTTATTCAACTGCACCCTGACGTGCGGCGCGGCTCAAGTCGATGACCCCAAGGATGCTACGGATGGCTGTTTTCGTTACGAGCAGTGGTCCTGCGCGGTTTTGAGTCTGCCGGTTTGTCGAGGTGTCACTGCCAGAGGTTTCCTCTGGGACATACGCCCTTTAGAGGACGCGCTTTATGTGTAGAGAAAGATAGCACCCATTCAGATTCACGGGCACCAGCTCTGGTGGCCTAGACTCCGGACTCGTCGGCTTCCCTCGTCATGGCGTACCGGTCTGATGGCCACAGTACGCCGCGGCACTTCGCGGCGGCCCGTCCAAGCGTTACGGATCCCCCCCGACTTGACTTTCGGTACCCGCGGTGTCGCCCTGTCTCGCCAACCATGTGACCGCGCCAACTTCCGACTCTTGTTTGATAATACCTTAGCGACACTTGACACGTGCCATGAATACTACTGCTTGTCCTCACTCCCCTTCACGGAGACAATTGTGCCATACCTGTGAGGTGGAAGTGCCGACAACGAACGTCCTCGTCGGCCACAAGGGAAGTTCTCCCTTAGCACGATTTGGATGATCTCAGTATGCGGAGCCTCTCGTATGTAGTCGCGTGTGTCATAAATATACGACTCGTTCGGCCGACGACGAGCTCAGCACACTAGAAACTCTTTCTCGCTTGACAACACAGGGTACTCGCTGCAAATCCCCACAACACATGCAAATAAAGAAACGCGCTGCAAATACTCACAACACATGCAAATGAAGAAACGCTGTAAATCCTCACAACACATGCAAATGAATAAACGCTGCAAATCCTCACAACACATGCAAAATGAAGAAACGCGCTGCAAATCCTCACAACACATGAAAATGAAGAAACTCTGCAAATCCTCACAACACATGAAAATGAAGAAACTCTGCAAATCCTCACAACACATGAAAATGAAGAAACTCTGCAAATCCTCACAACACATGAAAATGAAGAAACTCTGCAAATCCTCACAACACATGAAAATGAAGAAACTCTGCAAATCCTCACAACACATGAAAATGAAGAAACTCTGCAAATCCTCACAACACATGAAAATGAAGAAACTCTGCAAATCCTCACAACACATGAAAATGAAGAAACTCTGCAAATCCTCACAACACATGAAAATGAAGAAACTCTGCAAATCCTCACAACACATGAAAATGAAGAAACTCTGCAAATCCTCACAACACATGAAAATGAAGAAACTCTGCAAATCCTCACAACACATGAAAATGAAGAAACTCTGCAAATCCTCACAACACATGCAAATGAAGAAACACGCTGCAAATCCTCACAACACATGCAAATGAAGAAACACGCTGCAAATCCTCACAACACATGCAAATGAAGAAACCTGCAAATCCTCACAACACATGCAAATGAAAAAACCGCTGCAAATCCTCACAACACATGCAAATAAAGAAACTCGCTGCAAATCCTCACAACACATGCAAAAAAAAAAACGCGCTGCAAATCCTCACAACACAAACAAATAAAGAAACACACTGCAAATACTCACAACACTTTCAAATGAAGAAACGTTGCAAATCCTCACAACACATGCAAATGTAGAAACGCGCTGCAAATCCTCACAACTCATGCAAATGAAGAAACGCTGCAAATACTCACAACACATGCAAATGAAGAAACGCGCTGCAAATAGCACGGACCACAACGGAAATGTTTCATGGGGACCCAAAAAAGTGACGGACCCGGCTGGGATTTGTTTTGTGCAGTGGCTTTTTTTTTTCTTTTTTTTTTTGAGTTCCTCTACGGTGATTCCTTATTTTTTATTTGTTATTTTTTTTATTGAAGATATAACATCCACAGGGGATACAGTCATAGCAATAAAATACACACACACAGAATACAAAACAATAAATACATGAAGAATAATAAAAATGAAATATAAACACAACAAAAACAAATAAATAAAAAGTTAAACACCTTTGCTTTTTTTTAAATAAATAAATCATAAATAAAAAAATAAAAAAAATAACTTAAATGGAAAATTACACATAAAATGTCAACTTCAAAGAATACACAGGAGGTAACCCTTACATCAAAGTCAATATTTTTCCATCAATACAGTAGTTTTAACAGCTTTCTTATTAAGTGATGAGCAGAAAGATTCAGAAAATAATTTCAAATCAATACAAAAAAATCCTAAAATTGGGCATACACAATTTGTGCAGGTGGCTATTGGGCATTGTAAGGTTTCAGCTGAACTGAAAGGTGAAGGTTTTTTTTTTTAGTTTAATACTCCGATGTGGTCATATTCCTTTTTCTTTTAGATATTATTAGCTAAGAATCTGACGAATTACACGGAGTACTGTGAACGTTATGGATGGCTACTCTTACTTACATATTCTCATCTAAATCGAATTCCAAGTTAATGAACCCGCATGCTCATTAGTGTTAAAACCAAGGTCAAAATAAATGCAATTGACCAGTAAGAATAATTTGACAATTATCTATTTTAATCCGGGGCCTTTTAGTAGGATAATGAAAGAAAGGACAATGGAATACAAATACAACTTGCAAACTTCAGTCAACTTGTTTTTGTCTTGTTTGATGACACCTGGTCATCACCCGCCGTTCTAGGGGCATTCTCTACGACAAAGCTTACATCTCGCCCACATGAACTGCAAAATCTTGGTAAAGTCAGCCATTGGATGCCACAGAAAGGGCCATACATTTTGATCTGAAAAACAAAAACAAATTGACTGAAGTTTGCACATTGTATTTGTATTCCATTGTCCTTTCTTTCATAAGCCTAGAATATTTAATTAAGTTAGCAATCTTATATAACGTTTCACAGTTACTCTTGTAATTCGTCAGATTATTTAGGCTAATAATATACAAAAAACAAAGGAATCATGCAATCAGGGTGTTCACCACGATCCAAAACCCAGAAAATCACTGTTTCACAACTCACCTTTCAGTTCACCGACAACTCTACTGACCAATAGCCACTGCACAAATTGTATGACCAATTTTAGGATTTTTTTGTATTGATTTGAAATTATTTTATGGATCTCTCTGCTCATCATTTAATAAGAAAGCTGTTAAAACTACTGCATTGATGGAAAAATATTGATTTTGATGTAAGGGTTACCTCCTGTGTATTATTTGAAGTTGACATTTTATGTGTAATTTCCATTTAAGTTATTTTTTATTTTTATTTAGTCCTGGATCGTTAATTGTTTACATTTAAAATAAGAACAGATAGATTAACTTTTTCTTTTTGCTTATAGTTTGTTTGTCGTCTCTGGTGTTTATATTTCATTTTTATTATTCTTTATATTTATTGTTTTGTATTCTGGTTGTGTGTATTTTATTGCTATGACTGTATCCCATGTGAATGTTATATCTTCAATAAAAAATAAAAATAAATAAGTAATCACTAGCAGAAACTCAAAAAAAAAAAAAAGAAAAAAAAAGCCACTGCACAAAACAAATCCCAGCCGGGTCCTTCACTTGTTTGGGTCCCCTTGAAACATTTCCGTTGCGGTCCGTGCTATTTGCAGCGCGTTTCTTAATTTGCATGTGCTGTGAGGATTTGCAGAGCGTTTCTTCATTTGCATGTGCTGTGACGATTTGCAGCGCGTTTCCTGCCGTTTTGCATTTTTTTGAGGATTTGCAGTGCTTTCTTCATTGCATTTGTTGTGAGAGTGTGCCAGCGTTTTCTTTCATTGCAATGTTTTGTGCATGATTGTTTATGCCAGAGCGTTTCTTCCATTTGGCATGTGTTGTGAGGGATTTGCAGCGCGTTTCGTCATTGCAGGTTGTGTTGTGAGGATTTGCAGCGTGTTTCTTTTTTTGCATGTGTTGTGAGGGTTTGCAGCTCGTTTCTTCATTTGCATGTGTTGTGATGATTTGCAGCGTTTCTTCATTTGCATTTGTTGTGAGGATTTGCAGCGCGTTTCGTCATTTGCATGTGTTGTGAGGATTTGAAGCGCGTTTCTTCATTTGCATGTGTTATGAGGATTTGCAGCGCGTTTCTTCATATGCATGTGTTGTGAGGATTTGCAGCGTTCTTCATTTGCAGTGTTGGGAGATTTGCAGCCGCTTTCTTCATTGATGCGCATGTGTTGAATAGGATTGCAGCGGGTTTCTTCATTTGTCATGTGTTTGTTAGGACTGTGCAGCGTTTACTTCATTGCATGTGTTGTGAAGCATTTCGGGCGCGTTTCTTCATTTTCGTGGGTTGTGAGGGTTTGCAAGTCGTTTTTCCTTCATGTTTGCGTGGTTGTGAGGATTTGCCGCGTTCTTCATTGCAGGTTTAGGATTTGGCGCGTTCTCTTCATTTTGCATGTGTTGTGCGGATGTGCAGCGTTTCCTTCATTTGCATGTGTTGGGGGTATTTGCAGCGCGTTTCTTCATTTGCATGTGTTGTGAGGATTTGCAGCGTTTCTTTTTTTGCATGTGTTGTGAGGGTTTGCAGCTCGTTTCTTCATTTGCATGTGTTTTGAGGATTTGCAGCACGTTTCTTCATATGCATGTGTTGTGAGGATTTGCAGCGCGTTCCTTCATTTGCATGTGTTGTGAGGATTAGCAGCGTTTCTTCATTTGCATGTGTTTGTGAGGATTTTGCAGCGCGTTTCTCTCATTTGTGCATTGTTGTAGGATTTTGCGCGCCGTTGCTCCTTCATTCTGCAGTGTATGTGAGGACTCTCTTGCAGCGCGTGCGGTTCTCTCATGTTGCATGGGTGTTTTATGAGGATTTGCAGCGCGTTTTCTTCATTTGCATGTGTTTGTGAGTATTTGCAGCGTTCTTCATTGCATGTTTTGAGATTTGCAGCGTTCTTCATTTTGCATGTGGTTGTGAGGATTTTGCAGCGGGTCTTCAAGTGCTGCCACTTGTGTGCCTTGTGAGGAATTGCAGCGCGTTTCTTCATTTGCATGTGTTGTGCGTTGATTTGCTGCCCTTTCTTCATTTTGCATGTAGTTAGTGATGGAGTTGCAGTGCTTGTTTCTTCATTGCATGTTTGTGGGATTTAGCAGCGTCTTTTCGTCTTTTGCATGTGTTGTGAGGATTTGCAGCGTTTCTTTTTTTGCGTGTGTTGTGAGGATTTGCAGAGCTTTTCTTCATTTGCATGTGTTGTGAGGAGTTGCAGCGTTTCTTCATTTGCATGTGTTGTGAGGATTTGCAGCGTTTCTTCATTTGCATGTGTTGTGAGGATTTGCAGCGTTTCTTCTTTTGCTTGTGTTGTGAGGATTTGCAGCGTTTTTTCTTTTGCATGTGTTGTGAGGATTTGTAGCGTTTCTTCATTTGCATGTGTTGTGAGGATTTGCAGCGCGTTTCTTCATTTGCATGTGTTGTGAGGATTTGCAGCGTTTCTTCATTTGCATGTGTTGTGAGGATTTGCAGCGCGTTTCTTCATTTGCATGTGTTGTGAGGATTTGCAGCGCGTTCCTTCATTTGCATGTGTTGTGAGGATTCGCAGCGTTTCTTCATTTGCATGTGTTTTGAGGATTGGCTGGTGGTCCAAGCTGATAAGATGGTTTCCGATTTACTATTTTGGCTGTGCTGTTTTTTCAATTTGCATGTGTTTTCTTAAGTTGCAGCGCCTTGAGCTCTCTCGGCCACCGTAGAAATAGGCCTTTTGTGTACATAGAAAAAGTCTTAGATCTTTGAGTTCAGCTCATGAAAAATGGGGGCAAAAACAAAAGTGTTGCGTTTATAATTTTGTTCAGTGTAAGAGAAGAAAAAGCATACTTACTCTGTGTGTCCATTTCAAACAATCACAATAGGATCTACACAAATTAGGGAGATCCCAGCGTGGCCAGGTTGCGAGACATGCTGTCACCCTCATAAACCACAAACATGCCTTTCAGCAACATTTACATTTCATTTATTTTCCTCTATCACTAATAGGATGGACACACAGCTCTGGCGGTAGCCATGAAAGCTTCCCACTCAGACATTGTTGAACTTCTGAAAGCTCGCGCTGATCCAGCCATGGTCACAGATCCTACAGCTCTGCTCTGAGTTCAAAGGCCTTGTCTTCATGTCCAACTGGTTCTGCCAGATTCATCTTTCTACTGCCTCGACCTGACTCGCTGACCAGACCAGCAGTCACCAGTAGAGAGACAGCACTTACCAGTAGTTCGCAGATTCTCTGTTTGAGAAACGGCCAATGAGAAATGTACTTCCGTACGCCAATCAAAGATGCCATGGAAGGTGGGCTTCCCTAAACTTCCCAGAAGGTTCCCATTTGCCCTGAAGCACTGCTACTGTAGCTATTTAGCAGCCATGGTACATTGTTACATGTTTTGGCCTTCTATTTTCAGGTAATGTGACTATATTTTTGTGAGGCGACCAAGCGTAATCTACGAATGTTATAAAAGAAGTGATCAGATACTCACTATATTTATTTTTTATTGCACTTTTCTGTAATATTTCCCCCGGGATGTATCCAAGGCCTGTCTTATAACCTGATGTGTCTTCCTATTTGAGGGTTTTTGGGTCAGGCCCAGTACCAAACCATTCCTTGCCTTTGCAGGTGTAACAAGGAATGGAGTTTTACAGTCACATTTGTAACTTGTCAATTGTGTTTGCCGCCAGCTCATGTCCCCACTTTACTCCCCAACATAGAGCCCAAGTGCATCTGCAACTAAGAACAATGAAAACAAAACACTGAATGCTGATTTTACAGTTAGAAGCTTTTGCCTTTCTAATACCTCTTAAAAAAAAAAATTTTTTTTGGTAAAGTTGACTCTAGTTCAAGCAAAAATTAAAATTTGCTGAAAATGTAACTCTTCTCGGTCTTCTAGCGCCATCCAAGATATAGATCAGTTTGTTTTTTCATTGTACTGATCCTTGCAGTGAAATTTTAAGCATTATCCTGTCATCTTTGCTCCCTTTCACCTGTGAGTGAATGGGTGCCGTCAGAATGAGAGTCCAAACAGCTAATAAAAGCATCACAATAATGCAGTTATTATTAAAGTAAAGTTTTAAAGTAATCCACATGACTCCAGACCATCAATTAACTGTTGGGCCAAAGAGTTCATGTTGGTACAACAATCCATCATTACTTGTTTGCTTCAAATAGTGAAAAACGTTTAATCTGAATCAGGAGACAAATATGCACATTGGTTTACAAGCAACAAACGTGCCAAACAGTTTCTAAACACCAATATGCTTGTGGGTGAATTGTTGGATCTGCGTCATGTGCACAACATGGGGACATTAACTTTTTTTCACTTGAGGAAGCATTATTTGGTTTATGGACTTGTATTTTGGCCAGAAGCAATGTTTTAAAGTTAAAATGCCTTGATGGATTTGTTTCATGCAGCTTTTTGCTTCACTAGACGTTTAATTGATGGACTGAACTCATGCAGATCACTTGTGAATTATTGCGATGTTTTTATTAGCTGTTTGAACTCTCATTCTGATGGCACCCATTCACTGCAGAAGATGCTTTGGTGAGTAAGTATGTAATGCTAAATTTACCAAACTGTCTGCTTACTAACAAATGAATTTACATCTTGGATGGCCTGAGGATGAGTACATTTTCAACAAATGTTAATTGTTGGCTAAACTATTCTTTAATTATTATTGGTAAAATACCATTTATCTGAATGGTTTAAAATATTTGTCTGTCCTATTGTTCTCTTCACCCAAGACAAAAGGGTGTGTGGAATATTTCATAACTACAGTGACAAATTATTATAGCAATCAGTTGTCCTTTGTAATTTATTCACTGTCAAAGAGTTTATCATATACTCTAACCTGCTGCAATATTAACTTCTTTACAATTTCTCATCCTGCAAATTGTGTTTTCAAGTTCCCCTGCAGACAGAATTAAGCAGCACATAATAATGGACTGGACTGTAGTTGCATTATCTGTACATTGTGCCTGCTTAAAATAAAGACTTCAACAGTTGTGATGAAGAGATATGTTTAACAACCAATAAATAACTCAGCTGGACAAAGTATAAATCTATATATGTATACTGTGTAACAGTATCTTGTGGGAGGTGCTGTGAATTAATACCCTGAAATGTAATGACTATTTATTTCCAATTCTATATTTTTGAGTATATACAAGTATATGCATGGGTAAAATATTGACTTAATAAAAACATGCATTTTGTATTTGTCTTTTCTGTGTGGTTTAAAAAAAACATTCAGTTTATCAAGGGTAAGATGTAGCATGCAAGTCCTAGAAAGTGTTAGAATATCTATAGAGTTGGCATTAATCCCCAACATATTTGCAGATATATGTATATAGAATAAATTAGATTGCGGATTAACCAATTTATCTGCGAGTAAACAGCAATCTAATCTATAATACATATTAATATTTCTTAATAAGCATATTAGAAGGCTGTATTGTTTTTTTTTTCGTAAGGATCATGCTACCCATAAAAAAATGTACGAAAATTCTGCTTTGCCCTCCACAAGACTACATTCTTTTTAATATAAAACCGTTGTTATAATAATATGTTACTATTATATTTCGTTAAAAATTTAATAATAGTTCACAATAGTATTGTATTTTTGATCAAAGGAATGGAGCTTATGTCACACACCCAAAAAAAAAAAAAAAAAAAAACTTAGACTCAAACATTTGAATGTAGTGTATTTTTAAAAGCTCATAACATTTCCTAGGGCGGGATTTTATGAGAGACACGCAAACCTTTAATGGACTTGCTTATCTACTGACACATTTTTGGAGAGTTATTCTCAGTTTACAGGAAGTCGAAAGAAGGTCAGAATGTCTATGTACATATGTAAATTAGTAATTTGTAATGCAGCACAGAGAAACTATGTAAATAAGTTAAAATACACTACATCACTTTTTGTTTGATAAGCTTTCAGCCCTTCCATCCTACAGTAGGCTATGCTTCAATATTATTTAGTAGACTACTGTATATGCAGTTAGAGTAATCTCATTGCGGCTGCTTCCATACTTTTTCTTCGTAAAACTTTGCCTTTTTCTCTTGATGTGGCTTATATTGGGACTCTGCCTCACCTCTTCATTCACTCACTCACTCACTCAGGTAATGCAAAATAAGATAGCCTATTTAAGACAATAATGTAATCAAATACATGTTTACATATGTATGCCCCAGTGGTCGGCAACAGGCGGCCCGCGGGCCAAAATTTCTATAATATAGCAATAATATCTGGCCCTTAGCGGCTGTTTTCTGAAATAGACCTGTCATGACAGCAACAGTTACTCACAATAAGAGTATGTGAGCGGACGCGGAGTGGAGCGGTGTGATTTTGAATGGAGAGAGGAGCGGATTTTTTAAGGGTGCTTTCCCCCTTGGTTTTTCGATTGCTTGGTCCGACCCGATTCGATTGCTCCCCCCCCGTCGGTTAACATGGCTGTCCGAAATCGCCCCCCTATACGCTAAAATAGGACTCTTTTATGGACAGCCCTTTTTAGTGTTGTGTCCTAAACCATAGTGGACTTTCTCGTGTGCCACTCATTCAATCCCACAATCACTGCACAAACAGTGTACAACTGGTGGCAACGCTCAACGGCAGAGAATGCCATATTAAGCCCCGTAGAGTCACATCGGCCGAATGATTCCCGCATCCTCCCCATAATAGGCGCCCGCAGCTGAATAATCAATCCGTTCACATAATTTCCAACACTGGTAAATTTCATTGAATGACTATCAAATTTTGTTAGGTTTATACATCATTTCCGTGACAGAGTTTAATCTTACTACTGGAGCTGCTTGCTAGTTTCAAATGATTAATAAACAGCAAGCACAACTATGCAAAAGCGGCATTCCTTCTGGTGCACTCAGTGTCCGAAAAAAAAAGAATTCCTCCTGTTTGCATTCAACTTCCTTCTAGTGAACTGAAATTAGTACTAATTTAGGTGTGGCAGTAAGTGGTCAGGTGCTTAGAAGATTACCAATAAGAAGAGAAATCCTATAGACGACTACACCACCCGGAATACACCGGGACATAACAGCCCTAAGCAAAGGGACACAGTTTCGTTGCCAAAGGCAGGGTGAGCATAATGATAGACAGAAACAAATCCCTTTATTACATACAATTAATAAAAACACATACAAAACTTCACACCAGGTCTCAATACATCACACGTCTTTAACAATAACTTATAAAACAAGTACAATACAATAAGAGAAAATAAAGGGGGAGGTGGCCAGCAAAGACCCTCAGATTTCTACCCCACACACACACACACACACACATGAAAAATCAGTAATATTAAACACAGCACTCCATGTGGACACGCAGTACAAGGTACCATGGCCAACCCCTTCCACCTAAATCCACACCAAACAATACAAAGCATAATATAACAGACGGACCCAGATGAATTACAGACAGAACAAAACAGAGTAAAGTAGAGTAGAGCAGAAGTGCAGTCAGTTACTTGAGGTTCGTTATGTGTCAATTAAGATCGTTAGAAACCCCTGGACATGCAATCAATCCAAGAAAACAGTACATCGCTCACCACGCAGGATTACAGCTACTTGCAGGCCCATATCTGAAAACTGGCCTACAGCCAGCACACTACAGACAGGAGGATAACCCAGTTGCTAGCACTCAAAGCTCCACATGTCACAAAGGGGCGGTACCAAGGATCATGCATCCCAAGCAACCGAACACTCCCCCTTTTATAGGCACACAGGTACTAATTGGCTCATGAAACTTACCCAACTGACCAATCATGATAAAGTATGAACACTGATAGGTTCACCTGTTTGGGTAAAGCCAGCCAATGATACTGGGTCTATACCTCACTCTGCTACATTCCACCCCAACATCAGGCATCGTCGCCCCGACGATGGGCAAACCTTAGGCATGATCCCAAGGCCTGAGAAAACTGACACGACACTGGGTATTACACCAGAGGGTGACATGGCCACTTTTACCACCTCGCCCACTGTCCTTGGCAAGCAGTAGACATTTCAGCACTGACCAGCTATTGGCCTTAATCTTCAAGAAGCCTTAGAAGGGAAACTAGCAATGTTAATGCCAATTAAATTGACTTTTACACCAGTGATACCCACATTCACTGGCATCGGCAATGCCCCAACTTACCTACACCAATGACGGTGAGGCTATCAATCCCACTGGAAGGCCAGATTTAGAGGGCTCAAAAAGCACAATGTCATGCAGAAACCACATTGACCAATTTACTGTTACTAATTGAAAATGCCCAATACAATCTGCCATACCCTGCAACCGCATACCTTTACAGAACATTGCAGCTACAGCAAGGCTGGGAACACACCTTATGACAATGTTAGGACACACATTACAAAACTCAGCACCTGCAATTCAAAGGCTAACTCAAAGAGAAAGGTACAACAATGATAGCAATGCTGCACTGGGGCTCTAAAATTAACTTAAGATGTCATTCAATATGACCAAGCTGCATCTGCCCCACTTGGTGGACACTAGTTTTCGGACAACTAGCATGCAAAAGACTGCTCACTTCAAACCATAGGAGGGACCTCAAGACATAGGGTGAGGTGCAAACCTATCCGTTACACTTCCTGGCAACATGGCCAGGTCGCAAACATTTAAGTCATCTTGGGATTTACCACAGGAGGACCAATTCCATGATTAAGAATCACGAACACGAGGGGTATAGTGACACTTCCTGGCCTATGACCCAGCCACAAGTTCCAAAGAGCTGATCCAATTGGACTCGCTGCGATTTCGACAGTTCCCTTGACGGGCCTAGCTCTACCCGGGCACCGTGGGCCTCTAACAACTTTCTCCCTTGCGCCCCATACTACATTACAGGCACAAAGAACTAACCTTGATGCCAGGCCCCCCTCAGAGTTCCCTCCCATTCCCACCCAAGGACCTCCAACAGACAGCCAGTGAGCAACACTAAAAGGATTCCAGCTCGACGTAACAAATACCTAGTACCTACCTCCTGTTAAACAATTTATCACACCCAGGGGGTTCTGAATTTGACAAAAAAAAAAAAAAAAAAAAGACACCAATCAATACAATCCCCTACAAAATATAAAGTCAAAATGCCCTTCTCACGTCTGCAAGAAATGAGAAAATAAAAAAAACTCACCCTGAACTATGGCGATCCTGCCGACTACGCCAAATGTGGCAGTAAGTGGTCAGGAGTTTGGAATATTACCAATAAGAAGGGAAATCCTATAGACGACTACGCCACCCGAAATACACCGGGACATAAAGTCCTAAGCAAAGGGATCACAGGTTCTTGCCAAGGCAGGGTGAGCATAATAAGACTAAATACACAAGTCACTGTAACCAGAAAAATTACCAGTTAATAAACACCTACAACACTTCACCCCAGGTCCTCAATCACATCCACGTCTTTAACAATAACTTATAAAACAAGTACAATACAATAAGAGAAAATAAAGGGGGAGGTGGCCAGCAAAGACCCTCAGATTTCTATCACACACTCAATACCTATAACACACACACACACACACACGTGAAAAATCAGTAATATTAAACACAGCACTCATTGTGGACACGCAGTACAAGGTACCATAGCCAACCCCTCCCACCTAATTCCACGCACCAAACATTACAAAACAAAATAACAGATGGACCCAGATTAACTAAAACAGAACAAAACAGAGTAGAGCAGAGAAGAAGTGCAGTCAGTTACTTGAGGTTCGTTATGCGTCAATTAAGATCATTAGAAACCCCTGGACATGCAATCAATCCAAGAAAACAGTACATCGCTCACCACGCAGGATTACAGCTACTTGCAGGCCCATATCTGAAAACTGGCCAACAGCCAGCACACGACAGACAGGAGGATAACCCAATTGCTAGCACTCAAAGCTCCACATGTCACAAAGGGGCGGTACCAAGGATGATGCATCCCAAGCAACCAAACACTTCCCCATTTTATATGCACAACACAGGCACTAATTGGCTCATGAAACTTACCTAACTGACCAATCATGATAAAGTACAAATACTGATAGGTTCACCTGTTTGGGTAAAGCCAGCCAATGATACTGGGTCTATACCTCACTCTGCTACATAGGGAATTGTGAATGAGGGTATAGGGGGCGATTTCGGACACAGCCAATAGATTATTTGGGTCCGAACCGTTGTTCGTTTGCGTCATCAAGCCAGCAGCTGTTTACCCCGTTGCTTAGTAACGATGGCGCAGGAATCCTAATGTGTTGGTTCTAAAAGTGCCATCTGGATGCACATTGGATACAGATTTTACAATGTATGAACTGAAGCAGGTGTTACACAGGGTGAAACATACATCGCCAGGAAAAGACGAAATATGTTATGAAATGATAAAATATCTTTCAGATGTGTCTCTGAACATTATTTTAGAGTTTTTTAATAAGATATGGGAGTTAGGAAAACTCCCTACCTCTTGGAAACACGGAGTGATAATTCCAATTGGAAAGCCTGGAAAGGATCACTCAAAAGCATCAAATAATAGACCAATTTCTTTAACATCTAATTTATGCAAAGTGATGGAGAGAATGATAATTAGCCGATTAAATTATGTAATAGAAAAGAAAGATCTAATATGTTCATATCAGAGTGGCTTTAGAAAAGGGCGTAATACAATGGATTCAATAATATGTCTAGAATCTGACATTAGAAAGGCAATAGTGAATAAGGAGGTGTTGGTAGGTGTGTTTTTTGATGTGGAAAAGCCTATGATATGCTGTGGAAAGAGGGACTTTTATTTAAATTAGACAAGATGGGAATAAAAGGAAAAATGTACAATTGGATCATGGATTTTTTGATTAATAGGACCATACAAGTAAGGGTCGGAACAAGTTATTCTAGAACTTACTCAACAGATAATGGGACCCCACAAGGAAGTGTGTGTAGCCCAGTTTTATTTAACATAATGATAAATGACATATTTTCAATGATTGGACAAGGATTTGGAATCTTTATATGCGGATGATGGTGCCTTGTGGAAAAGGGGAAGAAATTTAGTATTTGTGGAAAGTAGTATGCAGAAAGCAGTTAATGAAGTGGAAAAATGGGTAAATAACTGGAGTTTTAGACTGTCAGTAGAAAAAACTAAAGTGATATGTTTCTCAAAAAAGAAGAAATCACCAAATATTAAACTAAAGATTTATGGAAAAATGTTAGAGCAGGTAATAGAAATTAGGTTCCTTGGATTATGGATGGACTCAAAACTAACTTTTGCATCACATATTAATAAAGTAATAGATAAATGTAAAAAGGGAATAAATATTTTAAGATGTTTGGCAGGGGTAGATTGGGGTGCAACCCGACAGGCATTGAAAAGAGTATATTGTGCAATGATTAGACCTATGATTGATTATGGCAGCATAGTATATAGTTCGGCATCAGTATCTATGTTGAAGAAAGTAAGTGGTATCCAATCTCAAGCGTTAAGAATAGGAAGTGGGGCATTTAAAACATCGCCAGTCTCAGCGATGCAGGTGGAAATGGCGGAGTTGCCTTTAGACCTCCGGAGACTGAAGTTAAAGATGGCATACTGGTGTTCTGTAAGGGGGCATGTAGAAACCCATCCAGTCAAAGATGTTTTACAAAAATGTTGTGAAAAAAGTGACGTGACATGTGGCCAAGTATGGTGACCCATACTCGGAATTAGTGCTCTGCATTTACCCATCCAAAGTGCACACACACAGCAGTGAACACACACACACACACCATGAACACATACCCGGAGCAGTGGGCAGCCATTTTATGCTGCGGCACCCGGGGAGCAGTTGGGGGTTCGGTGCCTTGCTCAAGTGCACCTCAGTCGTGGTATTGAAGGTAAAAGAGAGAGCTGTACATTCACTCCCTCCACCTACAATCCCTGCCGGAGACTCGAATTTGGGTTACGAGTCCGACTCTCTAACAATTAGGCCACGACTTCCCCAAGTATATAAATATGAGTATATAAATTATTGTCGTTTTGGATGGAATGCCAACGCAGATGCTAAGAAGGTAGGAATTAATTACATAAAAATAAGTTCAACGGTAGCAATACCAATTATACCCCCTTGGCTTTTCCGCATGCCAATGGTAGATCTCCAGTTGCATTTTAAAATAAATGAAAAGGAAAGGTGTATGCCTAAAGAAATAGTAGTGGATCAATATTTGAAACCAAACTATTTTAATAGTATTGAAATATATACGGATGGGTAAAAAAAAAATCCAGATTCTGGGTGTACAGCAGCAGCCATATGTATTCCCTATTTTAAATATAGCACAGTTAAGAGGTTATCTAATGATGTATCTGTATTCACAACAGAAATGATGGCAATTCTAATGGCTTTGCAGTGGGTGGAAGGAATCAATCCTATAAGTGTAGTAGTTTGTTCAGATTCATATTCAGTATTAAACAGTTTAAATAGTGGGAAATCAGCATCTAGACAGGATATACTTTATGAAATTTTACATAATCTATATAGAATAAACCAAACAGGAGTAAGAGTAGAGTTTTTATGGATACCTGCCCATGTAGGTGTAGAAGGAAATGAGGAGGTGGATAAGCTGGCCAAGTCAGCATTGAGAAAAGAAGAGATTGACATAGAAATTCCTTTAAGTAAAACAGAAGTAAAAGGTATTATTAAAACAGCAGTTGGAAGTATGTGGCAAGACGTATGGAATAAAGAGTCAAAAGGGAGACACTTATTTAGTGTTCAACAGAAAGTGGGGATTGAAAGAAAGGTATATGGAAACAGAAGAGAAGAGACTGTTATAACCAGGATCCGTATAGGACACTCTAACCTTAATTATTCATTCCATATAATAGGAAAAAGTGAGTCAGATAGCTGCAGTTACTGTGGAATAACAGAAACAGTTGAACATGTGCTTTTACATTGTGAGGCATATAATAGACAAAGAAAGCAACTTGTTGAAAAACTAAGAGATATGGAAATCAATGACATTTCAGTTATGAATATATTTCAGAATGCACAGAAACATCTAAGGGTTTATGGTTTTCTTCTAAAATATCTGAGAGATACAGATTTGATTAGAAGAATTTATTTATTTATTTCGTTAATTTCTTTTTGTTTTCTTTTAATTTTTTTTTATGTTAGTAGTATATAATATGTTCGTTCATCGAGGCCTCACACTCCATTCCAGTAGGTGGCGGAAATGCACCTTAAGCTGGTTTGCCAACCGCCATTAAACCCAAAAGAAGAAGAAGATGGCGTGCAGGATAAGACGTCACATGCGTAGCATTGCTCTCTTCAATTTTATATTTATGCTTTTTAACCGTTGGTTTTGTTTCCAAAGCTTCAGTACATAACGACACTTATGTCTGTCTTACGAATGTATTGCAAATGCTCTAAAGAACGCTGAAGGCCAACAGTAATGAGATATACAGCTCGCATGCTTGCAGCGCGTTAGTCACGCTCGTCAAGACAGTGAGTGAAACACACAAACACACATTTTTATCAAGAGGAGATAAAAAGGTGGGATCATTGACATAGGGCGGGGGGGAAGTGAAGTGGAAAAGGCTCGGGACGACTGGACACCGTGATTGAAAAGATGGGTGATTAGGTGGATGCTTATCACATCATCAGCTGTAACCGTACCAGAGTTCCCATTGAACCCGTCCCATCCGCATACAGTGTGCCACACACCCTTTAAAGCGTATCGGGTAAGTTCACGGGTGCGCACCCGAGGTCGAAGACGCATCACATCATCCAAATGTACCGAACCTGACTCAATCGACCCGTTTGCGCACCACAAGTGCGGTGTGAAAGCACCCAAAGTCGGAGCATCGTGGTTTTCACTCGCTCCAGGAGCACTCCACCACCGCTCCATCACGAGTACAATTCACGAGTACACGAGTACATAACTGCATATTTAACCATATATACCCGTCAACCCTCCCGCTTTTCCCGGGATTCTGCCGTGTTTTACCATTCTATCCCGCTATCATTACGTTTAAATATTTTCCCGTATTTCTAATATTTCTATAAAAAAATCCCTTCTGGGCGTATATATGTTTGCTACATTCGCCTCCGGTAAAACTACCGTAATTTGTATGGCCCAAACCTCAATATATAAGTATAATCACGTCAACAAATTCCAAAGTTGCCCAGTTGCCAGATCTTGTATGAAACGCATCCTTCTCACACAATCGACACATAGCATAGGTCAACAAATTTCAACCCATTTGTCCCCTCAACTTGGCAACCTACAACAGTGATGAGTGGGAAGGAAAGAATCACTGGTAGAAATGGGACGGGAGGAGAAGACTCAGGTGGTGCTCCGCTGAAAAAAACAAATATACATGCAAATTGAGATAGGCTGTAGGATATCAGACCGAATCAGACAATCTAAGATTTGGTCAAAACCGAGTTGAGGCACAGGAGTCCAAAAAATTCCCCCGAGGCCCCAACAACAGTGTCATAATCAGACCCTAGCCCTTCTGAATCAAGCCTAAACCTAAACCCTGTCCCATAACAGTTTTCAACATTAACCCAAAGAACACTTATTGACAATTCCAAGTAGATTGTCAATTTTGGGGCAAGTTATCAAGAATAATGGTCAAAAGAGATGCACAGCGTGACCGCCACATGGAAACATGTGACAGTGATCACAAGCTTCGAATTGACTTTTCCCTCCACCTCACGACAAAGAACAGAACGTATCCTTACATCCACAGAATGCCAAAGAAACTTCATTTCCATGTAAATATGCATCTAAATGACACTAAAAGGACTCGAGAAACTAATCATTGCTATATATAACTCCATATTATGTATGTAACCCACATGTTTAACCATCATGTCTTAATCATTTATTGTGTATGTATTTTTTAATAACTATTGAATAGCTTAAGTGTTCATATTCATGTTTAGTATGTGTGTTTGAATTTTCTTGCTTGAAACGTTTCTTCCAATTAATTCTTGGTCAAATGTATCATATCCTCATTATAGAAATCATGTCCAAAATGTATACTCTGCCAGAGCGGGAAAAATGCGGGTCATGTGAATAATGAGATAACAGTTGATTTATGAATGGAGAGGAGGAATATACAACACCCTGAGCAACGACGACATCTAATTGGTCAAAGTACCATTTGGGGTGTGTTAAACAGCCTTGTTTAAATACTAGAAACACCATCAAATCACTCTCTTGGTTCTCTTGGCTCTATTCTTCAACCCCCTTCTTTGCTCTTACTCTCCTCTTTTTAGTCATAGCTTTGAGCTATGTTTTTAGTCATGCTTCTTTAGTTTTGAGCGTGCTCTGGCTTTCACGCCAGCTCCTCCAAAACCATGAGAGGAAACGCCACCTGGTCTCATCAAACTTTACATCTATTTCTATTTCTTTAGTTTGTTTTATTTTCCGTTGAGAGTTTCGTGTTCTGTGTTAAGCCTAACGCCGCATCTTCCAGTAGAGTGCTGTCTAAACTTCAACTGCATACCACAGCTCCGCGTCGCCAGCCAACGCCCAACCACTGGCTTCCCAAGACTGAACCTCCAGCCAATCAGCAACCTCGGGAAACCCCTTTCTGCAGACAAGGAAGGGAACCCCGGACACAGAAACGCAAGTACTCCTGATAGCTGAACTGGTGCATTTAATCTCAATTTTAACTTCATTGAGGAACTCAGTGCGAGGGTTACTTAAGTGATTGATGGTTGTTCAGATCAATGCAATTGCACATATTGCTGTAAACATTTTCATTCTCTTAAACTAATTACTTCCTCACTCTCTCTCTTTCTGAAAACTTGTGTGAATGCGTGTGTTAGATTAGTTTATATGTCTTAGATTTATCCAATAGCTATTTATATTGAAAGAGAAGTATCTTGTGTTTTGTGCTCACAATTTAATGTCTTAAACTGCCGATCTTGTTATTGTGCTAATTAATAGTGTTTTCACTATTTTTTTGGATTTTAATATCCATTGCAGAGTTTATGTTATACGGCTCGTTTAATGAATCGCTGGCCGTCTCAGTGATCCGCCGTAAAACAGTGATTCTGTCCTAAATCCCTTACAGATAATGGTTGAGTCCCCTTTAAACTTAAAAGGGGGGGGGGGGGGGGGGGGGGGGGAGGATCCCTTTGAGCTAATTATTGACCTGTTTCCCTTACAAGGCCTATAGCTTACACTTCAAATGACTATGGTTTAATTGATTAAATATGAGCGTTGCAAGTTGCAAAATCAGGTGCTGCGCTGCTTTGTTAACTGCACTTACCGGGGAAATGGCTAGCTGTCTTAGCCAGGTTGAGTTGAAGGAGATGGTCCGTCATCCAACAAGAAATGTCTGTTATACATGCTGAGATGCGAGCAGCTATCATCGGATCGTCAGGATGGAATGAGAGGTAGAGTTGATTGTCATCAGCATAGCAGTGATATGAATAGCCATGTTTCTGAATGACAGAACCTGTTGATGCCATGTAGACAGAGAAGAGAATTGGTCCAAGAACTGAGCCCTGAGGCACCCCAGTACTTAGATGTTGCGACTTGGACACCTCACATACCGTGAAGGACCTATAAGAGAGGTAACGCAACCACTGGCATGCGGATTCCTGCGATGCCATTTTCCCAATAGGTTGAAGAGAATCTGTTGGTTCACTGTACAAAAGCAGCGGACCGATCTCATCAAGATAAGTTAAAATTTGGGAAGCCGCTCTTCCCTTCTTCGTTCTTCAGCAACTGATAGTCAATGCATTCTCAATCGAATGTCCCCTCTGAACCAGATGGGTTGCTGCCTGTGAGAAAGGCAAGACTTGGTTGAACCAACTCGTTAAAGTGTTTTTGCAATCGACATTCAGCAGTAGATATATATACTATCTATGTGTGTGTGTCTATATCTCTATACTATTTATATATTTAGGCGTCACATTAACACAGTTAATGCATGCGATTAATTTTACAATCCTTAACGTGTTAAAATAATTTTATGCAATTAACGCAAAATTACTAAAGCACAATTAACCCAATTAGGCCGCTAAACTCCGGGAAAGTTTTCAGTCCAATGATCCAGTAAGTGAATGCATTCAAACAATCCGTCCAAAACAGCGCTAATATAAAGGAAACCATGCTGATTACATCAGAGATTGCAGAGAGAACAGAGACTCCCATTGCGTTTTAAGTGAATTATTAATTCCAGTGTGTTTCGCTTTTAAACACGAGTTCTGTCATATTCTGTGATTGTCTCTAAAGAGCGCGAGCTCTCACACGTCAGGCGCTTGTGTGAAGTACAGACTGAATGGGTTGTCAACACATCCCAGCGCTGTATGGCCAGATGAGACGCAAACTACATTTTCTCGACTGGATAACCAGTCTCGCTAGTAAAGTTTTGATGGATGAAGACTGCAGTCAAGGTAAGTGTCCTTTTTTGGAAAGACATCTAAATTTATCTTGAAAAAAGCTTGCAGAAAATATAGATTTTTGAGGATCACCCTTCAATCTTTTGGTTTACTTTGCTGTATATAGCAAATGATGACAAAATATACATTTGAAGCAATATAAATGGTCTATGCTTAATTTCATGGAGTGTGCGATTAATCACGATTAATCAGAAAAAGGATGTGATTAATTAGATAAAAAATGTTAATCAATTGACAGCTCTAATAATATATATATATAATGATTGGTTTCCAATGTTAGTAACTGGAAAATACTTCACAGTCTGTGAAAAGGGTCCATGGCAGAGTCCAACTCTCATGTCAATCATTACATGGAAAAGAGATGCCAGTTCATTCTTCAGTATTTCTCATTGTGTTTCATGGAGCAGAAAAAGTAAAATATGTGAAGGCGAGTAAAGGATGAATGTTATTGTTTGGGTTTTTTGGCGCTTATGTAAATCGAAACAGTGGGAACCTTTCAAAATCCCCCCCCCCCCCCCCCCCCTCTCCCCATAATAAAGGACGCCATACAACGCATCTAATGACATGAGAGTTAATATAAATAATGACAGAATTTTCAGTTTTGTGAGCTTTTTTTGTGAGTTTTTTCATTGCAGAACCTGAAACAATTACATTTAGGCTACTTATTTATTTATTTGATCAAAAAACATTTATGTGGTTTGATACAGTAAATTGGTTTAAATGTGATAAACAATAATATAAATGTGGCAATGACATATTCAGTTTATTAAGTTTATTCATTATTCAGTTAACCTATACAGTGTATAAACATATACAGTATAAAAATGTTTATCCCCATGAAGAAAAAAAAAGCTGTTCCTTTTGCACATTGCATGTAAACAGATATTTGTAATACTCACTCATTGTACTTGTATCAAAATATCACATTCAAGGTAGTTTCATGATGCCCTCTCTTTGGTGAAATGCCAACCGTCAAAAAAAGTTCAGACCCATTGTAATTTTGTTCCTCATATTTTAATTTTGATTGTATAAAGAATGTAAAAAAAATTTAATGCCTTTTGCCACCTGAGTTGGTCATTTTGGTAGAAAAGTGTAGAATTGATTTGAAAGGTAGAACATAGTAAACAATAAGCTGGCAGGATATTAGTTTCATAGCACATCACACTTATTCTGGTTTCTCAGACCAAAACCATTTTTTTCTGCCTACATAATTATTTGCAGACAAACAGTAGTTCAAAATTATAGGCTTAACACAATGCTTACTGTTAATATTCATAACAATGCTTGTTATGCATATTAAAGTTATTGCATTAAGAATACATTTTTAGATGCTCTCTCTGTCATAAATGTATCGTATAAATGAATAATTATTTTTTGGAGAATGATACATTTATGAAATGCTGAAACCTACACTCATGAGATGAACACAAATGACTTCCCATGACAATAAACCTTAACCCATAAACCTCTCTTTTTCTGTACTTCTTCTAAACCTTTATTAAAAACACCCCCATCCCCTACATCTCCCCTTTATAAGAGCTGGATTTACTGTGGATGTTCAGACAACAAGACATTTACTCCAATCCACAGGCCTCTCAACATGCAATTGTTCTTAGGACTTTTTCTCAACTTTTTGTTCCTCCACTCAGGTATGCTGTTACAGGAGTATAGTCTGTTCTATTATTATTCAATAATTAAAAGTTTTGTTTTAATGAATACTGAATACTACAGTATTTCCTGATTAAATGGTACCCTAATTTATTTTAGTTTTTGATGGACAGTTCACATGCTGCAGTGTTTTGTGTGTGACACTGCATTCTGTCAGAAGCCAGTTTTAACAACCTGTAAAACAAATGAATATTGTGCCACTGTAAGAACTGATGGAACTTTTTTAGGTTAGTTTTGGACAGCAAATTTTCTTTCTTTATGGTTTTATTTATTTATTTTTTCCTTTTCTTCTTCTTTTTTTTTATTTTATTCACTTTTCCGTTTAAAAAGAGTAATGTAGCCTATATAATAATAGCGTCTATATAATGATTATGCAGTCCTCTTACATTTGTATATTGACTCATGTCTCTCTGGATTAGGTTTTAATTTTACAGTAGCGAAGAGGATTTGCCTATTGAATGTAGTTTATGCACTGCTGAAAGCAAATGGCACAAAATGAATTGCTTCAGTTGCTGTTGGGTGGACAAGTGTGACTTCAACCATTTCCTGCTGCAACACTGATGGATGTAACAATAATTATTTGGATGGTAAGAGAAAATGTTTGGAAAAAAACAATAACACTAATTTTACTCAGAAAAGAACAGTATTTGGACCTTCTTAAATATTTGCTGATATTTTTAAAAGCGTCAGACTTTGTCAACCTTTTTGTGCGACTCTGACTTTTAGCCCCAAACAAAAACCCAAATGGACTTACTTGTAAATCATGCCACAGCTTTCATGAACTGTGTTTCTGATATAAGCTGTGTTGGTAATCAGGGCCGCTGCTTTAATGACACAAGTGAGTTAGACGAGTCTATATTAGAATATCTAAAAAAAAAATACAGTTGAAAAAAGAACGTATAACATCTGAAAATATTAAAATAATTATCTGGAACATCATATCTGAAAGTTTGTATCTCAAGATTTTTTTTGTCATCCTTCAAACTTTGGAAATGTGTCCTGCTGTGAAGGAAGCTACTGTAACAAGGCTGTCTCTTGGCTGAGTGAGATCAACTTCAGTCTCCCACTTCTGAGTCTTGTTGCTGTTGTTTTGTTTGTGTAGGATAGCTTAAATACCCCCAAAATGAAACAGAAATGTAGCCTTGTATCTAACTTTTATAAATGTATCAAAGTTTCTCTAAGCAGAACAACCGTTTCACATGCATGTGTATTGTATTATTTATGTTTTTTTGAGCACCAAATCGGCATATTAGAATAATTTGTGAAGGATCATGTGACACGGAATACTGGGGGTAATGCTGAAAATTTAGCTTTGCCATTACAGGAATAAATAATATATATATATATATAAAAGCCAACAGTTGTTTTAAATTGTAATAATATTTCACACTGTTAAAGTTTTTTTTAAATTTTTTATTTGTTACAGTATATTTTACCGGTTATAAGACTACAATACTAGTCTTAAAATTTAGTAATCAATTTTTACAAATAATTTACATAAAAATGAACATTGGTCTAATCGGCATCGAAAAAGTAAGATTGATTACCACTTAACGGCTGCTTTGTCAAACTCATAAAACAGTCTATATTTATGCAAGTGACCTCAGGTCTCAGGTTTTCAGGTCTGTCAGTCAAGACAATTACTGTAAGTGCTGAACAGTTCGAGCGGTGATATACTGTATCACTTCAATTCTTCATTTTTCAAATAATTTTCTAGTAAGTGGAAGTTAAAATGTTGTTGTTCCTGCTGTGGGTATAAAACAGGGAAGAATAATGAAAAAGGATGTGGTTATGGGGGAAAAAACTCAAATATACCTATAAAAGATACAGTAGATGGAATAGACTGAAGCTAAATAGATCTTTTTAAAAGATAATACAAAAATGTGATCAAAATTGTATATTTATTTTCTGGTTTCACAACTTTGGAAACAGCTTGACAGATAGCTTCATATATATGGAAAAGCTTCATTTCTAAAAATGTGGATAATAAACTACTTATATCTGAAAATTAAGAAAAGCCACACATTTTGCCTTATTGAATAAACTCTCATTAACACATCTGTATTAAGAAACATGGAGTTTACTAAATACTTTCTCAAACCTTTCTAGCTCTTTCAGTTCTTTCATGCCCCAGTCTCTTGCTTTATTTTTATTTGTTAGAGAACTTCTCAATATATATTTTATGTCATACTCTAGAGGCTTTTACCATAAATTATACAGACACACTAAGCTCTCCATTTGCAGGACAGATGTTATTTTTCACTGAGAAAGAATGGGGCCTGCTTCATAATTTAGAGGTCATGCTGTCCAGACCGAAGAATAAATAAATAACAAATAAACATACAAACAAACAAAAAAAAAAATCAGTCCACACACACACACGCACGCACACACACACAACTGTCTCATGAGCACAACTATAAACACATGCATGACTAGGTTCACATACATAAAGCATGGCATGATATCATGGGTATATGCACAATAAAATTAGTGATTCCAAAAATGTAATGTAAATTATAACATGGAAATCAAGTTATAAAGGATTAAGCTTGATAATATTTCCATATATGTACATGAATCGACAAATAATCAACAGTATATGACTCCAATAACAGACTGAGATGTATCTGGACCATTGTGGTTAGTGTTGGCAAAGGAGAGGAAGCAAGCAAACCTCGCTTATTCCACCTTGGGGTGGGAAAAGACAAAAAGATACGCTCACTATATCAGTGCACAGAGGATATCCCAGGTTTTTACACAGCAATCCCATAAAATGTGCATGAATGTGACTGTCAAGGAATCAAGACACCAAGTGTCTCCCTCCTCCAGATAGTGAGGATGCATTTAGATTGTGTGTGTGCCTCTCTCTCATTTATTCATGATGGGAATATTTAGACACTAGGTCATCTGGCTATCTGCCATCCCATGGATGAAGACGAACAGAGGCAACAGATATGTTGTGCGTGTGTGTGAGTGTGTGTGTGTGTGTGTGTGTGTGTGTATGTCAGGGCTCAGAGGTTAGGATGACTAGGAAGCAGAACGGTTTCAGCAACAGCATGACCATAATCTAACAGATCATTTGAAGCATATTGCATAAACACAAATACACATTTATGTTTTATTTTTAAAATTCCTGCTGTTAAAATGTAGGCTTTAGCGACTGTCTCCATTACCTGCTCTTGGCCTGATGAGGACGCTGTTCCCAAACTAAACCAACAGGACACCAGTCAAAGACACGTACGTAATAATAACCAGCCAAGAATATAGACAAATGCACAGAGTGGGAGGAAAAACAATGTTTTCGTCATTTCGTAACACCTTTTTCTTTCTTTCTTTCTTTCTTTCTTTATTCTTCTTCTTTCTTTCAATAGAAATTTTGAAGTAACCTCTATCTAATAATTTCATGTAGCCTATTATTTTACAAGCCTTCAAAAATAAGAACATGGAACCCATCATGGTGAAAAATGAAAAGGTTAAGAGCTGTAGGCCTGTAATGTTCAAAAGTTGTAAAAGTAATGTCAATGTTGAAAGTAACACTATCATCAAGACAAGACAAAAAACAACTATTAGGAAACAAAGATAATGAAAGCATCTTTCAAACATTGTTTGAACGAGATAGTTTGTTCATTTTATGTTTTGTAGTAGTAGGTTACACAATAACAACTATTAGAAATTATGATCACCATGGCAATTTTTAGAGGCGACTTTTATTTGCGAAATATCAAATAGTCATACTTAATAAACAATAAGCAGTTTATTAAACGCAGTAGACGGGAATTTGAAGTACTCCAGTGTGTTCATTCAAAGAACTTCTCGGATATGTCTCAGGAGTTGAGTCTTCCTTCTCCTCCTGTCCCAAACTCTGGCCTCGCGACAAGGACGCAAGCGTTACGGTACGCGCTGACAGATGGGACAGCTTCTGGCCCCTACTCTTAAATAGCGAGGCGTCTCTCGGCTTAGTTTGGCCAGAAATAAAGGACAAGCCTACCTGACGGTGAACTGACAGGTTAGAGAAGTCTACAGTATATGCAACAAATCTTTTTTTTTCATTAACTGTTGGTCCTTCATTAGCACATAATACTGAACCGTTTCTGCCATGATAATTGATAACAAAATCTCGTTCTGTCATGTGAGCTGTTTTTGTGGCATCAGATCATTCATGTCTTAAATGAAATAACTACACACATGCACACACACACACACACACAAACAAACATGCATGCATAATGTACAGTACATACATATAGACATAAATACATGTTGTGTTGTTGTGCAGGTCTACCATTGCTAGTAATGAATGTTGCTTTTTTATTGATGGGAAATCTGAGTTTATTTTCAGAAGCTCTTTCTATTTTTTCATATTTTTTATGAGGGTGTTTTTAAACACAGTGTGCATTTATAACACAGAACGTGACTATATAGTCGCTCTCTGTGGTATTTGCCCCAAGTCTTGATTCATTTCTGACCCTAGTGTAAACCCAGTAGAACTGATTGAAATCTTCCTATTCAATTTCTATGATATTTTACAGTTTTCTAAATGATTTATGTATGTACAGACAAAGTGAGAGTGGGACTTAAAGAGTCAAGGGGCTGGCAGCTGGGACAGGATGGAAGCGGAGAGATAAGGGCCCGGATATAAAAGGGGTCATGGGGCCAACAGCACCGAGAGAAGGGAACATAGGACTGGGAAATTGATATGAGCAACTTGAGGAATCGGAAAAACACCAGACAAAGGAAAAATAAATGAGGGATGCTGTAGATCCCCACAAAGAATGAAGAAAGTGTGGAGATAATAAGAAAACATTTTAAATAAATAAATAAATAAAATGCTCTGAATGTTAATGCAAGCACATTTACTCTTCTATCTGCAACAGCAAGTGCGCTCTCTCCTTCTCTCTCGCTCTGCTTAGTCAGCTCATTATCTGATGGAGCCTCAGACAGAATGGGTTTAAATCTCAGCATTGCCTCCAGCTCTCACTCTTCCTATTTCATCCTCTTACCTATTTGTTTTCCTGTTTCTCTTATGTCTTTGTTTTTCACACCATCTTCTGTTCTTTTTTGTTCCTATGTGATCTTTCATCACCACCCATCCTGCTCAACACACCTTCACCTTGCTCATTCCAGTTGCCCTGCAGCACCACAAACTCTTTGCTTCTGCTCCTTTAAGGGTTATTTTTTTTTGGAGGCCCTCGGCTAACATTTCCTATATGTTCTATAGAAAGCAGGGTGATTTGTGTCTCATTGTTGCACTGTTTTTGTCTTCTTTTACTCTACTTCTCTTTTGCTAATTTTTATTTGTTTATTTCACCTTTACACAACATCTGAGGCTTCTAAATGCCCTCCAGTCCTCATATGACATACTACTGGAACACTGCAGCTGCATGCTGAAAGTTTGACATGTTGACTGTTGTATGAACAAATCTTGATGGTGAATGTAAAGTCTGTTTGAAATGCATTTAATAATCTTACAACATTACGATAATAAGAAGAACAAACAGTATATTGATTTCTATTGAAGCCATTTAAAAAGCCATTTAAACATCATGACAAAGGCATTATCATAATTACAAATTAACTGAAAATATCAAAATAAAAAAACTAAGCTGGATAAACACCTTCAAGTCATAATTTGAATAAACCAAACATAATAAGGATTAGCTACAACTAAGCTGAATGGTTAAGGATTTATGATAACCCTCTTATTTGTTAACAACTAATTAATACATGATTTTCTGAATCTGAATGAAAGATCAACTCAACTCACCAATCTACCAGTGTTCCAAATACAGATCATTACGATGCGTTTAACTGGACATACTAACCATACTGCACCATCACATGACAATAATTCATAATTTGAGCTCACTTTTCAGTGTTTGCCTTTTGAGTATTCATTGATTTACACAGTTTTTCGAGCAATCCTGATAGATAGTCTCGTCCTTAATTGTGGGTCATTTAACCCCTGTTTCATTCCTTCAGGAATATTATGTTGTGAATTGTTTTCATATTCCCTTAGTAGGTCAATATCTGCAGCACTGCCTTAGTAGTATCAGCAATAGAGATGATGCTTAGAGTGAAATTCATAGACATTCTTTTTTTTCACTTCCAATTAAAATAATCTTAATTAATCAACCTCTAGGAACTATTTAAACAATATTAATAGTAAATTATATATATATATAAATATATATAAATATATATATATATATATATTTTTTATTTATATATATATATATATATAAGTATATATATATATATAATGGACCGTGTTATGAATGAAAACAAGTATGGTGTTATATGGTAAATATATTTTTCACATTTGTATTACAGTTAGTTAAATAGGAAGCAAACAGAGCATGCTCTGTATCTCATCTGCATTAACTTAAATAAAAAGTAAAAGCTATTAGAATCCTATACATATATTCAAAAGTTTTGGTTAGGTTATTTATTTAAAAGAAAGAACAAAATAACTTAAAAGAACAATATATAATAATAATAACCAAAATTCAATATAATAATAATAATAATAATCATGTTTCTTGAACAGCAAATCAGCATAATAGAATGATTGATGCTGAAAATTCAGCCTTTCAATCATGTGATAATTTAGATTTAAAAATAGAAAAATAGAAAACAGTTAAATTGTAAGAATATTTTACATGATTACAGTGTTAAACTTTTGGTCAAATAAATGCAGCCTTGATGAGCATAAAAGTCTTCTTTCAAAAACATAAAAATTATATGGACCCTGTGACCAAAACCAGTCTTAAGTCGCTGGGGTATATTGGTAGCAATAGCCAAAAATACATTGTAGGGTCAAAATTATTGATTTTTCTTTTATGCAAAAATCATTAGCATATTAATTAAAGGTTCCATGAAGATATTTTGTAAATTTACTAACGTAAAGAGATTAAAGCTTAATTTGATTAGTAAATGCATTGCTAAGAACTTAATTTGAACAAATTTAAATGCGATTTTCTCAATATTTAAATTTTCTTGCACCCTCAGATTCCAGATATTCAAACAGTTGTATCTCGGCCAAATATTGCCCTATCCTAACAAACCATAAATCAATGGAAAGCTATTTATTTATTCAGCTTTCAGATGATGTATAAATCTCAATTTCGAAAAATGACCCTTATGGTGGTTTTGTGGTCCAGGGTCACATATATCAGTATATTAAATATATTATGTATATTCTTACAGACTTACCGATGTATATCTTACTGAGTTTACTTTTAAACTATAAAATGTGTTATGGAAAAGTATATATAAACAGAAAATGGGTGTCATTCTGGAAATTGTGATAGTCGGTATATTGATAAAAATTTCAATATTTTCACATTCTGTGGCTGTGAACAAGAAACATGGATGGGAACAGTTTAATGCATTTGATTTGAAAGAAGTACACATGGGTTTTCTCCACACTAGATGCATATTAAAATTAAGTTAAGACATAAGTTTCTGTGATTTTATAGTGTTATACTTCAGCCAGGCTGTCAATGTCTAAAGAGTGGTATCATGGTACATAGTAAGAACTACTTTTTCATGTTGGTTCTTCTTGGATGTAATGTAAATTCAATTTCAGGTGGTTAATTAGGTTGTATAATATGGTTGTCACCACAGTGAATAACTAAACTCTGTGTGTATAAGTGGCCTTCCTGAAATATCACACAGCCCAAAATAAATCCCCCTACTTTAATTGATTAAATTATTTTCGAAAGTAATTTTAGAAGCCCTCCGCCTCAGAGAGAGGCTTCAGTGAGGAATGACCAGACTCACACACATACCTCAGGATTCAGCTTGACACTCTGAATATTTTTTTTTTTTTTTTTTTTTTTTTTTTTTTTTTGTGGTTTTCTTTCCTCCTGGGGTCAAATAGAGAGCAGGGATAACAAGCAGTACGTTCCACACCCTTTAAAGACCTCAGCACTACTCAAGGGGGCATTCAGACAGCAGCGGCCCATGTGTGTGAAGTGTGTAATGTGCGTTAGGGAGCCCTGGAGGAAAAAGCCGCAGGCTGTTCAACACACCTCTCTCTCTCTCTCTATCGCTGCTCTCGCTGCAGCCCAGTACACACAGCTCGCCACACACGCACATGTTTAAATATTTCAGAGGGCGGGGGTACTGGCGACAACTTCATAAATACTCAATGATAAATGGCCCGCCTTGCCACCACCTGTCAAAGCCAGCAATGATTTATTGATTTCTTTATTTGTCACATAAAAAGAAGAGAACTCTCGCTCTCCGTCCATCCTTCACTCTCTCTCTCTCTGTCTGCCAGCTCGCTAACACAAACCAGCAGTGAGCAAATTGCTGCTTGATGTGAAAAAGAGAATTCCTCTCCTGATCCATTGGGGAGGACAACAAGATAGACTCAAAACCAAATGCTTTACTTTGTCCTCTTTATCACATGCTGTGTCTCTTTTTTATCCCTGTATCTCCCTCTGAGTTTTCTTAAGACTTGGTCCTTATTCTTGTCTTATTTCAGTGGACATAACTCATTATATCGATTCAGATGTCTATTCGTTTTCATAGGGAAAAAGATGATTTTTATGGATTTGATGTCACAAACCACAAGATGAGCTCACGGGCCGTTAAAGTTAATATGCACCATAAACAACATGATGTTTCATGATTATTACTGTCACATATAATCAAACTATGTTCCAGAACAGCTATGTTACTTTATTGAGGTACATTGTGAGGTGGCATGATATTTTTTTTTTCCTATTATGGCATAAGCACTTTTCCCCAAAATATCTATATATTATTTAATAAAAAAGATATGATACAGTATATGATATGTTTTGCTAATTCAATATTTTGAATATATATATATAGATTTCAACATAAGAAGTGTTTATTGACCACCAAATCAAAATATTGAATGATTTCTATTGAATCACAGTGTGATATTGAAAACTGTCTGCTGAAAAATTCAGGATTGGAGAAAAAAAATTATTTACATTTTAAAATAGTAAAATTAGAAAACTTTATTTTAAATTGTAGTAATATTTTAACTTCAATTTTATTGTTTTTATCATTTTTTCTGTATTTTTGATTAAATAAATACATCCTTGGTGAGCATAAGACACTTTCAAAAACTACTGACCCTGATTGTTTGAATGGTAGTGTACATTTCAATTTGTTCTTCATGCAAAGCTCTCATATGGCTTTGGAAGCATGAAAACATAGCACACATGTCATATGGACAACTTTTATGATGTTTAGTACATCTAGTGTAGTGCTTTTGCACCCTTTTTTTAAGTTTGAAAGCCTTTGTTTTCATTATAATTGCAATCAGTAAATTTTTCAAAATTAGCTTTTTTGTGTTCTTTAGAAGAAAGAAAGTCATATATGATTTACACGATCAGTAAATGCATAATTTCTGCTCAAAATATCCAGTAATGAACAACTTGGCTTATCATTTTATCTTGTTGACATTTTGTCCTACAAAGCCATCTTTTTTTCTGCTTGCACTGCCAACTTGTAGATATCTACAATTTTCTTATTTCCTTTAGCCTGTGTCTTGGATCTTTCATCCCTCTCTCTGCTTTATACCTCTTTGTCTCTTGTGTCTCCTTGTCTCATCATTCCTGGCCCTGTCTCTCCCTCGCTCTCGTTCTGTGAGCTAGCAGCCTGTCGATGAGAGTCATTGGTCGGCGGCAGGCGCAGTCAATGACCCTGACAGTGCGCAGTTATCGCCCTAATTAAGATGCCACACTTGAGTTAAACCGCTGCATTAAGATTTGATGGGGAATTGATCAGAGTGTCACAGGCAGCAAGAGCAGGAGAGAGATGAAGAGAGCGGGAGATGAAGAAGGAAGGTCGGACTGCAGGCACACCCACCTCCCTGTCGATGGCGTCTGAAGCACGGGGGTCAAAGGTTAAGACAATCTTTGATTCCAGTTGATCACCCCACTGTGTCTCCGGTCGATGGATTAATTACTATTATATTGAAGCCGTGGGATCTCAAGTGGGCTGCCAAACAGCAAGCAAGTACTTTCCATGGACATATGCATGCATGCTTCTCTGTGTGTGTGTGTGTTTTGGGTCAAAATTAATTACTCTGTTATTCAAGCTGTGTAATCTCAAGTGGACTGTCACATAGAAAGCAGTGATGTGTGTGTTGGAGCATCAGGATTAATTACGCTGTTATTGGAGTAGTGTGATCTCTGGTGGGCTGTCAAACATCAGGCTGATCTGACTGTCAGGGGACGAAGGGACAAGAGGCTAAGGAGTAGGTAATATCTGTGTAATGTTTCTATCCCCCTCTCTTTCTCTCTCTCAGCTGCTCACACACATGATCAGGTGCTCTGTATAGTGAGCTGGCTAGGTAGGCAGCACTTTAAGACATCTTATGTGCGTTATCGATGCAAAGTCTGTTCCAAAAAGAAGCCATCTTCATCATCTAGCCAAATTTTAACTGTAGTATGTTATTTCATATTGCATTTAAAGGAATAGTTTATCCAAAAATGACAATTCTGTCATTATTTACTCACCCTCAATTTGTTTCAAACCTGTATGAGTTTCTTTCTTTAAAAGAAGATATTTTAAAGAATGTTTCAATGTTTGTGCTGACAGACAGAAGAAACGTCTCGGTTACGTATGTAACCCTCGTTCCCTGAAGGAAGGAATGGAGACATCACGTTGTGACTGACGAATTGGGATCTCGCTTAGAGGGACCAATCTATTTCGAGTGTAAACTAAATGAGCCAATGCTCATTGGCATGCGATTATTGCATCCAGTTGCTGCTGATCACAGCGTGAGTATAAGAAGGCTGCAGATGCAGCGCATATTCAGGTTTTTTGCTGAGGAGCCGAGCCGGTGACCCGTCCGCTCAGCGGTGGTACAGCAGCCGTGGCGACGGGACGTCTCCGTTCCCTCCTTGACTGACGAATTGGGATTCCCTACCAAAGCGCCATGGAAGCTGCCCCTTCCAGTGCCCTGTGTGAGCCACTTGCGCTCCTTTTTGGTGTAGGCCGTGGCTTGCAACAAGAAGGCCATTCACCGTTGTCATAGCACTACCCACTCAGTGAGATTGGATAACACTGGGAAAACGTACCCGTTCCACTTGGAACAGGGATGCTGCGGAAGCCCAATCCTTCCCGAAGGAGGTTTCGGAAGCAAATACACATATAACATCCGTTTAGGTGCATATGGAAAATTGGAGGTGATTGTAACCCTCTTGGAAGTGGCAGAAGTCTGCCGGGGAAACACGGGCTCTCAGGCTATACTGTGGACTTTACACATATGGGAACCACTTAGGCCTCTTCATATGGAACCCAGCCCTCTACCGGTTCTCACGGATTCAGCGAGTGAGAGTCTGGCACCGGACGTTCCGCCACGTCTGGCTCCAGAGGGGACGGAGGAGCTCGACAGCGCCGCCGACAGCCCAAACATACGGACTCTCTGGAGCAGTTTTAGCAAACCGACACTAAACCGGGGCCTCTCAGTGCTTCTACCTGTTTGAGGTTAGAACACAGGAGGATACCGGCTCCACCCGAAGGCTATAGAATCTAGTGAACGTGTTGGGGGTCGCCCAGCCCCCAGCTCTACAAATATCTGTCAGCAAGGTGCCACAAGCCAGCGCCCAGGAGGATGCAACATTCCTAGTAGAGTGAGCTCGCAACCTGAGCAGGCAGGGCACACCCTGTGCCTGATAAGCCAGAGTGATGTCATCCACTATCCAGTGGGCCATCCTGTGCTTAGAGACGGCATTCCCCTTCTGCCGGCCTCCGTAACAGACAAAGAACTGGTCTGAGGTCCTAAAGCTTTGTGTCCGGTCTACGTAGCATCTCAAGGCTCGGACAGGACAGAGCAAAGCTAGGGCTGGGTCGGCCTCCTCCGAGGTCAGCGCTTGGAGGTTCACCACCTGATACCTGAAAGGAGTAGCGGGAACCTTGGGCACATAACCGGGCCAGGGCCTCAGGGTTACCTGGAATCAGCCGGCCCAAACTCTAGGCACAAATCATCGACCGAAAATGCGTGCAGGTCCCCTACCCTCTTGATGGCGGCAAATGCAAGCAGGAGCAGAGTTTTCATTGAAAGAAACTTTAGCTCAGCTGACTGCAAAGGCTCAAATGGGCCCTGCTGTAGTGTTTTAAGCACTAGAGACAGGACCCAAGAGGGTATGATGGGGGGCCGGGTAGCCCCCCTAAGGAACCTGATGACCAGATAATGCTTCCCTAATGACTTCCCTTCCACGGGGTCATGGTTAACAGCAAATCACAGCGAAATAAACTTAGGTGGAGGGAGACAAGCCTCGCTCCAGACCTTGCTGCAAAAAGAAAAAGCAAGACCATGACCGGGATCTCCCGGGGGTTCTCGGTGAAACGAACACCACTCGACGAACAGGGTCAGCATAGGCATAAGTGGACTCTTGCCAAAGTGATGGTTTCAACTACCTCTTGGGGTAGGTCACCAAGAACCTCCGCGTCCCGTCCAGGGACCAGACATGAAGTTTCCAGAGGTCTCGACATGGGTGCCAAAGGGTGCCCCGTCTCTGAGTCAGTAGATCCTGCCTCAGAGGAATCTGCCAGGGAGGGGCTGACGCGAGGAGCATTAGTTCTGGGAACCAGGTCCGAGTGGGCCAATACAGCGCCACAAGGCAGGACCTGCTCCTCGTCCGCCCTGACCTTGCACAGCAACTGTGCAAAAAGGCTCACTGGGGGAAACGCATACTAGCGAAGAGCCCGAGGCCAGCTGTGTGCAAGTGCGTCCGTGCCGAGTGTTCCCTCAGTCAGGGAATAGAACAACTGGCAGTGAGAGGTTTCTGGAGAGGCAAACAGGTCTACCTGAGCGGCTCCGAAACGTCCCCAAAACAGCTGGACCATCTGGGGATGGAGTCTCCATTCTCCCGGGAGCGTAGCTCGTGACAGCTCATCGGCTGTATGGTTGAGCAGACCCGGAATGTGAATGGCATGAAGTGACCTCAGAACCTTCCGACTCCAAAGGAGGAGGTGGCAGGCGAGTTGCAACATGCGACGGGAGCGCAGACCCCCTTGTCAGTTGATGTACGCAACGGTCACTGTGTTGTCCATTCGGACCAGCACATGCTTGCCCCGTAAGCGCCCTTTGAGATGGTTCAAGGCAAGGCGCACTGCTAACAACTCTAGGAAATTGATATGCCAGTGCAGATGGGGGCCACGTCCAAACCCCGACCATGACACTGACGTGGCCACCTAGATGTTGCGTATAGTGTAAACCACAGCATGCCTGGAGACTTGTTCTAGGGGCACTCCTGCCCGAAGGAACGTAAGATCTGACCACGGGGTTAAGGTTTGGTGACAAGCCGGTGTAACTTGGACCCGGTGAGTGCCGTGCTGCCATGCCCACCTGGGGACTCGGCCATGAAGCCAGTCCTGAAGCGGTCCCAAGAAAAGCACTAGCGGCATGACTGCCGCTGCAGCTGCCATATGCCCCAGGAGCCTC
The DNA here is from genome assembly GCA_018155175.1 of Sinocyclocheilus anophthalmus. Taxonomy (NCBI): domain Eukaryota; kingdom Metazoa; phylum Chordata; class Actinopteri; order Cypriniformes; family Cyprinidae; genus Sinocyclocheilus; species Sinocyclocheilus anophthalmus. The sequence goes on from JADLZN010002533.1 coordinate 118,074, forward strand.
TGAAATAGTTTCAGTGGGACCGCCGTCCTGCCCCTGAACATATTAAGGCAGTTCAACACCGACTGAGCACGTACCTGCGTGAGGCGTGCTGTCTGTTCGACAGAATCCAACTCCATACCGAGAAAAGAGATCCACTGCGTCGGGGAGTTTGCTCTTTTCCCAGTTGACCTGAAGACCCAACTGGCTGAGGTGCCGGAGCACCAAGTCCCTGTGTTCGCACAACTGAACCCGAGACTGTGCAAGTATAAGCCAATCATAGAGATAGTTGAGGATGCGAACACCTTGCTCTCTGAGGGGAACAAGAGCCCCCACCACGACTTTCGTGAAGACACAGGGACACAGGGACAGCCCGAAGGGCAGGACCTCGTACTGATATGCTCGTCCTTTTCTTTCTCTACTTTGCTTCCGTCTCATTGTTCCTCCTAATGCGAACCAGCAGAAATGGTCTGTGGTGAGGGAAGGATTACACATGAAGTACGCGTCTCCGGCGCCCTGCAAAACAATCTCGGGGACGGATGCACCCGAAAATGCGTTCCTGCGTCAACATCTTGAACGGTAACCGGTGAAGGGCCGGTTCAAGACACGCAGGTCCAAGATTGGCCGTAACCCACCACCTTTCTTGGGTACAATGAAGTAAGGGCTGTAAAACCCTGTATTCATATCGGCTGGAGGGACTGGCTCTATCGCATCCTTCGCCAGGAGGACTGCGATCTCCGCACGTAAGACAGGAGCATCGGCCACCTTTAATGTTGTGAAGCAGATGCCACTGAACTTGGGGGGACGCCGGGTGACTGAATCGCATAGCCAATCCTGACGGTTCGAAGGAGCCATCAAGACGGGCTGGGTAGCTCTAGCCAGGCACCCAGATACCGTGCAAGCGATGGCGGGGAAAAACAAAACAAAAGATTATCCGCCCGGCCCTCCTCCAGGGGAGGGAGAGTTGCATTCACCATCCCCCAAAGAGTAGTTCCCTCTCACTCTGGGTCACCTGTCCCAGGGCCTCTTGCAATTCCGCTTACAGCCAGGTTTGGTGGGGGCCTGGATGGGCTGGGCGGCCTGCCTACGCCCAGCTCCACGGCGCTGCTTGGGTGGAGGCTGCTGCGGATGCTGTGCGGGAGTGGGGGCGGACGCAGGGGGCTGCCCTCGGCGACGAGCAGGCTGGGATGGATGTGGCGAATCGCCTCAGCCTGCTTCTGTGCAGCCGAGAACTGCTGGGCAAAACTCTCGACTGCGTCGCCGAAGAGGCCAGTCTGGGACACAGGAGCATTAAGGAACCGAACTTTGTCGGCGTCCCTCATGTCTGCCAGACACAGCCAGAGATGGCGCTCCTGGACCACAAGCGTGGACATCGCACGACCCAGGGAACTCGCGGTGACCTTCATCGCTCGGAGCGCGAGGTCAGTGGCGGTTCGGAGCTCTTTCAGAACTTCTGGATCGTGACCACCCTCGTGCTGGTACTTCAGTGCCTTGGCCTGGTGCACCTGCAATAACGCCATAGCGTGAAAGGTGGAGGCAGCTTCCCCACAAGCCGTATAAGCACCGCCGGTCAGACCAGACAAATGCCTACAGGAAGGGGAGCAATGGGTTTCCACACCAGGAGGAGGCGGTCTTAGGACACAACAGCATCGCTACTGATCGCTCCACCGGGGGGATAGCCGTATACTCCCTCGCTGCACCACCGTCGAGGGTGGTGAGGGAGGAGGAGCCCGCCAGCCGGTTTCTGGCAGTAAAAGGTGCCATCCACGACCTGGTAAGCTCCTCACACACTTCCGGAAAGAAAGGCACCGGGGCGGGGCGCTGAGAACCAGCGCGTGCCACCCTGAGAAACCAATCATTCAACCTCGAGGGCTCGGGACGCGGTGGAGGATTCCACTCGAGCCCTACCCTTTCGGCAGCCTGGGAAAGCATAGCCGACATCTCTGGATCCGATCCAGGCCTTGCTACCATCCCGGAGGGCATCAGTGCAGCCGAATCTTCCTTTCCAGAACCCTCTCCCTGCGATGCAGTGATCGACATCCGATCGTCGGGAGGAGCACCAAAGGATACCGCTGGAACGCTCTTTGAAGAGGGCCCAGCGCATTCCTTCGGCGGCTCAGCTGGCTGCGGGCCGCAAGTGTTGGTTCCCTGAACGAGCACTAGATCGCGGCAGAGGCAACGGAACTCCGCCCCCTGGAGGTAGCGAAGCCTGGTCCGCAGCTCTGAGATGGTCATCTTCCTGCAATGGAAACATGACTCATCCACGAACGCCACCTCAGCGTGCTTCATGCCCAGACACGTGAGGCAGCGATTTAAAAAGACGATCCGTCGTCTTTACAAAGACGCACCTGTGGAGCTCTTTTAGAGAAATTGCTCTTTCAGGGATATGCTCTTTTAGTGCTGAGGCGCACAGGGGAAATGGCCACTTGCAGCACAACAGGGGGTAGTGCAGCCTGAAGTGCGCAACCCACGCGACACAGGAACGACCATCACTGAAGTGCCGTCCGCCAACACCAGAAGCTTCTAAGAGTGCGTTGAACTCGTCGTCACAAACGAAGATATTGGTAGGAGCAGAACGATGTTATCGCTCGGCTCCGAAGCGAAAGCGGAATATGCGACGCATCTGCGCCTACTGATACTAACGCTGGATCAGCAGCAGCTGGATGCAATAATGAATGTGCATTGGCTCGTTTAGTTACACTCGAAGTAGATTGGTCTCTCGAAGCGAGATCCCAATTCGTCGGTCACGACGTGACTCGTAGTGACCGACTGAACGGGAACTCATACAGGTTTAAAACAACCTGAGGGTGAATAAATAATGACACAATTCTCTTTTTTTTTTCGGGTGAGATATCCTTTTAACGTAAATATGTGACCCTGGACCACAAAACCAGCCTTAAGTAGCACGGGTATATTTGTAGCAATAGCCAAAAATTACATTGTATGGGTCAAAATTATTGATAATTAGGGTATTAAGTAAAAAATCATTAGGGTATTAAGTAAAGAGTGTTCATTAAGGTATTTGTAATTTCTAAGGTAATATATCAAAACGTAATTTTGATAGGGATTATGCATGCTAAGAACTTCATTTGGACAGCTTTAGATGTGATTTTCTCAATATTTAGATTTTTTTTTGCATCATTAGATTCCAGATTTTCAATATTTTTTTCAATACCGGCCAAATATTGACCTATACTAGCAAAAACATACATCAATGGCAAGCTTTCAGTGAGTATAGAACTATTTACACAGAATTATCCTTATGGCTGGTTTTGTGGTCCAGGGGCACATATATGAAAATGTACAAAAACTGCAACGTAATCAGTGTAAATACACTGATGAAAAGTTCATTGACACTAAATACACTGATTAAAAGTTCATTGAAATTAAAAATTTGAGTTAATACAAAGACAATTAATCAACAGAAACATTTTGTTTACCATGAATGCTTGTCGATACATTGAGTAGTATGCTTAAACATTTTCAATTACAATAGAATAATGAAATTACTTATAAAAATGTAACTTAGTCCTACTTACGTCAAAAAACATCCTTAAGTTGAACTAATTGCATTTAATTTTAGCTATAATACTTTTTCAACAAAAAAGTTGAAAGTGAAAAAAAAGTTTTTTTTTTCCTCTTCTAAATGTGGCACACAACATGTACACATAACCAATTCATACACTTCAGGCCAAAGTTTGTTCACTTAAAGCAATGGAGTGTATTAAAACAATATGGATATGACATACTGTTGGTTTCTGCTTCTGGAACTTATGGCAAAACTGCTGTTATGCATTAGAATAAGTGTAATGATGATGCATATTAATATGCCTGACTGAACATACCCAAACAAAGCCTTTACATGTGAACACTCTACCCAATAAACAATTAAGTAAACTAGGAGACTAAGCTTAAATAAACAAAGCAATACTACAGCAATATTTTCCAATACTAAAATCTGGAGTCAGGATTTGTGAAGTAATCTTAGTTACTGAAATGAAGCCCTTGTGATAACTAGAGCCAGCATTCACTATATTAAACACTTATTTATACCCAATAATTAGCTGGCATCATAAAAAAATCAAAATACATTATTGTGGACCCAAGTCTCTTTTATGTGTGTGTGTGCTAAAACTAGAATTGGTGTGTATAAACCGGAAAAGTGGAGTTTGTTGTAGTCAGACTGTCATTATTAGATACCCCACTATTATAATAAACCAATTGAAGGCCACATCAGATTAGCATAAGAGTGACCAAGTGGCAGTCATAGTCAATAAGAGGTCAAATAGTCATGAAAAAGGGTTATTTTAGGTCACATATTTGCTCATTCCTCAGTGCATAAAACAGCGTTATGTGTGGTTTCCAAAAATAATGCATTTACTACATAATATCATGGCCAATTTCCCTGCCCCATCCTAATTATTCACTCTCTTTTCTCATCTGCTCGCCTCTCCACAGCCAGGCATATTCAGGATCTGCTCCCCTTTACTCACCTTTTGTAAGTCCATGCTATGTGCTCTTTTTTCATACATGCATCCTGTTTGCAGCCATCTCACTCTCTCTCTCCATCATAGGGTCATTTGCCTTTTCAGATGAGATTATGAGCTGTAATGGAGGGGGAGGTGTAGACTGCTGAGACAAGGAGAAATGGCCTGTTGTGAGGATGGGAGATTTGATGGCTAGTCGATACAGAGGTAGAGAGAGGGAGAGAATGAAAAAAGAGAAAGAGATGAAGAGGCTAGGTGACATGGCAGAAGAGAAAAAGTTTCTGTATCTTGCTAAAGAAATTAGAGCAAACATATAACATATGCCTCTCTGCCTTATTATTGATCAGTATCAATTAGTTATAATTTTTCTGTTTTCAAAGTTTTCTGTTTTCTTTTTGTAGATTATAGCAGATTTTCCTTGAACAGACATGCTCACTTCTGCCGTAGAACAATTACAGGTAAACCAGTAAAGTAATGTTAAAAAACTGCATAGTGATTTAAAAAAAATTATTCACACTAAAATTTTATTGTAATGGAACTTCTTTTTTCCTGATTTTCTTTTAACGTGTTGCATTGAGAATTGGGTAAACGACAACTTTTTAACATTGAAAACCTTAATAATTAAATGTAATCTTATTTTGCCCTTTAGATTTTTTTACCTTGCAATTCAAGTCTTCTGTAGAGATAAAAAAAAGAGATTTAATCATGATTATTTTCGAAATGAGTTCAGTGATTATTTGTACATTATTTGTTTGTTTTTTTGTATCATATTTGCAAATGTCATGTAAAAATCCTTGATATTTCATAATATCATAATAATGCTTCCTTTCAATGTTTTTTATTTTTCCAAATTTGTTCACCATATCATCATCATGGTTCCCTTTCAGTCGGTCACTCCAAGTCAAGTCGGAGAACGACGAATTGGGATCTCGCTTAGAGAAAACTCTAACGAGCCAATGCACATTGGCATGCGAATATTGCATCCAGCTGCTGCTGATCACAGCGTGAGTATAAGTAGGCAGCAGATGCAGCGCATATTCAGCTTTTCGCTTCGGAGCCGATCGATCACATCGTTCTGCTCCTGACTACACTACTGAGAGAAAAGACTGAATGAGTTCAGCTCGCTCTTGGAGAGCTCTTCGTGTTGGCGGAACGGCGCTTCAGCGGTGGTGGTTTCCCGTGCCGAGTGGGTTTCACACATCAGGCTGCACTACCCCCTGTTTGTGTTGCAGATGATCATCTCCCCTGTGCACCTCAGCACGCTAAAAGAGCTTTTTCCCCTAAAAGAGCAATTTCGGGTGCGTCTTTTTAAAGACGACGTTGCTTGGCAAACTTGACGTTACGTCTTTATAAAGACGATGTGGGTCTTGCTATAGACAACGTATCACCAGGGCATTCTGGATGAGGTCGTTACCTGGCGCCGGGTGATGGGCACGATCGCTGCCTCTCGTGCCCCCCCCCCCCCCCCCCCCCCACCCCCCCCCCCGGGAATGAGAGCACGCTGAGGTGGCTGTCGTGGATGGCTCATGCTCCCATTGCGGGGTATGACCATCTCGGAGTTGCGAACCGGACTCCGTTACCTGCAAGGGGGCGGAGTGCCCGTGCAACTGCCTAGATCTGGGGTTCCCTCTGGTGGCAGCCGGGGGCGTCCTTTTTCTAGCGGTGGTCGGACTGGTCTTACGGTCACGGTGAGGAATTCCCCTCCGGGGATGCCCAAGCCGCCGGCACTTCGAAACCAGCGGAGCTCTCAGAAAGAGCAGGCTGGACCCTCCCGGGGTGTTCCACCTGTTTCTTCCGAGGCTTCCCCCGACGATCGGATGTCGATTGCACCATCGGAGGGTGAGCCAGAGCTTTCTAGAGAGGAAGATTCGGCTGCGCTGCTCTCCTCCGGGACAGTAGCAATGCCTGAATCGGATCCAGAAAAAATGGCTATGCTTTCCAGGCCGCCGTAGGGGTAGGACTCGAGTGAAGACTTTCACCATGTCCCAAGCCCTCAAGGTTGCACAATTGGTTCTCGGTGTGGTCCGCGCTGGTTCTCAGCGCCCCGCCTCGGTGACTTTCTTCCCGGAGGTGCATGAGGAGCTCAACAGGTCGTGGAGGCCCTTTTACTGCGGAAATGATTGCTGGATCCTCCTCCTAGCCACCCTCGATGGGAGGCAGCTAGGGCGTACAATGGTCCAAAATGTTAAGCAGCATTTATAATAATGTAAACCATTATTATTATCTGAGAACCAATATTAATAGATAACAATTGAGCACCAAATCAGAATATTAGAGTAATTTCTGAAAGGATCATGTGACACACTGAAAATTCAGCTATATATATATGTGTACACACACACACATTTGTTGGGTACTAGCTAGAGAACAAGTACCTTTCAAGCAGTCCAATATATTGTGTATATATTAAATAATTGTAAAAAAAAAAAAAAATAATTATATATATATACACAACAATTATTATTTATTTGCTCCATAGTACCTTAATTTAATCAAAGATTAAAAGCTAGGCTTATTAACAGCCTTGTACAGTATGGAGCAGGATTTGATGTTGTGTGAGGCGTCTGTGTCCACTAGATGTCAGTGAAGACCAGAGGAGATGTGAGTGAGCTTCAGGAGCCAGAGCTTTGGAGCTCAGTGCCAGGACCTTCCCCTGAGACTGCTGAGAGAAACAGTCCAGGCTCCTGACCAAAAAAACCAAACATCCTCAGCCTCAAAAGCATGTCGCCTAGCCAGCTGGCAGACTGCCCTTCCTAGGGCTGCTGTTCCCACAGGGAGGGAGACGTGTTTGTGTGTGAGAGAGACTCAGACGTGTACATGTGGGTACTTACACCTGAGGCACTTGTTCATATGTTGTTCAACACGAATCACTTCAACTGTTCAGTCGACAAACTAGGGGGAAAAAAACCTTTGTTATATGTTTCCTCTCATAATCTGAAGGTAAATCTTACCCCTGAAGCATTGCGAATACAATGGGGAATGACATATAACACTTTTTTTGTGAGTAAACTGTTGCTGACTTGGGAAAAACTGCCTG
>JADLZN010002534.1:0-10000 GCA_018155175.1 Sinocyclocheilus anophthalmus
GAAAAAAGTTATCGCCTTCTTTCTTTGCGTGAACATTTTGGGTGGCGTTATTTAAATCTTCCCACTTCGTGATGTAGACATGTGGGGGCGTGATAGAACGAGCCATTTTAGGTAGGCGTGGTTTACTTTTCTTTTTAAAACACTGTTTTAATGCATTAAGCCATGTTAAGCATTTTTCACATTAAGTGTTTTAGAATGTCCCCAGTGCAGCCAATTTCAGAATTTTGTCATCAAATCTAGTGACTTTCTCACTTTTGCTGCGGTGAATTTGTCCGCCATGTTTGTTCCGATAGGGTTCCGATTTCACAGCACATTTGGACCTAGTGATGTTACGTTTGAAGAGAAAAAAAAACCCCCAGCACATTTCACATTAAAGCAATGTACCAGATCGATTATTTTTGAAAAAAGCACGTAATTTATGACGCCCAAAGCTTTGTTTGCTTCAAAATTACGTAACTGCTTATTTAGTATCTGATTCAATAGCAGCTAATCACGCCAGCGTTTTCCTTACTCTAATGCATTCTAATGTGTCTTTTGTTTTTTGTCAAGCTAGTTATGATTGCAATAGGCACATATAGACAGATAATAGATTTAATTTATGAATTTATGTTTCATTTAACATGGTGTACTGGCACTAAAATAAATAAAATAAAGTAGCTATAATAAATAAATATTAGCTATAGCTATTATTTCTCTAAAATAAAATAAAGAACAAGTTGCATAATCAAAAGTAAAACACATCACATTTTGCCCTGTTATTTTTTCAGTTTCATAAATTTAATAAAGCAATGAAGCTCTCCAATGGTTCCTATCTAAGTACCCTGCCAGTTGAGAGTCACTGCATTGGGCAACTTATCTTTTGCTTCGTGAACTGAAACTAAATTATCCAAATTTGTGTCTAGACATTTTTATTATACTCTGTAGTGCTATAAAATAATCAGTATAATGAACTGCTCAAAGTAAGTGAAACGGACAGATTTTAATTTCATTCCCATTGTGCAATATGGCGTTAAAGGTTAATGTTCTTTTTGTTATGCATATGTTTGGTCAAATCTCAAGCTGTTTTTTTTCTAGTACTTGTCCTATTAAGTGGCCATGAAACTGTAGTCTTCCAGTCCAACTGTTACACGTTACCATTCAAGACGTGGCAGCCAAATGCCTCAAAAACCACTAAATGCCCCTCTGAAAGCAAAGTTATTCAGAGGTCGGCAGTAATCAAGCCATGAACCTTTCATCAGCAGCTTTTCACATCATCTCACACCTGCTATATCTCCGAATCTGTTGTGACTCAGGTCGAGGTGCTGAAGTTTCTGGTTGGTGTTTTCTTTGGAGTGGGTGGGGCAGAGCTGGGGACAGGTGTCCTGGCCGCCACAGCAGACCATCAAACGGCCAGAAAACGCTTTCGTCCAGATGGTTCGCGAGAGTTTTGAGAGAGAATAGGGTATAGTTTTTCCCACAGCGTTCTGGACAGACGTACGGGCGCTGGGCTGCTGTATTCTCCCTATGGGGAGTGGAGTACATCACAAGGACTCACCACAACAAATGAAAAGCAGCGATTGTTGGTGCAGGGACACAACACGTGGGGTCAATGTTCGTTGGACTGGTCCTGTACATACGAGTTGACAGTTTCAGGGCTATCTGGTGAGGAAAGTGCTGGGCTCGAGGGCAAAACCAACCGTATCAACCACACCAAATCAACCAAAATGCACAGTGAATGATGGCTAAAATGTGCATTGAAAACTGTGGACTGTGAAACTGTTGTATGTTGTTTTGAATTGGATAATATCTATTACATTTTCACCAGCAGACTCTAGACATTTGAACCTCATTGTATGTGCTCAGATATCACCATGTAGGACAACAACAATTAGATATGACAAACTTTGATGTAGGCTTGACAAAGCTGTTGTATGAAAGTTTAAAATAACGTTTGAAGTTTAAAGGTTTTACACAGAGAAGTCAGAGAAAGTCAATAAAATATTGCTAACATGATTTAGCACAGTGATATCGTGTAGCTAGCATGAAAACACATTGCTGGAATCACCATGTGATGTATCGTAATCTTCATAACAATAAACAGTCTGACTTGTGATGCAGCCTGGAATTAAACCACACAATGCTGGTTTCGTCTGGCCAGAGGACAACTTGCCCCCTGACTGAGCCTGGTTTCTCCTTTCCAGTTTTTTTTTCGCTCCGATTTTTGTCACTGATCTAGTTTGGGTTCCTGTACCCAAGTCGCCCTTGGCATCCTTAGGTTGTGGACACTTTAATATTTAGGCAATGATTATGGAATTGAGTGAATAAAAGTGCAATTTGTTATTGAAAAAAAAAAAACAATAGAGACCATCACAGAAATTATAATGGTTTCCACTACAAATACCATGGGGGTACAAAGACATTAAACTATTAAGCATTAAAAAAACAAAAAAAAAATCCTGTACCTTGTTTTGGGACATAGGTTCCATTTAGGGTGGTTTTTAGTCAAAAAGCCACCAATAGCAATAGACCCACAAGTTTCCGTTAAAAATCATACATAAGGGGTGCCATTTTTATTTCCCAGGACGCGTCCCTGGCCAGGATTTCTATATTGCCTAAAAAATCCAGGTTTTGGCTTTGTTTTGTTTTGCGTGTGCAGAAACCGTTCGTGGTGTATGACATCACGAAAATAAACCAGAACAACAGACTGTTCCTTAATGCTTTCAAAAATGCTTCTCGCAGGTCCTTTTGATGTCCCCCCCGTACAACTGATCGATCTGAGCCGGCGCTGGGTGCTTTTTTAGAAGAAGTTATAATAAATAAAGGAGTCGAACAGTCACGCAACATCCATTCACCCTGGAAGCAGGACAAACAACCAGACCATGAAGACATTTACAAAATAAAATACATGAAAACATGAACATGAAAAAAACACCACATTACATATCCCCCCCTATAAGGGCGGCTCCTGACGCCCTAATGAAACATCCACCCCAACCAACACAACGTCCAAGAGGATGGAGGACTGGAGGTGGTCCAGGGGGAGGGATGGAGGGCCAGGCCCATGAAGAGGAACAGGCAGAACGGGGAGCCATGGGTCATAACGGGGAGCCATGGCGGAGCATTCATAACAGGAGCCATGGCCGGAAGCAGTCTACCGTGGTCCATGGCGGAGCATGGCAGACCGGGAGCCAGGTGGCTCCAGGCACCTGCGGTGCAGGGCAAGAGCAGCGACATGGAGGTGCGAGACATGGACTGACGCACTTTCCTGGTGACCGACCAGCAGAGAGTTTCTGAAAACTGCTCCCTGGCCATGCATGGGGACAGACAGTGTGTTCATGAACGGCCTCCATGGCCGTGACAGGGTAGACTGTGAGTTCATGAACGGCTTCCTTGGTCATGACAGGACAGACAGTGAGTCCATGGACGGCCTCTATGGCTGTGACAGGGCAGGCAGTGAGTTCGTGAACGGCCTCCGTGGCCGTAACAGGACAGACAGTGAGTTCATGAACGGCCTCCTTGGCTGTAACAGGGCGACAGTGAGTTTTGTGAAAGCTCTGTTGCCGTGACCGGGCAGACGTGAATATTCCGGAGCGACACGCCACCAACTCAGGAGGTTCTGCAGCGGATGCCGCCACCTCTGGAGGTTCTGCAGCGTATTCAGGCACAGGAGAGGCCCTTGGTGCAGACTCGTGGACAGGAGAGGCCTCAGGAGCAGACTCGTGGACAGGAGAGGACTCTGGAGTGCAGTGTGCAGCCCACACGCTCAAAATGGCGACCGCCATTACAGGAAGGGCAGCAGAATGTGGCATGACCTCTAAGATGGCGGGGCTTAAGAGCGCTGACATCACTGGGATGCCTGCAGCTCGCACCGACATCAGAGGTGGTTCCATCACACTAGCAATCAGACCTTTCAGTCTTGGCCCAAGCGTGGCGGCCATCTTTTCCGGGGGGGGAATCAGCCGATGGCTGCCATCTTGGCCTTGGCCTCAGCCGTTGCGGCCATCTTGGCCCGGGGCGGGACGCAGCTTGGCGGCTATCTTTGCTAGCAAGCCTCGTCTTGGCAGACGTGACGTGAGCAGGCTCTGGGGTAGCAGACATGACGTTAGCAGCCTCTGGCTTGGCAGACATGAAGTGAACAGGTTCTGACTTGGTAGATATGACATGCGTAAACTTAGACTTAACTGGCATGGTCTGAGCAGGTCCTGGAGTAGCAGGCATGACGTGAGCAGGCTTTGGCTTGGCAGGCATGACGTGAGAAGGCTTTGGCTTGGCAGACATGATGTGAGCAGACCTTGAATTGGCAGGCATGACGTGAACAGGCTTTTGGGAAGTGTCATGTTCCTCCTCCATGACACCCACAGTGAATGGTGAATCAGCCAGCAACAAGACAAAGTCAATGTATTTTTCAAGTGATTCCCATTGGGGGCGTGGTATGTGTTCGGTGGGTGGCATTAAATGAGAACTGTCCTTACTTAAACCAAAACGAAAGATGTCCTTAAGGAACGTTTCATTAAAATCTACCTGGTGATAAAGTCCACAAAAGTCCTCCACGTAATCCTCTATGGCCCGGTTTCCTTGACGAAGGCAGAGGAGGCGTGATTCTGCTGGGTTCATTGTAGAGGTTGTGTATTCTGTCAAAATATCAAAATAGGTCTAACTCGAGAGCATTTTGAAAGCATAAGGAACCGTCTGTATGGTATTTTGATGTCATACACCGATCGGTCTGCACACGCAAACAAAGCCAAAACCTAGATATTTTAGGCAATATAGAAATCCTGGCCAGGACGCGTCCAGGGAAAATGGCACGTATGGTCACCCTAGTTTCTAGCATGAATTAACATTGCATAGACATTTTCAACCCACCAAAGGAAGTCTCTGGGAATTTGGGCCTGTTTGGAAACCTGATATGGAAATCAGTATGTTGGCTTAGTTATGCCACCATAAAACATCTTGCAAGATATTGCTTTCTAAAAGATTCCAGACTTGTCCAACCCCCATGTTCCTCTATAAAAAAACATGACAAGACTGTCTCACAGATGAGATCAAACAGACTTTCGGACTACTAGTGAATCGCAAATAAAAGTCCAGAAAACAAGGCAGTACTGTGATGTTGTGTGTGGAACTGCAGGAAGTCACCTGTGATGTAGCAATTCTCTTTGAGCATATCAGCAATGGAAGCCCCGCCTATTCCCTCCATCCAATTATCTCGCAGATTGAGCTTCAGGATGGAGGTGTTGGCTACTAAGAAAATGGCCAGAGCTTTGGTACCCTACAGAGGAACGTTTTTAAGATGTTTATCATATCTTTTGTTATTCGTATAGAATGCAGCAGTCAGGCTCTGGGAGTAAACATGGACCTACAAGACCTACTGTGAGCTATAAGGTTGTTAATTGATGGTATATGCTTTTGTTGTAGCCATCAGTCCATATTATTCCAACTTATTATTAAATAATAAAAACTTGAACTGCTCAAAGTAAATGAAACGGACAGATTTAAATTTAATTCCCATTGTGCAATACGGCGTTAAAGGTTAATGTTCTTTTTGTTATGCATGTGTTGGGTCAAATCTCAAGCTGTTTTTTTCTAATACTTGTCCTACTAAGTGACCTTGAAACTTACTTTCTTTTAAACTTCTTCTAAATCAGTATCTTTGCTCTTACCTGTGAGCCCAGCCCATAAGTCATCATGTTGAGTTCACTCTAGTTCATATTTCGGAGGAAGTAGGATACTGGAATTACATTCAGCATCTTACAAGCCTCTCTGTAGCTTGACTGTCCTGTAGGGTCATATGCTCGTCTTTCATCTAGAACATAATCAGAATACCTCTCATTCTTTTGTTTGATAAAACAGCTCTTATGCACATAAATTATGCAAAATGTTATTGACAGCTGCAATCATGATACTATGTTAATTTCTCAATATATACAGACAAACTCAAAATACTAAAACCATAAAATCTGTAATCCTATAATATTCTGGTGACTGTTCTTGTCCTGTGACTGTGGCCCCTTTCAATTTACTTTCCATCTGAATTAATATTAATAATGATTATTATTTATAATGCACCTTTCTCATACTAAAGTGCAAGAAATCTTAATATAATGCCAAGAAGAATTAATAATAATAATAAAATACATAATACAAAATACACAACAAAGAACGAAAACATTGAATAACTGCTTACAAAAGCAATAAAACATCTCAAGGAGGAACCATTCATGTCTGCAGCACAAACTGTATGAGACAAGTTACGCACTAAAATTTAAAATACAAGGTTAGAGGTTTACTATTATCATTATGACTTATGAGTGAAAAAAATAGTGATGCTTTCCTTAGCAAGCACAGTTAATCAATGCAGTAAAAGACAACACAATGTGCCGTACTCACACATGCAACTTTACAGCTTAAATGAGATGAACTGGTGTGACTTTATAAACCAAATAAGACAACAATGTGTCATTGTTTCTCATTGAGATGTGCAATTATCATGAATGTGGAAAATTCCCAAGCCATTCATTAAGCTATGCGGAGGCACACAGCAGTAATCTAGCAGATGGCTATCTCTAATAAACTGAATAAACAGCCATCAGAGAGATAGTGAGAGATGGATGGAGCCGTGATTTATGTATATGTAAAGGAGTGTGTAGGTGTTTCAGTATCTGCAGAACAAGCAGGTGAAAAATTAGAGCGAGAGAGAGAGAGAGAGAGACCGTCTGAAATTATCAAGCATGGACTCTGGCCGTTTTGCCTATTTTTCTTCCCTTTGAGTGGCAAACATCATATTCTGTGCCCCTTAGGCTGCTTTGGGACACCCTCCTATCAGAACGGTGCATCCCACCTACACCCCCCCGGATCGAGTCCCCACTCTCCTCTCTTTCTCTCTCTCTGCTCAATTCCCACTTTTCACTTTTAAATAAAACTCTCACTGACTGTGAAATCTGTCAAGTTCCAGGTCTGTGTCAAAATCTTCATCACTGATGACACACTCTTCCTCCTGCTGCTGTCCATCACCTGGATGGATACCTCCACCTTCATCCACCTCGTCTTCTTCAATCGTATGATCTTCATCCTGGTGGGCCATTCATGGCTGCATCAAAGCTCCAAAACTAAAGTATGTTGACATAATAAAGATATGACAAAGATTTTTGGTCCACATTATCTTTAAGGTGTGTAGTATTAATATATGAATTTACATATATTCAGTTTTGTTGAGTGTGATCATAGAATGAGTAAACATGTTGACGGCAACAATAGTGACCAGTGGGATAATACAGTGCATTTAGGTATACATATAAATCCAATTACAGTGGATAGTGAAGGTTGCACTAAAATGTTGCAATTACAAAATATTGCACTAAATTAAAAGTTAAATTGTGACAAATAAGTTACAATATTAATGTTGTAATACTGGTAGCACTAATATAAAAATGTGATGAAATGTTACAAAAAAGTAACAATTTTGAAATACATTGATAGTTGAATTTTTTTTGTCTTTTATCTCAGTATTCCTATCAATGTTGTATAAGTTTTTTTTTAATGCATAATAGTAACCCTAGAATGTGATCAAACGGTTTAAAATAGCTGGGCTGAGATGTATAAAAATGTTGATGACTGCAGAAATAATTTAATTTCAGTATACACATTATCCCACCGGTCACAAAAATAAAAATTTTCACACACTTTTCCTAAAAAAAATACAAATAATAATTATTGATTATTTCAAAGGGTTACTAATGACACATCATTTGGATATTTTTATGTCTGGAAAAAAATTGCGATTAAACGGGTTAAGAACTGAAGAATTGGCTCCTTTTTAATTTCTGATTGTGAACAGGCTATCCATCCATCCATCCATCTCTATCTATCCATCCATCCATCCATAATCTATCTATCTATCTATCTATCAAACTATCTATCTATCCATCACTATATATCGTTGTCTCTTCTCTTCTCCATCATCCATCTAGCACTATCTATCTATCGTATCTAATCTAAAAAAGCTATCTATCTATCTATCCTACTCTATCTATCTATCTATCTAATCTATCTATCATCCATCCATCCATCAATCTATCTATCCAAACAATATCTATCTATTCTGATCCTCAATCTATCTATCTAACTATCTATCCTATCTATCGTTGGTTGCTCTATCCATCTATCATTCTATCTATCTATCTATCTATCTATCTATCTATCTATCTATCTGCTGATCTATCTATCTATCTATCTATCTATCTATCTATCTATCTATCTATCTTATCTATCTACATGCTTCCAAAAAAAAACCTCTTCAAACTTCAAATGCTTTGTAAACCTACTGTGAAAACTTTCAAACTAAAAATTTGTCAAGGGAGAAGAAAGAGAAGGGTCAAGCCACATTCCATGGCTGTTTTTGGCAAACTCTACTCTGCTTCTCTCTATGTTAACAAATTAACCTTATCCATGAATTCACACAACTGA
Organism: Sinocyclocheilus anophthalmus; assembly: GCA_018155175.1. NCBI lineage: Eukaryota > Metazoa > Chordata > Actinopteri > Cypriniformes > Cyprinidae > Sinocyclocheilus > Sinocyclocheilus anophthalmus. The sequence goes on from JADLZN010002534.1 coordinate 8,443, forward strand.
CCATTCACCAGGAAGAGCCAAAAAGAAAGACAGGGAGATAACAAGGCCATTTTACTTACAATAAAGACTCTTTCTCATTTCCAAGTGAAACATACTGTGAAGCACAAAAACCATAGGGAAGGACTTGCTTTTATTTATCAGGAATTTATTGGATTTTGTAAACTGGTCACATACCAGAATTAAGCCAGATGGTTTGTGGTGAGGGGTTGCAACGTTACTGTATGTGCCCACTGGTGCTGAGATGAGTGGGCATTTACAATTCATTCTCTATGGGAGCTGAGCGACAGGCTCATGCGGGGGATTGACAGTGGAGCGAAGCAAGCAGTGAGAGCATCAAAAAGTTGAGAAAGCCTAACATTATATAATGACATGCAAAATAAATAAATAAATGTAAAAGACAGATCGGAAGCCAATCACATTTTCCACTAGTTTGATCAAAATGTAATGCTATAGCAGGTGTTTCTGGTGGATTTTAAAATGGTTTTTTAAAAGAATAGTTTTGGGTGTCACCAACCGGCTGTGGTTTATTTGGTGTAACTACAATAAAAAAAAGGGGACCTCGAATATTTAAAATTTATGACACTGTTTAAAAGTATTACAAGTTTTCCTTGCGCCCCTGTTATTTGAGAATATGGTTTAAGCATCACAATCTTTAAGCGCCATCGCTTTAGCGGCTCCCACCTCCCCCCCGCACTCTCTTCGCGACTGTTCCAGTCTCAGTTTCACACGATCCTCTCCGTCCAAAATCATATAATATGCTGATTTGCCAACATAACATTTCTTTATGTAGGCAAGTTTTGAAAACAGTCATTGAGCTTATGGATGCCTTGCCTTAATATATTTGTGAACCCGTTTTTTTTTTTGTTTTTTTTGTGCCAAATGTTTTTTTTTTTATAAATAGAATGAACAAGCATTTAAATTTAAATTAATATCACTTTTTTTTTGATCAGGTTTAGTAACAATAAAAAAAGTCACAATCCTAAAAAGGGGGGGGTCCTTCTTGCTATATTAAACAGGTTAAAAAAAAGATTCCTCCTGTGGGTCTATACGCTTGACCTGGCCTTGTGCTTGTGCCTTTGGCGATTCCTGCGATTCTTTCCTCTCCCCTCACTCTCCTCCTCTTTTTAGCCGGGGATCCCAACCCTTCCACCCTCAATAAATCCTCCTTCTCCTCCTCTTCTTTTTTTTTTTTCTTCCACCCCTTTTAATCCTAGGAATAAATCCATTCCTCCTCTATCCTCGATCCTACTTCCATCCTCCCCTCTCTCTCCCCTTTCCCAACTCCCTCTTTTCTTTTCTTTTTTTTTATCCTCTTCTTTTTTTTTCTCCTCTTATCCTCTCATATTCTTTTTTTTTCCACACTTCAATCGTCTCATCTCTCTAACTCTCGTTTCCTCTGCTCGGGGGCGGGGTAAATGGGGGGGGACAATCCTAGCTCCGCGTCAACTTGAGGGGAGTCCTTCACACACTGATGGAAAATAACTTAAACCCTCTTTTTTGTTTTCAAAAAAAAACCCGATTTTACCTTTTATTGTTTTGTGTCCCCACGGTGGGAGCT
>JADLZN010002534.1:15000-193895 GCA_018155175.1 Sinocyclocheilus anophthalmus
CTTCTCCGTTTGGAGTCAAAGAGAAGGGTCGTCACAGCCATGTCTCAGAGAAACAGGGAAAACGGGATATAGAGGACGTATAGTAAAGCAAAGCAGGTGCATCACCTCTTTCATTTTCATTAGAGTTTCAAGGACGTTTCATAAAAAAACCAACCTAGAGAGATTTTTCAGTCTCCTGAAAATACTTTTCTTACAGTTAGCTCGAGATAAATGTGGTTTCATCTTTGTTTGATCAATCTTAAAGCCACTGTATGTAGTTTTGTGTATTTTTGGTAGTATGTTTTTACTTGTAACTGTGACTTTTCTCAGTTTCGAGGTTTTTAATCCTTACAAATTTTTTTAAAAATTTGCAATTTTGAGATATAAACTCGCAAAAAACACTGGAGGAAAAAAAAAGTGTGTGAATAATAGAAATACAAGTCCAATTACCTTTTTGAGTGGAAAACAAACACAACAAATTGCACATGTAAACTCAGAAATCTGAGAAAAAAGGGCAGAATTATGAATTATAAGCTCAGTAAACTCATGTAAACTCGGAATTCTGAGATAAAATGTGCAATTGCGATATATAATCTCAGAATTAACATCAAAATTGCGAGAGGTAAACGCAGAGTTCTGAGAAAAAAAAGTGCGAGATATAAACTAAGAATTGTGATGTAAACCTGGAATTGCGAGAAAAAAAATCTGAATTCTAAGTGCATATCTCATTTGTTTACTCTTTCCAAAAATGCAAGAAGCAAAGTCTTAATTATGAGATTACATCATTGCAATGACCTTTTTATGTATTGAGGGTTTTTTTATTTATGAAATGGGTTTCAATACAGAACAGGCGTGTGACTTATTAGAATTCTAAAGTTATTTGCCTTATTATCGTTCCCATCATAATGATTTTGAAACTGATATTTCAAAAACGTACATACAGTTGCTTTAAAATCCAAGCAGTCTTCTTTAAAGGGGTCATATGACATTGCTATAAAGAACTTTATTTTGTGTATTTGGTGTAATGAATGTGTTTATGCGGTTAGGTAAAAAAACACTTATTTTCCACAATACTGTCTTATTGTTTCTCCTCTATTCACGCCTTTCTGAAACGGGGACGTGTCTGATTGTTTTAAAAGCCCATCTTCTGAAATACGAAATGTGTTGTGATTGGTTAGCTATCCCAGTGCGTTGTGATTGGCTGAATACCTCCAGCGTGTGACAGAAATGTTACACCCCCTTACCATACTGTGATTGCTTGTCCCGGCTGGAGCGACGAGACAAAAACATTTAAAACCCATTATAAACTAGGCATTTTTTGCATCCAGTGGAGACATAATTACGAATTATAATGACTTACACAGTCTTTTTAAGCGTTGCGTTGCACCATGCCGCGTAAACATAAAACCATGTCTGATATTTGTGATCGGAGAAATGACAAACAACAAGCCCTACTCTACTCTGCTCAAAACTCGCGTTTGAATCATTGGTGGCAAATTCTTTAAATATGAAAAACGAACTTACAGTCTTTGAGTCAGCATTATTTGTCAGAACACCAGCAGTGTAGGCTATACTCTCCAAAGAAACAGTCCTCGTCCTCCGTAAAATGCATTGCACACATCTGAATATTTGGTTTGAACTGTTCTGGAACAGTGTTGTAAATACAACTTAACCACTGATTTGTAGCTGTGTCCTCTTTTGGAAGGCCAAACAAAGTATGTTCGCTTTCATAAACGAAACACAGTGTCTCCACAACATGGCGGCAGCGGCAACAATACTACAAAGAGAATTAAAAGTTACACCTTCTTTCTTTGCGTGCACATTTGGGCGGTGTTATGCAAATCTTCCCACATATTGATGTAGATATGTGGGGGCGTGTTATAACGAGGCGTTTTAGGAGATGTGGTTGACTCTTAAACTTTATAAAGAATATCTCTTTGGGTTTGAGACTTTAGTGTTTGCAACTTTAGGGATCTTATCTATTCACGAACAGCTTGTAACACTCCAAAGAGAAAGGAAAACTTGAAATCGCATCATATGACCCTTTTAAAACCACAGTCATGTTTCTTCACTGAATTCCTTTTCAAAATTAAGATAGCTAATTAGTTGTTAACAAAACAGTTATATAATAGTCTCAGGGGATATTTAACCATGTTACAACTCTTGAGCATGTTCAGATGCATGGAAACCAGTGTGGCGTCAATTAGCAGTGTGTGTTTCATTTAGAAGCGATAATAAACAGAGCGAGGTTTTGTACAGATCTAACTCGTCTTCCATCTAGACATGCTAACATAAGTCAATTCATTCTCAATCGTCCACTAATCCTTTTCTCATATAAAAAATAATAAAATAAACAACTGCCATGTCTAACCATAGTGTTTTTAAGTTTGTTAATTTCTGGCATCTTGTTTCTATTTTTAACATAATTTTATATCACTATCATTAAGAATAATAATAAATTTATTTTTATTTTATTATAGTGAATATTAAATAATATATTATAATGAAGACAAGAAAGAAGAACATGAAGAGGAAGAAGGCAAATTAATAATAAAATTAATAAAATGGTTGGTTGTGACTCTTTCAAATCCAAAATTAATCAAAATGGACCAAAATGAGATCTGAACCCACTTTTTAAGGCCAAGGACAGCGTGAATTGTTCCGCTTAAAGAGGTCTATGTTTGGTTCTTTTAAACAGATTCACTTTCTGTAGATACGAGCATGTCCTCTCTTTTTAGCATGGATGGAGACTTGGTCTTTCATCAAAACGTGCACAATAACCTCGAGACTCACTATCTAAGCCAAAAACTTCTCAACTCTTAATAGTAAAGTCAATATCTACGCATGTTGCACATGAGGAAAGCCGCTGATCTTGCTTACACTTAAAAAAAGGCAGGCCATGTCTAAGTGCACGCAGCCCATTAGTCAGGACAAAGCATAAAGACACATAAAAAAGTGCATTCAGAAATTCAAGTGAAAGGTAATTGTATTAATGCAGATTTTGATCATAGAGATGCACATCAAACAAGACCTAGCAAAGAAAATGAAATATTCTATAAAAAAAAAAGGAATAATTTTTTAACAGACAAACTTGGGGGCACATTAAATGGGGGTGTCGTGAATCATGTGGTCAGTGTCGCCATCATGCAGCAGGTGGCTTCTGGTTTGCTGATTATTAGAGGCTGATAGGCCAAAACCAGCTATATGGGATGGACAAAATGTGACTATGAAACAAAACAAACGCCTGTAAAAGGAAGAAAAAATAAAGAAAGGGTGGAAAAAATAAAAAGGAGTGGGGAGTAGCAAGGAGAGAAAGGTGGTAGAACGATATACATACAATATATTATTAATTGCAATAATAATGAAAAATTACAAGATAAAATTTAACGTAATGCCTGAAAATTATTTAAATCTGTGCATAAGCATCTATTCCCACTTTATATAATATAAATGTTCAATATTGTTTATTTTAGTTATTAAGTTGAGGCACTTAATTTTTTTTTCAAGATTTAGAATACTGTTCAAAAGTTTGGGTTCAGTAATATTTTTATCGAAGAAAGAAATACATACTTTTATTCAGCTAGGATGCACTTAACTGATCAAAGTGACAGACTTTTGCTTTATAATTGACTTGAGCAGCAAATCAGCATATTTATAACTTATTTAGAAGGATCATGTGCCATTGAAGACTGGAGTAATGAGGCTGAAAATTCAGCTTTACCATCACAAAAACAAATTACATTTTAAAATATTACTCATTATTTAATCATAAAAATATTTTTTATTTCTAAGACTAATTTTTTAATCAAATAAGATGCAGCCTTGGTGAGCATAAAGAGAACTTCTTCAAAAACACTTTTAAAACATTTACCACCCCCAAACATTGAACAGTAGTGTATTTTTTTCCGCCAATTTCATTTGACAAATTACGTGGGCTGTAATTTTGCGATTAATTTGAATTAATTAATCTGCACATCATGTACCTAATTCCATTAAAAACAGTAAGCGATTGACAGCTCAAAAATAAACACCTTTCCTGCTTAATGTACGTAATTAAGCTCACATTTCTTTGTAACGTTATGCATTAATCGCAACATTTCATGCCGATATTTAATGATTTCATGATATATAATGTTGCCCACTATCCAACAGAGTACAAGATGACAAATGCCGAGGGACCGTGAGGTAGCTCTCGTCCTCCAACACAAGGACTTTCATCATAAAACATCAAAATAAGTGACACCTCTCAGGAACTACGGTGGCCATCCGGCAAAAGGGCCAGTTAAGCGTGCACTACGGTTAAAGCACTTCTGTCCCTCCCTCTGCTCTCACAGCGAGTGTGCGATGAACAAGCTCTTATCTGTGAGAGCACAAACAGAGAATAGCACAGCCACTCTCTTCTCACTAATCCTGTTACGCTGCAGCCTCTTCTCAGCCTCCGTCTCTATGGTTACGGCTGGCATTCAGTGATGCTGGTCCAGAGGCTGTATCTACAGTAATCTACACGGCACAAGGTCCTCCTACAAGCGCGGATAACCCAAGGCGACTCAAGGTGAGAGGAGGACGGATGGAGAATAAGCAAACAGGACTTACTCATCCGTGTCTTTCTTGCTCTCTTCGATGTATGCAATAGACTCCGACCTTAGACGGTTGGTGACCTCGTAGGTGCGCAGGGTTACACCGAAGATGTCCTCATGGTATCGATTCTCATCCTTCAGCGAGAAAGAGGAGAAAACCGTTTGGAAAAAGTAACTGGAACTTCTCAGCTGACCTTGTACTTGATTTTGTTATGCACACAAAGGATCAGTTTTAAATAAATGACCTAATGGAGTCGGGAACAACAGGAAATACAGTATAAAGTGGGGTTAAGGAGACAAACGAGAGAAGATGGGAACCCGGTCGTGTTTTGGGGTTCTGATAAATTAGTTCCTTTAATCAAACAAAGTGGTAAAACTTAAAAATGTAAACCTACAATGAATTTCTCTTCTTTTTCTTCAAAAAAAATTATATATCACCCCAAAAAACTATAACTTTTTTAAAATAAAGAAAAGAAACAAAAACCACACTATACAGGGGCGGGGTTCCGGGGTCAAAGGAACTTTGAAAACAGAATAAATGACTGTGAAAAGCACAAACGCACTCTGGAGACAGACACTACAAGTTTTGGTGAAGAAACAGACCACGTGTATGGGGGACCCTCCCCCCCTTAGTTTGTTATTGGGATCAAGTTATCCCTTAATAATACATTTAAATAATATTATACTTCCTTCCTTCAAAAAAAAAAAAAAAAAAAAAAAAACAATATATATATATATATATTATAGTTTTTTTTTTTAAACTGAAAAGCACCATTAAACTACAGTGTACTAGTGTATATAGGGAACGTGGATCTAACCCTTAGATTTTGCTATAAATGAATTAATTAATGATTACATTATAAATATAAATGCAAAAAATAAATTCCTTAATTGAACAATAAAATATATGGTAAGAAAAAAATATAGAAAAGAAATTAAACTACGGGTCAGTTTTTCTTTTTTTTTTTAAAAGTGGCTGAATAGCACCACTAACACAGTGTTGAAGTTTGGGAAAAGTGGGGATCAAACACTTAGTTTTTTTTGCTGATAAATTATATTAATCATACAATTATAAATGTAACGATAAATCTAAGTATTTAATGTACAATAGCCATTTACAATCAATGTATTATATATAAGATATATATACATATATATATGTGTGTGTGTGTGTAATTCTGGCGCTAGGTTAATAGATACCCATAAGAACCAATTTTTCTTTAGCATACTCCTAATACGAATATAATCTAAGCAAGAATAATCATTACCACTAATTATGAGTAAATACAAAACGAAATAAGTACGTGGAACTGGCACTTCTCAAGATGGGCTTGTACTTGCTTTACCTTTGAATGACTAAGACCAGTTTTAAATAAACGGCCAAAAGCCTTAAACTACAGCATAAAGTTTGGAAAAAGTGGGATCTAACCCTTAGTTTGCTGATATAGAAGCCAGCATCTTCCAGAGACATGTTTCCATGCAGTTTAAAGATCTGCTGGACTGTCTTCAGTACGTCTCCGGCCATGGTGACGTCTCCACAGACGTAGATATGTCCTCCTTCTTCTCGCAGATATTTGTACACTGTTTCAGACAGCTGCTCGCGAAGCACATCCTGGATGTATTTCTGAGAGGACGAGTTGAAAAAAAAGAAAAAATTGTGAGGTAAAAGACTAAATAAATGTCTGTGAGCCACATGGCATGGTTCCACTGTTATTTGATCAGTCAGAAATGCTTTGCCTTGCTTGCTGAATTAAAAAAAATCAAAGACTTTCTAACAAAGGTTGGTCCATTTTTCCTTTCCCATTAATCTCTATGATTCACTTGAGCAGCTAGCTAAACCCTCACTAATGCTGGATTATAAATGGATTTGAAATATCCTCACTAATATTTGCTAAGGCATCATATTCTAACCTTTGGTCTCCCAGGCTCTCTGGAGTACGCAGTGTAAAGCTCTTTAAACACTTCCTTGTTCTTGGCCTGGATGGTCTCTTCCTTGTAAATGTGGTCAATCTGTGACTGCCGACAACCGAAAACCAAGATCATGGGGCATGCCTTGATTCCTGATTAAATAAAACATGCCAAAATTAAGATTAAACTCAATGACAAATGCCAAAATATATTAGTGAAAGTGTAAGTACATGTCAATTTTCCTTAATTATATCACAAATTATTATTATTGTAAAAAATATTATATAGATATATATATATAATAATATATTATGAAAGAGTCATTTGGCAAAAACAGAACTCAGTTTTTTTCATTTGCACATTCCAAGTAATATCAATCAAACTGCAGTTGGGTTTTGATTAGGTTAAAAAATAACTAAAATTAGGGAAACTTTACTGAAGGCGTGTGCATAAGACTGACATGACACCTTCAAAATCATGACATGACACATGTCATGAATTTGAAGGTTTTTTATGCATGTTTATGAAACTGTCATTAAGTGTCATTCGCTCAATTATGTAATTTTTAATACAAATATGACATTATTTGACCTAACCATACCCCTACCCTTACCCCTAACCATAACCCACAACAAAGACATCTCAAACAATGTCATCTTTGCATTAAAAAATTACATAACTGAGCGAATGACACTTAATGACAGTTGTCATAAACATGCATAAAAAACCCTTCATATTCATGACATGTGTCATGTCATGATTATGAAGGTTGTAATGTCAGTCTTATGTACGGTGTCATTGTCAGTCTTATGCCCACCTCTTCAAAGGAAGTGTAACCAAATATTAACGCTAACACTAACACAATAAAAACACAATAAAAACATGATGATTCCATAATAAAAAACACTGATTTTGAAACGGTAACAAAACGGAGGTATACTGTTTTCTGCACCAAACATATCATACTATACATATATATATATATATACTCGAGATACTTAATTTAATATGAAGAGTTCAGATGCAAAAGCCTCTATGTGCCGTTTGAAATTTTCTTCTAAAATAAGCATTTTTATCAGGCTCCTATGTTTATGTTCAGTTATTTCACTTTAATTGCATAGAAAAGGACCCATACATTGCCATTAAAGTGAAATTACTGAAACCTAAACATAGGAGCCTGATAAAAATGCTCAGTTTTGATGAAAATTTCAGATGGCACTTAGAAGCTTTTGCATCTGAACTCTTCATATACATATATATATAATATACACACACACATACGATAAACTGTACATTATAAAATTTTGTAATTTTTTTTTCTAGCAAACATTGCTGTAATGTTACTGGATTAGATAAATGAATCAAACAATTATTAACCTTTCTCAGACCTGGGCATTTCAATGAACCATTTAAATATGAATTTGTACATTCAAGTAATTACAAGAATAAACAAAATAAAAGCTTAGACGGATATCTTAAAAAGTGATGAAATGTCACTGAATTTGAAAAATCTAATAAATCAAACAATGCTAGACCTTTCTCAGAACTGGACATTTAAATGAATCATTTAAATTTGTGTTTCAAGTAAGTTTCAAGCAAATAAATTACATAAAATAAAAACTTTAGATGGATGGATACATACATTTTTTATTACTCTAGAAAAACACTTATAAATGCATTCAATAAATTTGTAAATTGTTTAAACAAATGACACTTTCCTTTCTCAGAACTGTAAATGTAAATGCACAATTTAAAATCAGAAGCAACCAAAAGCCTACCCTTGTTTTCAATATCATACAGTCTCTGTTGCCAGAAGCTTCTGAATGGAGCAATTCCAGTGCCTGGACCAATCAGAATACAGGGAACCTGGTTGTCTTTTGGCATACGGAATGTTGGAGCCCTGAAACAGATAATACATCCTTTAATTTCATCAAAGAAAACATCCATCAGTGGACATATTTGAGAAGTATATAAATGCTTTACCCTCTGACAAAGCATGGCACCGCATCGCCTTCTTCCAAGCTATTGAGCCAGGAGGAACACACTCCGTGGTGCACAGGACCTTCTCCATCTAGCCGGAAAAAAAACACATAATCCTTTAACCTGACACCCTCTGACACCGATCTAACGCCTAGCAATTTAGGACTGCGCAGGGCTGACATCACTTGCTTCAAATGGAAAGAAATTGCTATATTTTAGCCGCCAATTACGCCATTATGCACATAATTACCTGTTTACAACGCATTTAAAATGTGTAAGAGAGATTAGATCACAGTTTCTCTTTCGTGCATGTTAACTAGAAAGGCTTAACAGCAAATGAGCAGATCTAGAATTCATTTGATCATTTAATTTTCATGTAGTCCCTATCTTTAAAATAAATGAGCAGCTATTAGATGAACAGTCAGAATCAGACTACTACCACGGACAACCAGCCCAGTTTCTCTTCTGACAATACAGATTAGGCACTTCAGTCAAATTGCTAATTAAGTTCATAGTCTCTTATTAAGCACCCAATTATTCACACCATACCACTGTTGGGGAAATTTGAGTTTTCAGGCCGTATGTCATTGTGACTGTTGAAAGTGAGAGGCTGTTTAGCGTGACTCTCACGGTTTGAGACGAGTGACAGAGAAGCACTTGAAACGTTTTTAACACTTTGAAGTGGATTGCATTGGTTAAACATAGCATCAGGTCTTGTTTACACCTGTTTTGAACATCTGGTGTTGAAGTGATAGGCAGAGACGCATTACCGTTAACACCTGGTACAAACAGCATCTCAAACATGTCTCCGGTGACCATTACCAGTGACTAGATTTTGTCAAAGAGAAGGCTTCTGAAATAAAGACTTCTTACATCACTTACTACATCAGTCAATCTCTGCATATTGATCAAGCCAAATAAAGCAAAATGAAGCAAAAATACTATTGTCTCTTAAGCCCAAAACACACGGCACGATTTTAGCAATCCTTTAAGATCACTGCATGTCACACTGTGCGACATGGATCAAATAAACTTGGCTGCGATGTGTGTGTAGACTGTACGATGATGACACCAATTGACCCGTACGCTGCAATGCACGTTACTATAGAAGAATAGAACGTCATCAAAAAGAGCATGATAAATCACACGTTAAGCAGTGCAGTTGTATTTTTTATGTGGTGCTGAAAACAAAGTGTGTGAAAGAGGGAGGGATAAGAGTAAGAAGCCCATCCTGCCCCCCGGTAAGCAGTTTTTATGTTTAGCACAATGTAGCGTTCAATTCTCGGGCATTTTTATGCATATGAAACCTACAGCACAACACTGTGCGATGATATTCTTGTAGCGTTAGGCTGAGCATTTGGTCGCAAGACCGTGGCGGGGGGGGGGGGGACACGACCCCCGTCTTTGACCTCTCTCACTGTACGACACAGGCAGCATCGTTTAGAGCCACGGATTACAGGAAATCGCCACGGTGTTTCACGATGCCAATTATCGTCTGGAGACCAGCGAAAATTCGTTGCAGTGTTGTTTAGGCTTTATGCTCACACAAGATAAATTTATTTGATTAAATTCAGCAACAGCAGAAGTTTATACGATCACGGTTTTCTATTTTAATATATTTTTAAACATGTTATTTTGCAAATTTTTCAGCATCATTACGCAGTCTTCAGTGTCACATGATCCCTCAGAAATCATCTTAATATGGTATTCTGCCAAAAAAAAACAATAGACTCGGAACGCGCCCGGCTGAAGAAGAAGACGCGAACGCTCTCAGGACAGTTCGGACATTGCGGTGCATCAGAGGTAAAAAAAACGATATAAACACTGTTCAGTTTCTTGCACAGACCGATAGTTTCGTGTCTTTACCCATTAATGTATCGTCACGAGCCGCAGGGTTTATTTTGGTTTTGTTTGTGTATGTTTTTTTGGACTCTCAAAGCTGTGATTCCCGTTCACTTCCATTATAAGACTGACAGACTGAAACAGTTTGAGTTAAAAATCTTCGTTGTGTTCTACTGAAGAAACAAAGTCACCTACATCTTGGATGCCATGAGGGTAAGCAGATAAACATCAAATTTTCATTTTTGGGTGAACTATCCCTTTAAATGCAGATAAAGAAGATGATAACCTAACCTAACCTAACCTTATAAAGCTCATATGTAGCTTATGATATAAAGCTCCTATGTAAATGAAACATAACTAAGAGTTCAATTAAGAGCTGAGCAATGAAAGCAATGAAAGAGCAATGCCTTAGCAATCTGCTGTTTTCTTTACCTCTGGGCCGATAGGACACCACCGCCACAGTGAGGTGTATCTCTCCTGGATGGAGGTCTGGAGAGGAGCTGATGGAGTAGTATCGTGGCTGTAGGAGGGGCAGCTGGGTCAAGAGAAGGGTGGAGGGGATCTGGAGGGATGGGAACTCCTCCAACACCTCCACTATGGTAGGGTTATTGTACCACTTCCACTCCTCATACTCCTGCAAACCCTGAGGAGACACAGAATGAAGCATATAACATCATCATGACGTTCCCAGTAGCTCTGGTTTGGCACATGAGCTCTGGATGAATGGCAATCGCTCAAAACATTCTGCAAGCACCTTGTGCCGTGAACTGACAGTAAGAAGCGAGCGAGTAAAAAAACCTGTCAACACAATAATTTGCGTAAATGTGTTAGTCACGTGAACGTAAAAAGGAGCCAGAAAGGTCTTTTCAGATCTCTCCTTAAAGAGAAAATTCTGTCACCGTTCACTCACCATTATGCACCTCCATTTTTTGAATTTTATGTCCAGGCTGTTCTCTCTCATAAAACAAAGTAGTGCTTAACTAGAGCTGTCAATCTACAAAAAGGGTCAAGAAACGGCAGTTTATACTTCCTTTTCTGATCCTTTTTTAACCATATCAGACTACTTGCTCTGTTTTCTGACTTAAATAAACTTAAAGAACTATAACTTAAAGAACAACAAAACACTACTACTTTATTGTTTTTGACAATGCATCTTTGAATTTATGAATTTTAGTTTCCTGAAAAACCTGAACATTGTAATTATAACTAAATGATACACAGAAAACTCAATGGCAAGGACCTTTATGGTTGTAAATCTGAAAAGCTGATGAAAATGAATTTTAGAAATGAGTAGTTTTATTCAGCGAGGACACTAAATTGATCAGAAGTGACAGCAAAGACATTTATAATTTTACAAAATACTGTTCTTTTAAACTGTCCATTCAACAAAGAATCCTGAAATAAAAAATGTATAACAGTATCCATAAAAATATTAACTGTTTTCAATGATTATAATAATAACAACAAAAGCAATCTGTCTAGAACAAATCAGCATAACAGAACAGTTTCGTAAGAATTCAGCTTGGTCATTACATAAATACATTTAAATTTAAAATATATTCGAATAGAAAAAAACTTTCCTTTAAATCATAATAATATTTTACTGTTTTGCAGCCTTGGTGAGCATAAGAGACTTCTTTAAAAACAAAACATTAAAAAAAACTTACCGAACCCAAACTTTTAAATGGTAATCCAAACAAGTGCTTAAAATATACAAAATGATCATTTCAAACAAGCAGAGAGAAACTGTGGGAAGTTGCCATCCTCACTGATGTGAACTCAGTTGAAAGAAAGTCTGGAAAGAATGTGTCAATGTCCCTCTGTCTTTCTCCTCTAGTTCACGCCATTCCTTCATCAGAATCATTTGAACCAGAAAGGATGACTCACTAACTAAGCAGCCATTTTTAGCAACATTACGAAAAATTGCACTGAGTGTTTCAGTGGGAGGCAATGAAAGAGAAATATTTCACTTGACACTGAGAAGCTCGTGTGAGAGCGCAAAACAGGCATGGGAGGGGGAAAAAAGGAAGTAGGGAGGAGGGGGTTGATTTTCAGAGCTAATAAGTTATCAAACTGAGACAATTACTGCCGATTTGAGGCGGAAAAGCAAGGGATGCATGTGGCGACGTGACACCTTTTGTCTTATATAGAAGAAGTGGGTGGAAATGGGTCTTAGATCATTACTGAGCTTTAGCACGGCTTGTATTGATGCAAATAAATGTCTTACATGATAATTAGGGAAATGCATGAGTGTGTGCAGTTATTCAGTGTTTTCTTACCTTGCTGAGCACCTCTAGTCTCTTTCTCTGTTTCTCATTAGTCGCTAGAGGAGCAAACTGTTGCAGTAGCAGGGGACTTGGAGGGGTGGTTATGTCCAGGAAGTATTTGAAAGCCTGATAGATGGTACAGGGCGGAATACGACTCTCGTCCGTCCAGTTACTTATCACACCTGCAGAAGATAAAGAGCTTCTGATTGGTTAAGAATGCAGATATGAACTAGATTTTTCGGGTTAATCCTGATTGAACCAATAATTACTCAGTTTGACTAGCAGCGTACAAGGTGAGGGAAAAAGTTTGTTAACCCCCCCCCCCCCCCCCACCTCTTTTCAGAAATCTGCAAAATGTTAATTATTTTACCAAAATAAGAAGGATCATACAAAATGCATGTTATTGTTTATTTAGTACTGACCTGAATAAGATATTTCACATAAAACATGTTTAAATAATAGTTGAATTTATAAAAATGACTCAAAAGTTACATGAATCTTGTAAAATAATTAACATTTTGCAGATTCTGAAAGGGGGATGTAAACTTTTGACCTTAACGGTGTGTTACATGGACTTCACTCTTCACTTTTTATTTTTATTTTTTTTGCTGTGATACCTTGAACCATCATTTAATGTTTCTCAAAGAAGCTTTCAATGAATGGTTCTTCAAAAAAGCTTTTTTTTTCTTAGTGTGAAGAACATTTTATAATCTAAAGAACAGAATAAAGAACCTTTATTGCTTCTGCTGAAGGTTCTTCATGGAACCTTAGATGGCAATAAAGAACCATTATTTTTAAGAGTGTACTGCAAAACTTTAAATTGCTTAATGGATAGAAAATACATTTTCGTCTTTCTTCAGTGGAAGTCCTCTTTCCCATACAATAAAAAATGAAGGCGACATGCATTGATATCAAGCTCCAAAGATGACAAAAGGAGCACAATAAAAGATGTCAATATGACATGTGCACTATAATTTAGTCATATGATATAGGTTTGTGTGAGGAAAAATCTGAAAATTTACCTGAAAATCTGGCCTTTTTTCTCTCAACTCTCACTCTTACTTTTGCATATTCATACTTTAAGAACGAATGAGGTTTGCCATCATTGCCGTATAACTTGATGTGACATTCACACATTCATGAATGCAAATATGATTTTAGAGTTATAGTGGACAATGACTTAAATTTGACCTATTTCTCTCATATTAAACTGATAATATGCCTTCTGAGCACCTGAAATATAAAGTACAAGTCATTTGGACTGCTTTTATTGTGATTTGTTTTATCATGTGCCAAGGCACGTTTTCTTTGCCATTTGTATATCCCATGGAAGAAAGTAAGTCATATGTGTTTGGAACGACATGTGGATGAGTTTTTATTTTTGGGTGAACTGTACACTGATAATGTGCCCAATGCATCTACTTTTGTTAAAATACCTCTTTTGTCCACAATAATGCAGACTTCATCTGTAAAGATTGTCAGATAAAGGGGAAAGAATTGCAGCAACCTCATTTTCCCTCTCTAAAGGTCACTGACCAGTTTTCAGTCATCCTGACATATTTCTCAACAAGGCAAGGTGAGGAATCTCACTTGAGCTAACCTTTTTAAAAGACAAGTAGGTCCTATCATTAAAACTGATAGACTGTACATGTACAGCTCTGCAAAAAGATATGCAGTGTCTTTAACACAGCAAAGAAATATAAAAAGGGACATCCTACAGAACCCCCAGCAAAGAATTGCCATGACATTGTTTAAAGTATCCAGAGAGATATTTCTGAAAATATTTAGCATGACAGCATCAAAATCTGTCCCTGCGGATGAAGTTCTGGATGCCAAAATTGTCTATTTAATCTAAATATCTCTGTCATAGATCATAATGAAGCCACAGCAGATCAATCCTGCATTCACTCTTTAACATTAAAGGAGACATATTATGCCCCTTTTTACAATATGTAATATAAGTCTCTGGTGTCCCCAGAAGGTGTCTGTGAAGTTTCAGCTCAAAATACTCCACAGATCATTTATTATATCATTTTGAAAATGCCTATTTTGAGTGGAAGCAGAAACACGCTGTTTTTCGTGCCTGTCTCTTTAAATGAAAATGAGCTGCTGCTCCCCGCCCCTTTTCCAGAATAGAGTTGTGCCATTACAGCTTGTACCTGCTAAAAACATCTGATTTGGTTCTGATTATCATGTTTATCGTCCTGAAATCATGCGTTTTAAACCATATAAGTTTAAACTTCTGATATACGGTTTTCTGAGCGCACACATCTGAAGCACACGGACAGAAAGCGGCTGTCACAGCATGTGAGTACTACACTAAGTTCTCATTCACACACAAGTTTAAATTAAAAACACAAATGAGTTACAAAAACAGTGAGTCGGTTATGTCTGTGAAGGTAAACACTGGGAAATAAATCGCATGTCTTTTAGATTTAAATAGTGTTCTGTGCTCGTCTGTGCAGCCAAAGACAGAACAGTTAGCATGTTTTACTCAAACCTTTGCCATGGCATTAGAGCTGGTACACCGTTGTCGCTTGCGAAAACACAGTAGCGGCGCCGTGGGTGGAAACTCACAGATTAAGGGGTGGTAATATTATAATGAGATCCCTTTGAAACGTCACCAAGGGAGCAAAATCAGACGCGCTCGTTTTCTCAGACGCTTGCAGAAAAAGTCTTACCAAAACAAAGTTACTGGGTTAATCTTTTTCACGTTTCCTGGGTTGGTAGATGCACAGAGGACCCAATTATAGCACTTAAACATGAAAAAAGTCAGATTTTCATGATATGTCACCTTTAAATCAAGCGATTAAGTTGTCATGTGGTTTTTAAATGGTGTGTTTTACAATTGAATAATAATTAGAATTCAGTATGTAAATGTTGCAATGAGTGCTTACATGCAGACTGCACCGATAACTATCAAGGCTCAACTTAATATAAAAGCCTAACAATGCAAAATAATTGCATTTACATGAGATTTGAATTTATTGTTGCATGCAAACATCAAATAAGCTGGTGAAGTTAAAGAAAAATCCTTTTTTATACATTTTTAACTGTTCAGAAAGAAACATTTATATGCATTCATATGACACATTGTCGGTTAAGCATAATCAATACTATAAATACATGGTAGTGACCAATCAGTGCAAGCTTGTTTCATCTTAAAAATAAATAATTTAATTAATTAATATATAAAATATAAAATGTATAGTATATACATTTATAAAACGAATTATCCAGTAACGTTTAATATAGTATCCAAGTGGAAACTATGGTTGCCATTGTCATTTTATGGTAAGTGTTACTAGTCAAAGCTAGCTCACTTTCCAGTAAATGTGACATGAGCAGCACTATGGACCAGGTTACCCTGATCCTTGGCTCATCATGAACACCAGAATACCTGATGAACACATTGTTCGGCAGACAATGGCATATCCATCCTTTGCTCTGTGTTCACAAAATCATATTTGATTGGGGGTCTGGCAGACTTGTATGGATGGTATCACGTCTCTCCTCTGAATGTCAGCTTTAGATTATTTTTATGTAGATGCTGTCACTTTCCATAAGATAGCAAAGCAGATGTTTGAAGTTATTTTGGAAAGTTGCTTTTCATTTGTTGACATTTGCAAGAAATTTGTAATTTAAGCCTATAAGATGCTTGAAGCTAGAATGTTATTTTGTAATACTTTATTTTTTTTTGCGTATCATAATATTTTTGATTAGTTTCAGATATTTGCATATTATCATGATGACGAAAATAAAACTCATAGTTACCCAACGCTGTGTTTCTTTCTTCCAAGAACTCCACTTTCACAATTTGATTGACAGGCGGTGCGTCCTCCAGTTTCTCAATAAGAGTCATAACTAGAACTTCGTTGTTGCCAGGGAAAACGCCTAAATGGTCACCAGGCAAGTATTTCAGGCTCTCGTGGTTGTTGGCATCAAGACGCACAAATATAGTCGATCGGCTAGTAGACAGGAAGTAAGAAAACATGTTAATATTAAACAGTTGCAGTCATTCTTAAAGAGATTATAAAATATATATTCATACACAAGAGAAATTGGCCCTTTGCTAAGCTTTGCCCACATTAGGTATTTTTGTTAGAATAGGCTGGAATGAAGTGTGATATTGCAAAGCATTTTATCTGCCATTTACAGATATGTTAATTTCACAACTAGTGCTGTCAAACGGTTAATCGCGATTAATCGCATCCAAAATTAAAGTTTTGTTTGCATAATATATGTGTGTTCTATGTATATTTATTATGTATATATAAATACACACACATACGGTATATATTTTGAAAATATTTGCATGTATATATTTATATTCATAGAATTTATGTTATATATAAATCTATTTTATATGTAAACAGCATATTTTTCTTAAAATATGCATGCAGGTGTGTGTATTTATATATACATAATAAATATACACAGTACACACATATACAGTATATTATGTGAACAAAAACTTTTATTTGGGATGCGATTAATCGAGATTAATCGTTTGACAGCACAACTTTAAAAGTAACATTATAAAAACTCAAGATACAAATTATAAAAAAAACTTCTGTTATCGACATTAATTTAGCTAGAAGCAAATGTATTTTCTGTTACAGATTTTCTTAACTCCTCAGGGTTTAATACAGTATTTTACCATATATATGTATTTATTTACTTTTATGTAAAATTCAGTTTAGAGCCATCCAAACACACCAATCCTCCATAGACAAACATTAGAAAATGATGGCAGATTGCTAAATTGAATTGGTCACAAATGTTTTTAAGGCAGAACTTAATGTCAAAGACTTTAATATGAATGTTAATCGGAGAAAACTAGAAATTAGACAGAATATTAGCAAAAACATACTTCGATCTGGCACTTTGTAGGTTCTGTCTCATCAGAAATTTGGCCCCATAAACTTTCTTCTTATGGATGCTGTAAAGCGCTGAGAGTGGACACAGAAACCAATCAACAGTTAAAACATGCTGTGTGAAATTAGACCATATTAAACATCAAATGGCAATTTAGCGGCCCTACAACTTCATTTGCTATAAAACTCACGATGGAGCCGAGCCGCCCATTTCAAGATAATTTCGAGGACTTTAGATGCAATGGTAAAAAGTCAGTGATATAGGAAATCAGGCTTGAAAGCACTAAATGCATTGTTTACACTTTAATCAATTGAATAAGGAAGTGTTTACAATCCTCTGGGTAATGCTAACACGGCGCTGAGACAATTCGTGTCAAGCTAATGAGCCACTAAAATGGCAGTCCCTTTAAGAGTCAATTGGCATGCGTCATAAATTGAGGCGATAAAAAAACTTGGCCATTCACATCATTTAATTTGATAAAAGCTTATTGGCTTTCTGAAATGATGAGTCATTCCTTGATGAATGTACCTTGCGTTAGTGTCGGTGCCTCCGCCGTGTATGTCATCCGGAACTTGCTTTTCTTCCAGCTACGATCGTTGCTAATCAAGGAATCGTTCGCTTTCTCAATATTAACATCGTCGCCGACACAGAAAACGTCACATGCAGCCTGGGATAAATGGGATAAAAACTCATTTAAAAGCATTTAAAAAATAAATAAAAAGGTATATACACAGTACATACACTGTAAATGTTTTATAGCCTTAAAAATGTCAATGAAAAAACAAAATAATAATAATAATAAATAAGAAAAGTATAAGTGCAGTACAAGAAATATACACTAAATATATCATTTAGGCGTAAAATGTGTAAATTTAAATATGCATAATAAAAAAATAAAATCCAAATTAACTGTTTCTATTTAGGTAAAAAAATATATTTAATACAGTACAACTGAATCAACCTGACTACACCCACAAGCTCTTTAAATAACAGCTTAAATTTTGCAATTATTTATTTTTGCATTTTGTTACAAAAACAAATGCTGATTTTTTTTTTTCAAATATAGAATCCGTGATTATAAAGCCCCAAAAAGGGCAAAATAATTATCGTTATAGTAGTCTATTACTATTTGTGAGGTATGTTCTTGTACTCTGCACTGAAAAAAATTATTAATTTTAAGGAAAGTGGTTGCAATCAATTTATTTTAGCTAAATTTAAATAAACAAATTTAGCTGACTAACTTTCAACATTTTGTTTTATTTAAATGTAGCTAAAATAAATTGTTTGCAACCACTTACCTTAAAAAAATGTAGTATAATTTTTTTCAGTGTGCACAATGACAATAAGGTTAAAAAATAATAATTCTGAAATCATATCAATTTGTGTAAAGAACAACCCATAATATAAATACTTTTTGCAAATCTAAACTTGATAGCCAATATAAACCTAATTTTGATTTTAATAGGTGACAACAAATAGTTTCTACAGTGTAGTTCATTTTAAAAACAATACATGCAAAGTAGTGACTGTAGCCCACTGTTCGCTTATGGTAGTACCTTGAAGACCTTCTTGGCCCATGTTCTGAAGGATTCCTCTTGGCCGCAGAGTTCATCTCCCTCTCCCATGCGCAGGATTCGTTCCCCACCGAGCTCTTCGAACAGCGTGTCCACTGCGTGGGCAAACGCACAGAAGTGTGGGTATGCCCGAGAGCCAAGGCCAAACACAGAGAATCTGCATGGGAGAAACAGAGTGTTGAAAACACTTTAAGCACATGAACACAAACAAAACGAAGCGTATTCTAAGAGTGGGGTGGTTGTGGACATCAGGCCAGGGGCTGTGAGCTTTGATCCTGAAACTATGAAAACTAAACAAGGATGAAATTCAAGGCCAGAGAGGATGTTACGCAAGCATGTGCACATGCATACATACGTACAAAACTCACAAGTCAGAGCTGATTTGCAAAAAGTGTGAAATTTCTTTTGATTGCTTCAGGATGGATTTTCTTTTCAAACTAAACTTCTTTTAGATGGTTGTTCTCTGTTCTTTTGCTCTTTGTATTTTTAGTTTTCAAGAAGTTGATGAACTTCAATTTAAGCCAGAGGGACCACAAAGACACCGGAAGAAACCAAATACACTCACACATAGGAGAATATCAAATCAAAGTCACCACAAAATCAAAAGAAAAAAGAGAAAATGAGAAAACAAGTAAATATATTTTGCATAAAGAAATTAATTTTGAGAAATGTAGGCCTAATTTAAGACCATTGAGAATATGTGCGTTGCAACATTTTCCCTCACTGTAAAAAAAATTATATGATCAGTAAAGCATGACAACGTATGTTCTTACATTACTTTAACTCATCAAAATAAGTTGGACAATTTAAACTTTTTACATTTCAAATTCAACTTGATTTTTAAGTCAATTTAATGTAATTTAATTTAATGTACAGTATATTTAAGAATTTAAGGCAGCAACTGAACGTACATTTTTGAGTTATTTTGAATATTATTTTTCCAGTGGTTTATTTATTTATTTATTGTTTGTTTGTTTGTCATTAAATCATGTATCTATTTAAGCCATTTTAAGCCTTTTTGCATTAAAAAAGTTTTTGAATTGTGGCATAATTTATCTAAAAAAAATTTATAATAATAATTATTGACTGAAATCCAGAGGGATCACACAGACACTGGAAGAAACCAAAGAGAAGAAAATTATAAAAACAAGTTCAAGTCACCACAAAATCAAAAGAAAAATATTACAAGAGAAAATAAGAAAACAAGTAAAAATATTTTCCATAAAGAAAATTAATTTTAATTAAATTTAGGTCTGCTTTGACCAATTAAATTAGGGGAAAGTCGTGGCCTTATGGTTAGAGAGTCGGACTCATAACCAAAAGGCTGTGGGTTCGAGTCTCGTACCAGCAGAGATTGTAGGTGGGGGGAGTGAATAACCAGCACTCTCTTCCACATTCAATACCACGACTGAGGTGCCCTTGCGCAAGGCACCGAACCCCAACTGCTCCCCGGGCACCGCAGCATAAATGGCTGCCCACTGCCCGGGTGTGTGTTAAGGTTTGGTGCTGTTTCACTGCTGTGTGTCGTGCAACTTTGGATGGGTAAAATGCCAGAGCACTAATTCCAAGTATGGAGGATCACAATGACTTGGGCACATGTCCTTCACAGGTCACTTACATTAAGATTTTTGCACCTCAAAACCATTTTGGCTGAATTACTGCTAATGTAATTGTATTTATGCTTTCAATTATGAAATCAGTTCAATTAAAAGCAGTACAATACAAATTCACAAAAATAAATATTTATTTCTTAAATAAAAATGTTTTTTATTTATAATATTATATGCAATATAATTTATTTTAATAAAGTACATTTCATATATAATTTTATATATCAGAATCTGGGAGGAAATATGCTTATGCTTTGTTCTTTTTTAATGCAAAAACATTTTGAATTGTGGCATAATTAATCAAACGACTTTTTGGCATGATTTAGATTTTTTTCCTTCTTTTGATTTTGAGGTGGAATAACCCAGACATGTTTTTAAAATGTTGAATATTTTCTCCAAATACAGGCAGTACAGTACCTGAGATTAGCAAGTGGTCCAGTGCTCCCAAAGTTGGCTTTGGATTCAGGTTCGTCGCTGGAGGATTTGCGGGTATCAGAATATGAAGAGACGCTGTTAAAACGCACCTTGTACGTCCTGAGGGACAGAAAGAGAGAGAGATTTTTTTGTGTGTGTGTTTATGTGAATGGTTCCAGCATAAAGAAGAGAGAAGAAATGCATGTTACGTGTTAATGTGTGTGCCTGTTGCATATATGTTAGACTTAGTAGTAGGTGTGTGAACTGAAACACTGAAAAAAATTAATTATGGGAAAGCAGATGGGTGGGAGGACGAGAAGAAAATCACTCGCTCGGGTCTCCACTCGCGCACACACTCACTTTCGGTCTTCTACGCTGGTGGTGGGATGTCTCATCTCCATCAGTGCCGCACCAAATTTCTGTAGTGGAAAAGGGGAGAAAGAAAAACAAGAGAGAAGTTACTGGCCCTTCCCACGCATGTTCTCAATCACAAATTCAACCAGGACCTACCAGCATAATGCAGGTTCTCCATTGTACAGTATATGTGTGAAGTCCTTTATCATCATGATGAGAACATTCTAAGTGTTGACAATTTGATTCAAAGCAAAACAAAATGATTGATGTGCTCATTGAAATACTAGTGCGCTAAAGCAAACGTCTACTTTAATAACTCACCTCTCCGTTCTCAGGAGGGTCCCCATTGCCGAACGTACTTGTCACCACTAACACAAGCGTCTCGTGTTCCAAATCGACGGTGTCATATTCATCCATGGACATCACCTGCAGGATCAAATAATATAGCATAATACATATGACAACTTGCTTGTGCGGCTACATCTACATGATTTTATAACCTCAGTACAAACAACATCCATCTTAATAGTTGTAGTAGTCCTTGTTGTTGTTTATTAGTTTATTGTAGTTTTATGACTTTTTTTTTATTTAGACATAAGAGAGAGGAGACAGTGGAGAGAGTTAGGGAATGTGACTGGAACATTATTCAAAATAAATAAACGTCAGTATTTTTTTTCACATTATAGTATGGGATTTTTGGGGCAATGCGATTATTAAATATACTGTCATTGTCAGACGGAAACCTCAACATTTATTTTTCATAAATCAGTCAACACTGATCAACACTATTGGTCACTTTTTATGTTTTGAGAGTGAATTTTGTAAATATTCATCCAATGAAAAGTATTAAAAAGAGCTTGTGACTGAAATTTGTAACTCCATCGGATCCTACAACTGTCAGCAAAACCTCATAGCTCCACCACACGTCCTTGCCTACATCTTTGGGTAAATAGAGAACTGGCTGCTTGAATTACTAGTTACAACAGTTTTATTTATTAAAGAAACACTCTATAATGTCTATAAAGGCTAATGTTTTGTGTATTTGAGGAGCAGAGAAGATTGTCTTTGTTCAGCTTTTGCCGTCTAATCATGTCTTATACAGCCTTTGCATAGCACTTCATCTTTTATAACATGAGATTTTGGCCAAATGTATTCAACATCAGGAAAAAAAATGAACGCTCGCATAGCTACAATAAACTTGCAATAACTGTAAGTTGATGAAAACACAATTCAGTGCTCTTAGTTACTGCCTCACATGTAGCCATTCTAATGACGGAAAAAACATGTTTCTTCAACATTCGCTGATCAAAAACGTGCAAATATTCAGTTTTTGTACTTGATTTTGCTAAAATGTTAATAATGACACATGCAAGTGTCTGATCATATGTAAAGCCACAGTACAAACTTTGATGATGTGGTGTTTAATTATTCAAAAACTACAGGGTTTCCTGAAGGAATAGCAGGTTTGGAAGGTTTCGCCGGACAGACACGATTGTCTATTAAGATATTTAACACACTACCGTGGGGTTGGCAAAATACATTAAAAACAGTAATATTGCAAAATATTACAATTTAAAATAACTGTTTTTTTATTTTAATGTATTTTCAAATGTAATTTATTCCTGTGACGCAAAGCTAAATTTTCAGCATCATTACTCCAGTCTGCAGTGTCACATGGTCCTCCGGAAATCATTCTAATATAATGACTTGATGCTCAAGAAACATTTCTGATTATTATAAATGTTGAAAAGTTGTGCTGATTAATTTTTTTGTGGAAATAGTGATACATTTTCTTCCAGGATTTTTTTGTTCCACCAAATATTAATCATTATTTTATTAACATTATAAATATCTGTATCTTTCGATCATTTCAATGCCTCCTTACTGAACAAAAGTATTAATTTCTTTCCGAAACCTTCTAAAAAGCCCTTGCATCTATCCATTGTATTTTTAGACATTTTTCAACAACAGCAACATGTCTGCTTAGGCCATGGCTCTTTCGCATTACTTTCATTTTATTTACTTAAAAGGTGCACTTGTTAAGACTAAGGCTTTCACTTACACTTCATTCAAATCACTAACACCCTAAGTATTATACTGGTCTGTTTGAACTATGACAACTGAAGTAGGGACCCAAGCCTTGTCTATCACTCAGAATATTACACTTGTGGATGGACTTTCTTGACTTGGGCCAGTAAGCAACCACCTAAAACATTCAAGGATCACAGTGGCCACTTTTGCACAAGCAAGCATGTAATCTAGTTATTTGCACTGTTTGTGAAAACATACAGTATATAACGCTTCATCCACTAGACATGGCCATTTTGATGTGATTGGTTTTTCTTTCTCATTTCTAGGCCAGGAGCAAAAGTTTGGATATTAGATCAGCGTTTGGAGAGATTTTAGGCAATGTTTTCGAGAACCACACAATGTGCATCAAGAATGGGAGGCACGTTATCTCTTGATCCTAACGTACCGCCAAAAGGGGTGTAGAGGGATTTGAACAGTTCGTACCGCGCCTAACGAGCAGCTAATGCGCCATGATACAATTAACAGAAAAGACGCATCAGTGCGTGTGGCAGGGCAAACACCTTCAGGACATGAGGAGAGAGAGAGAAGTGGTATATCTGCGTCATCTGCATGTAAATCACGTAATAACAAGCGCTCATGAACGAGATTGATTATTCTGCTAGATTATAAAAATAACTTTGCATTTAACTGCTATCCCAAGGCAAAATACATGATCAACTCAATACTTTTATAGGTCACATAGTTTTGAGTGTAATGGGATCTTATCTTAACCAACAGCTCGATTTGATTTTTGGAATTTGATGGTATTGGAGGAAAAGTAATTGTGGCAAAAAAAAAATCTGTGTAAGCCATCGCATAGCACACCTTGGTGTGCTCACTCTGCAATCTGCAGTCTTGAATTGAAAGTGACGTGAGTGACGTGACATGTGGCCAAATATGGTGACCCATACTTGGAATTAGTGCTCTGCATTTAACCCATCCAAAGTGCACACACACACAGTTGACAAACAACAGCACTGAACACACACACTGTGAACACACACCCGGAGCAGTGGGGGTGTGGGCAGCCATTTATGCTGCGGCGCAGGGGAGCAGTTGGGGGTTTGGTGCCTTGCTCAAGGGCACATCAGACTGTGGTATTGAAGGTGGGAGAGAGTGCTATACATTCACTCCCCCCACCTACAATCCCTGCCGGTACGAGACTCGAACCTGCAACCTTTGGGTTACGAGTCCGACTCTCTAACCATTAGGCCACGACTTCTCGAAAGGGAGATTTTTGTTGTCTTATGTCAATATTCTTTGTCATTTTGTTTACATCAATGTTTACGTGCAAATCCACTGAAGGCATTCAATGGGGATGAATAGAAGATGGGAAGGGTTTTAAGAATCACGCACAGATAACAATATATTATTTGCGGTTTAAGAACAATGGGCTTACCTTGGCATCAAATGCATGCTTGAAAATCTCACAGAGCGTTTTTGCATAGTCCTGCGACTTCCCAGTTTCTGTGGCGAACAAGATGGTGGCTTTGACTCTCTTGGCCATGGCTTGTCCCATGAGTTTGGCGGAGAATTTCACAGCCCTGCAAGTTGCACACAAACATGTCAGATGCAAGAAGAGTTGCTGCAATAAATGGATGAACTTCACAGTTATTGAACTGAACTGAATCAACACTGAACTGCCTTGAGATGAATAATGACACTACAGGGTATCGGCAGAGTTTTTAAAATCAAATTTAAGGCTTTTTAAGATCTTATTTTTTATTCATAAACTGTTACAAGCTCAAAAAACATCATGCACTTTAGAATATTATACTTTATACTTTTTAAATATACATTTTATACTTTATACTTTTATTCAATATAAAAATTGTATTGAGCTTGCGTTCATGTACATTAATATCAATACACGTAGAGTGACTATTAGATTGCGCTGATTGATAAGATGATCTGGGAAAAGAGAGATACCGAATTATTGTGCCGAGACTAATAAAACCTATTACTGAATGGCAAATCTTTCATTCGGTGATTGCGCGCGCCCGGACCAGAGCAGAGAAGTCACCAAGAATTTAAATCAAATAAAATCCAGAATTCAGGTTTTGTGTATTTTAACGCCTATAATAACAAGGGGAAAGGGAGAAGAGCACATAATGTACAGAATTTTATAAATGTACGTTACGCTGTTGAGGGAACACGGGAGGGCCGAGAAAATTAGAACGGCTCTAAATCAACGGAAACACAGAGGCTAATCCACAAACATAGGCGCTTTGAGCCAACACCAGGTAGACCAACAAGTAGACCAAAATACAAATTTGAACAGACCCTGGGGCCTTAATAGGATGGTACAACGAGGGACAGACAGGTGTGGGGAATCAATTAATAATCAAACTAAACAAGGACCACCCCCGGACCACACCAGGACAAAGGACCAACCCAATACCACCAGGGCAAAACAGGACCTGAAACACATGCCCCACCCAACAACCACTACCCACCCACACCGGCTGCCTCACATCACCCCCTCCGACAATCCCCCCCCTCCCCCACAAGCGGAAGAACACGGGGACTCTTATTTTCAAAGGCAGTCACTCCAGACCCACACACAATATGCGTCCCTCTTCACACTACCTCTTAAAATTCAATATATAATGACAAACACCCACACCTGGTTATAATTTAAACAGTGCTTAAAACATGCAGTGCTCACAGTGCATCTAAATCACAGCCTTATTAAGGTGAAAATTCCACATTATAAGTGGTATCACAGTTCATTGCTGCTAGGACCCCTTTAAACATGATCCATTAAGAATTTTCTGAAAATCAAGACTATTAAGTCTTTGTACTGACCATTAATTGATCCCTAAATTAGTTAAAGACATTTTAAGACTTTTTAAGGACTCATGGGTATCCTGAACCTTTATCTTTTTAGAGATGCTTTACAGCAGAATATGAATGTGTTCGTGAAGTAGGCAAAAATGTATTTCCGTTATTTGCGGCCATAGCTTTGACAAAAAAATCTGTAGTACAGAAGCACTATAAATAAGGCGACTTGACTCTGACTACAAAATCTCATCGATTATGAAATGGCAAACAGCGTTCCTGAAAATGATCTCTTCCACCACCTCTCAGCGAGATTCAAACACTGCACAGCACACTTCACCTCATTTACGACGACCCCAAATCACCACAAACGCTGAGTACAATATATCCTGCGGGCAATTACTGTAATAGCTCAGAGGCTGAACGTCCTCTTGCAAGGGGCACGAAAGACAGAAGAAACCTGATGCTGTCGATTCTAGTGCAGTTAGACTCATGCTATTCTCAGCATAATAACGGGGGAGGAGAGGGGAAAATATGGTGGAAACCAACGCACTCTTATTTTTTATTCTTTCTTCTTACAGCCATTATGTTCAACCACCCCGCCTGCTGAAGTTCCCAGGCTACGGGTTATAATTACAACAAAAGGCTGGCAAATAGGTTGAGCACTGAAGACGGCTGGCCTTCATAAGCACCATACAGGTTCAACTCAATGCACACTTTGTGCTTGAGACAAAAACAAACAGCAGAAGGTCTCGAGCTCTTCACCCACTCACTTGGCAAGTTTCTTGAATCCAATTGCTCTTTTCTTTGTGGGTGTTCCATTCATCCCTTTCCACACGTGAGTGTTCCACGGGTCATGCTGGACAGTGAAAGAAAGAGACAGCAAGAGAAAGTAGCAGAGCATATTTTAGTTATGAGAACTACAGGCTGATTGTGATCAAGTGATTGTAACAGAGTTCTGCAAAGAGTCGCAGAAAACCCAGAAATTGAATTGTATATTTACTATTTTATCATTTAAACCAAACCAGTTTACTTTTGTGAAATGATTTGCTTGAAAAGTGTTTGTGCTTCTTTCTTTATAATAGATGCCACCTTGTTTACCTTACTTAACACAATTACGTCCATCCATTCTAAGTATGGCTTAAGAATTAAACTTCACCATTACAAGTTTGCAAAAAGATGTTTTTGCTATTTGCAAATTAACAAAAAGCTTGATTGTACTCATTAGTGAAAATCAAAATCTTGATATTAATGTAAACTGGACAAAAGACATACCTGGTACTCAAAAGAAGGTGTGAGGTGATAGTTGAGCATTTCCTGGTGGAAAACAGGTGTAATGCTGCCTGACATGGGCGGCACTATCCAAACCCAGTCACCCGGGCAGCCTCCCCTCACTCTGTACTCATTCTCCATGTGCTTTATGAAGGACTCGGTGGCTGAGTGATGGTCTACTATGGTAACCTTTGACACCTACAAGGAAAAATTGGAAAGAGTGAGACCAGATCAGACCAAAACTGAGATTAAATGCAGCTTGTGAAGCTAATCAACCAGTATGGTCTTTCTGATGAAGCTAGTCAAGCAGCGCCTCATGCAAAAAATACAACAGCTACACTATAAAAACTGATTCTTAAAACAAGTAAATAATGATTATAGGAATAATTACTCATTAGCTAATGATTTGCAAAGATATCATTATGTTATGACTTCACTTGTTGAGGCACATGACTAACTAATTCCATAACCACAATGATATAGGCTATTACTTAACAATTAGTTAATAGTTCTGTGCCTCAACAAGTAAAGTTATAACATAATGATACCTTTGCAAATCATTATCTAATGATTAATTAAAGCAGACAAATAGAAGTTGAAGTACATACACTCTAAAAAATGCTGGGTTGTTTCAACCCAACTTTGGGTCAAATATGGACTAACCCAACTCTTGGGTTAAAACTTTAATGTAAAAATGTAACCCAACTGTTGGGTTAGTCCATATTTGACCCAAAGAGTGTAGCTTTGACCACTGTGGTAATAAACATATGAATTCACATCATTAGTTAATATAATATGTTATTAGGGAACTAATACATTATGACACATTTATTTATTACTTAATCTATGAATCATATAGAATGTTCATTAGTTGCTAATGTAGTAGTCATTAATACATGGTTTAGTTCTTCATGAGTTAAACATTAACTGGTGATTATCTGTGCATTAGTTATTGTAAAGCATGAATTAATGCCTATTTGTGCACTCGTATTGTAAAGCGTTACCCAATTATTATATGTTCTCTAATAGAATCAATAAAATGTCAATGCTTGACAAAGAAAATGTCCATAATATAGCCCAATCCCCAAATTGTGTGTGTGTTTTTTTATCTGACACAAATCCAGTGCGTTTTCCCAGCATATAAACAGCAACAATTGTATGCATTCTTATTTTCAAATGCATTTTATCTTGTGATGCTTAATGCAGCATGTTGACGTAAGTCAATACAACCTACAATTAAATCCACAGATTGGCGTGTATTGCAGCACGTCTAGTTTTCCAAGTAGATTTAATTGTTATCTGCCATTGTTTTGACTCCATCCGCAATTATGAAAGATAAGAAAACTGAGCACAGCTACTTACTAACGTCTAATTAGTTTATCAGTATTGAAATGGTTCGCCAAAAGCCTTTTAGCAAGAAATAAGGTCTTGTGGGTAAACAAACTGCAGGGGGTGTGCAATAAATATCAATAAAAATGTTTCTTCAGTCACAGGAGCTTTCAGTTAAATGTCCAATGTGCTTAACTCTAATAAATAGAACAGAAGAGATTCAAGCTTTTGATTTGTGAAAGCCGGTTTATGCTTTGTTCGCTTGCATGAGTCTTTATGAATGCTGCATGAACGTGAACGCAGGGATTTGCTTTTAGGCTCTAGGAGAAGCTGTGTAAAGAGATGAACTGAAAAAAATGAGATACTGGCAAAAATAGGTAAACGTGACTGAAAATAAGACTAGTGTAAGATTATATGTGGGTGAACCTCACAAAGCTTGTCAAAAACATGTCTGGCTGAGTTTGACAACAAAATCAAAATAAAAAAAATTAATTAGAAATTACATTTTGTATAAAGTCTATATAAAGCATATTATATATATGACCCTGAACCACAAAACCAGTCATATGGGTCAATGTTATGAAATAAGCTCAATCAAGCTTTCCATTATGTATGGTTTGTTAGAATAGGACAATATTTGGCCGAGATACAGCTATTTGGAAATCTGGAATCTGAGGGTGCAAAAAAATCGCCTTTAAGTTGACCAAATGAAGTGCTTAGCAATGCATATTACTAATCAAAAATGAAGTTTTGATATATTTACGGTAAGAAATTTACAAAATATCTTCATGGAACATGATCTTTACTTAATATCCTAATGATTTTTGGCATAAAAGAAAAATAAATAATTTTGACCCATACAATGTTTTTTTGGCTATTGCTAAAAATATACCCCAGCGACTTAAGACTGGTTTTGTGGTCCAGGGTCACATATGTGCATATAGCCTGTTTTTAAGAGCTTCTTTTTGGTGTTGTGACGTTATTTATATGACAAACTAGCACATCTCCACATCTAATTATTATCATTAGTGTAAAACATTTATTTATACTGATTATGATTTTATTTATTACAGTATTATACTGTATGTATGTGTGTGTTTATTTGATTATGTATATTCATTTAATTGTTTCTTGTTAATCTCCAGACAATATTGACAATTCAAGTATCAGACTTAATTTTGATTAAAATAAAGTCACATTGTCTAAACTCTAAATGGTATTAAAATAGGCTGTATCTTAAGATTTTGACTTTTTATTATTATTATTATTATTAAATTCCCCCATTCATGTGTGCTCACCCCACCTGGAAACTGTAAAGGACTGCGATGTTGATCTCCACCAGTGCCTGGTCCTTCCACAGGGATGAAGTCTTCCTCGTGTCCAGCCCATTAGCTAGCTACTTAATGCAATGAAGGGCAACCTAACTCAACTGCAATCATCCAGAGAGACTATTCATACTGTATTCTCTCAAGATCTGAACCAAGGTTAATAGAACTGCCACTCGTGATCTGCCTTTATAGATCAGGAAGATCTGGAGCCACTGTAAGACTCTCTAAAAAGACATTCTATAGTCAAAAGATTGGACACACTTGACATGAATATGTCTTAAAAACCTTCTGATTTTAAATTATATTTGATAGATATATAACATCCAATGGGTTTGTAATAACACGAAGGTGAGTGAATGATCTTATAGATTATTAGGATATATTTGAGTATATATATTTATATGTGGTAAAGCAAGCTGATTATATAGGCCAGTTGGGCTATTATTGCCTTTTAGAAGTTAAAACTGTAAGTGAATTTATTTTTTAGCATAAAGGGAATATGGAGGAGAGATTGTAATACTGAATGAGTAACATAATGATGATTAAAAACAGCATGTTTATGAATTAAAATCTGCATAAATTAAAGAGAGCAATTCAAAACAGGATAAACAATGTGTAATATAGCGTATAATCATCTTAATCCATTGTAACGGCTCATCAAACACAAATGTGTCATTCCTAATGTCCTGTTGGGGTACAATTTCTAATGCATATGCATGACATTTATAATGATCAAATGTAATGCGGTCTGGGTTCAAACTGTGGTAATGCAGTATAAAAAGTACAACTTCTCAATGGTGCAGGGGTGATTTATGGCTGTCTGGTATGGTACCTCAAGTATGTTGTATCGAGAGCTGTCGCAGAAGTCTCTGACGCCGATCTCTGTCCCCATATACCAGCCGCTGAAGGGGCAGGCTGTGAACTCCAGTCCCCCGATCTCTAACAGCATATTAGACACAGCAGGAAGGCCATACCACTTTAGATTCAGCTCCTTAAACCATTCGAACCTAGACAGACACAGACAGCAGGACGGTCAATACTGAACCCAGCGCAGGGAGAAAAGTTGCATGCGGAAATGTTTTTCAGCGAAAGGTACTTGAGGTTTATTTGCATAACATAATGTAGTCAGTAGAATATCTTGGCATATGCAGATGTACACCATTAAGCTTTTAGAGCATTCCGTTTACAGTTTCCATCATAATTTCTCTGTTAGTAAATGCGCACATAGTGAGCTGAAAACTGCCAAAACTGTTATTATCTCTAAACCGGCACCTGCAGGTTTCTCAGGTGTTGCGCTAAGAGGCCAAATCCGCCTGTTTCTGTTATTAATGCTGTAAACACAAGTACTCTGGTGGAATGGCTGATCCATTCAGATGTTTTCACATAATTATTGCACTAAATATGGCGCCCATTACTGTCGCAGCATAATACCAGCATTTTCCCCCCAAAGAAACAATATGTAAATGCATCTCCTCTATTTACATATGTTTATTTGGCTAGTCATTTCTTTGAGCAGTTTGAGGCAAACTTTCAATAATGGGCATTATGTCAATTCAGGTAAAAGTTAAATGCTGACAATTGTTGTTTTTCTATTAGTGTTTCAAGGCTGTGGACATTTCCAACCTGATCTCATGGGAAAACAACTATTTTATGATTTTGTATGTATGAAATGAAAATGTATGATTTCTAGAAAAATAGTAAGCATGAGGGTCCATCCCTAAACATAACCCTAACTGAGGTTTGAGATTGTACAAAAACGTACAAATGAGATTATCCAAATTAGTCACTATAGGCCAAAATGTATAATAGTTATGAATTGTCATGAGATGCCATTTCCTAAGAATGTTTGACTTGTGCAGTTTGACTTCATAATGGTAAAATTGCTCACATATAAAAAAAGAACCACCCACACATTTTAAAACACAGAAACATTGAGTATATAAAACAGGTATGTTTTAGCCATCCTTCAACACTGAATTCAAGGTTTACTTCAAAATCTTCAAAAACGCCCTATTGCAGAGTGGTACGCAAAATGCATTAGGTCCGCAAAGGTCATTTTCATTTACACTTAAAAAGCTGTTTATTTTTACACGTGGGCAGTATATTAGCAAAGTGTTCTGTTATTTATTCATTTCATTTAATTTAATTGCATTTGTCCACTTTTACCCTTTGATGAGAAGTTTAACTTTGTCTGCATGACTTTTGAGTTAGTATCTATCAATGCTTAATTTAATGGTAACTCATGCTAAATTCTTTTCAACACTGATTCATTAAAAAATATATAGATGCATGATGGACAATTCACTCTTATCTAGACCTGTGACACACAGAGTATCTCAGGACCCAAGTATCTGATCATCTGAGACACATCAGTGTCAAACTGACAGCATTAAACAAGTAAACTGAGGCAGGATCTGGAAAAAGGGCAAGTGCCACACTAGCCCATGTTCCTGAATGTACTTGCACAAGAGGCAAGCTCTCAGCTTGAGTTCTCTGTTGCTATGCATCCTAAAGCTCTGCGCATTACAGCCTCTCTAATATGTGATTTCCCTTTGGTACGTACTGTATGACGCAGACTATTATCCGATTCTGGGTGGATGAACATTTGAAGTGTTTTAAGAACTGGTGTGATTCAATAATTTTTCTACACAAGCTTGATGAGCATTAGTGTGAACCCCAATACAACTCTACAATATGTTTGGTTCTTCTTACTTTGGATGTATGATGGGAACCTCAAGCACAAGATCATCAGGAATCTCAAAAAGCTCTGGATCATTTCCATTGGCTTGGAGAAGAAGGGGCAAAACATCAAAACGGCTTTTTGGAGCTTTCCATCCTTGCTGTATACAGATCTACAAGTCAAAAAACAACATTACAGTTGTTGTTTTTTTGGAATATGTTAGTTGGTCAACAAGCTAATGACCATCTTGGACCTGCTAAAGACTTCTTTGAGTCAGCTAGAAACCAGCTACCAGGTTCCAAAACACAGACACCAGCTTAAGCTGGATTTTGCATGCCAAAAAACAACTCAAACACAATTAACAATCAACCAGTGATAACAAGAACTGCCCATGATGTCACAAAATATGTTTTTTATCAATCAGTTTGACTCTTTATTTTTGTATGTACTGGTAACATGCTTCGATCAATATGTCAGTAGGCGGCTTTTTTGATGCCTGTGACTCTGACAATCGAAACTATTGCAATGTAGCTTCCCATCTCACCTCTGTAAGCTCCACCGAAGCCGGATCTCCGAGAATGGATCCATCAGGCTGCTTGTAGCCTGCGTACCGGATCAACTGGCTGTTCCACACCCGGAAGTCATGCTTCCCGTCTGTCCTCTGGGGGAAGATGGTAATAGCCGATCTGGACATCAGAGACAAGGAGTAATGCTGAGATCCCTCTGGTGGATTTATACTTCAAATCCTCTAATATAGGCAGTTTTACAGACTCCATGAAATCAGACTTGTGTGACTCTTAATCCATGTGTGTTAAACCAGTTTTATTTGTATAGTACTTTTCACAGTACGCTGCTTCACAGTTGCATATAGCAGATTAGAGCTGGACAATAATATAGTTTGTATTTTGCAACATGTTACGACTTGTGATGTATTTTTGTACATGTCTTGCTTTGCTGGTTCTTTCTCTCTCTTTTGTCCCACCCTTTCTTTCACAGGATTGGATCCTACCAAAGTGATCTCCAGATCTGACTGGTGCTAATGGGACCAAGGAGAGGCAATAAAAGGATCTGCAGCACATGAGGGGGGAGCTCTGCTCAACTTGTGATTTCCTGTTGTTCTATTGCACATGTGTTATTGGCTGCATCCAAAAACTTAGGCAGCTGAATTGCTGCCTCGCTGGCGTATGAGGCAATGACTTTGCAGGCAGCGTTTTTGCACAAAGGCACCTCATGAAACGATTTCGGACAGGCTTCTGAGGCAGCGTAACGGATTAATGATCTACAACAAAATAGAATAAGTTTTGGTGATAACTAAATGAATACTTAATTACTATAATACTGATTTCTCGCTAGAAATAACATCAAAAGTGCAAAAAGTTAGTCAGAAATATATACTTACACACAAACAGACCAGCAAATGCAACTTTCAGACGCCATCTTTATTTATTAGCTTAACCGTCACGCAATGGAACGCACAGGATTGTGGGATATCAAAGGCAGTGAAGGATACATCTATGCTGCCTTCAAAATTCAATCAGAAAAAGGTACCTCCAGAGACAGGAAGTAAAGCAGAATTTGGATTCGGACGTGCCTTGATGCCTTCCTGCCTTGGAATGCTGTCTACGAAGGCAGCATTTTAGAGCTTTCGGACGCAGCCATTGTGTGTTTGCTACAGTGTGTTGTTGCTGTTAGCTTGCCTGTGATCCTGCCTGGTGTGTGCAGGGTTAATTGTGGTTTTGAGTGATAATTGGTGTCCGTCTATTCCCATTTTGTATATTTGTAAAGTATTGTACATATTCTTTTCCACACTGGAAGCTGTAGGGGGTGAGTAGATTTACATAGATACACCACACCACAAATTACACACAAACTGTTTTATCGACCTACCATACAATAAGTTTTAATGAAAGACCCTCAAATTTTCTGTTACTCGTTTAAAGTGACGGTTGGAATAGTAAGGAGGCTTGGGCCTCAGCTGTAAACTGTCAACTTTAGATCTGGATCCGGTGGTTGGAAGAAGTAGTCACACAGAACGAAAGAATGTATAAATATAAATATATTATAACTATGGAAAAACCGAGAATAAAATCACTTTTAAAAACAAGAGCTGAGTTGCAGTGCCATTATTCTCCACATATAGCGCGATCTGAACCCTAAACATGTTTTGTCAAAAAAGCCGGTTTTGTTTTTTACTGCAGAAGCCGACAAGCGCCCTTGTTGTTTTTGAACAGAAGCCGATAAGTCCATTTTAGCGAATCAGCGCACTGTATTCAGGTCAGGTGACAAGGCTACTTTCACTTTGAACAGACGTGCTAGCTCAGAGGAGTTTCGTCAAAGCTGACAAAAAGTGATCGAGGATCATTTCGACGAACCTGTGATATCTTCTTCAGGGCGAAAAAGGAAAATTAAAGCTGAAACGTTTTCACGGAACCTTGCCAAAGCAGCGCGTTACAATGTTGAGGGAAAAGTTCCGTGTATTGCGTGTAATCACATCCGTACAGTTTTTGATCACAACAACAACAACAACATTTGTCAGGCATCTTCATTGTCATCTGAGGAGATTACAAAGATTAAACTAGTGTTTTTTCACTCAAAACACGAAATGTCTGGCGTTATCTGCTTTTGCCAAAAACGACGGTGGATAAATATATATATGGACTTATATAACATAGGGGCTTGTCCGAGACGGGATAGGGCCAATACGCATTTTACTGATGGTATGGGACTCCTAAGCCGTCCACGGGGCAGTCTTTAGCGTCATGCAGGGGTCATACAATAGGTGGTGGTATGCCCCTTTCAACATCATGCCATTAAAAGGAAATAAAACACACTAAATGTGCGTGAGTGACTACAGTTCTACAGTAATTTATTACTATTTATTTTATCTGCCATAAGACTATCTGAGACGTCGTTGTCATAATGTGTTGCTATGGGTTGCATTCGCATTCGTGAACTTCATGCTTTCTAAACTTATCTCATCTTTTTTTCCCTTTATGTTGCAGTTAATCTGCTTATTGTACATATAAAATACAAGAAGTTTATATCAGTAGTCCCATATTAATAATTGTGATTCACAGTCTGTTCACCATGTCATTGTAACATGTTTACATCTACCAATGGCTCTTATACAGGTGTGCATCTACAGAGAGGATCGTGTGGATCTTATGATTTGAAGAGAGATATATATACATCATATATATATATATATATACCTATATATATATATATATATTATAGACTTTTTGGGACATTCAACGTATAGTACAAGTATTATTATATTGGATATTAGTGATAGATGCCCATTTTGACATTTGAGCCCCTGAGAAAGTCTCTGCACATCGAATTTTGGATTGATTTTAATAACTTTAATGCATTTGAAATGTGCACCAAGCACTAGGAAAATACAAGTATCGGATCGGGGCTTGGTATCGACAGATACTCAATATTCAATGACTCGGATTTGAAAGGGGCCACAAAAAACCTGATTGGGACATCCCTAATATAAACAATCAAGAAGTTGAGAATTTGCGTTATAGTATATATATTGCTTTTATTAGAGGTTACTCTATGTATGCAGTATTTTAGGTACTTTTGAAATAAAACAACCCCGTCTGTTCCATAAGCAAACATAATCATGCTTCATTGTTGAAAATACATCACACTGACGTTCAACAATATGCTAAGAGCATAAAGTGTCAGTCCAACTAATCTAAATAACAAGTCCCGTCACTCTCGAAATACAACTCTGGATGAAATTTGGGTCACCAGCCTGTTTGAAAAACTGCCGAGGAGCTTTTCTTGTTGCCTTGATTTGTTTATGTGCGGAAAAAGTGTGTAGGAGACCTCTGACGTTTATTCTGGCAGGTCCTGATGATGTAAGAAGCAAGCGTGGGGGCTTTTGACTGTATTAGAGCGTTTTCTCTCTTCTTGTTTTAATTTTCCCTTTCCTCACCCTTCTCTCACTCTCTCAGGCTCAAATCATTCTGTTAGACTGACGCTAATTAAACAGAACAGAGAGTAAGTGTCGTGTATGATTAGCTTTGTAACGTGGCAGCAGTGCCAGCGCTCAGCAATGCTTTGGCAGGTGTACTGATGCTGTGGAGCAAGGTGACAAAGAGAGAAAAGGGAACACACACTTTGACAGGGAAGAAGGCAAGTCTCAGAGAAAAGGAGATGCAGAAAAAGACAGGAAGAGAAAGGAGCTAATGAAAAATGGCCACACTAACCTGAGGTTTCCTTTGTTGGTGGCGTATTTGATGTGGTTGCACATGTAATTAAACATTCCATGAGCGGTTGTGCAGTCTCGAGCATCGAACACCTCAAAGAGGAGAAATTCTTTATTAGGACACTTTTTTTTTCATTATCACTGCATTTCAATAGACATCACACTGTTGTAGTGCTTGAAAAGATGAAGGGAATTGTTTAATGAAGGATGGCTTTTTGGAAGAAAAATCATGTAATACTAAAAAAAAAAACAAATAAAAAAACAAAAAAAAAAGACCTGTGGTTGGACCACTGGATTCGTCCCACACAGCGAGCTGCATTTCTCCATGCATGTTTGGCCCCATAGATCAGCTCTGTGTCCTTCAATTGATACGTTCCAGAAGTTTCTATCTCTTTTTTAACCTCTTCTAGCCGGTCAACATGGGCCTTTGAGCCGCATCTGTTCAGACAGAAGCCAAATGTATAAAAGCACATTTAGAAAAAAAATATTACAATTAGCTAGTTATGTACTGCAAAATAAATAAATTAGTGCTGGGCAACGATTAATCGCGATTAATCGCATCCAAGATAAAAGTTTTTGTGTACATAATATACAGTATGTGTGTACTGTGTATATTTATTATGTATATATTTAAGAAAAATATGTAAAGTTTTGTATATTAAATATATTTATATATAATATCAATTATATGAATATAAATATATACATGTAAATACATGTACATATTTCCAAAAATATGCTGTATGTGTGTGTATTTATAAATACATAATAAATATACACAGTTCACACACATATATTACATAAACAAAAACTTTATTTTGGATGCGAGTATTAGCACTTAAGCGTTGCCAGCACTTAAAACAAATAAATAAATAAGTTTGCTTTGAAAAACCTAAATGCCATAAATTAATTGAGATATTGTTTTGGAGATATATATACCGCATCTTGAATGTAGTGTACTTCTTTTACTTAGAATGCCCAGTTTAAAGCAAAACATATAAAAACCTTTTGGGAGCTTAAGAAAAATGGCACATGAGGTAAGAACGATAAAATTAAAATCATAATATATTCCCTGAAAAACAAAAAGAATCTTATTATAAAGTGTAAACAAAGTCATTGAATCTTAAATTCATCTTTCTTACATAGTTTTGTTTGTCAAATAAATGATTATATATTTTTTTTAAATAAAAACAAAAAAATAAATATATAACCACTCTTTGGTGCAAAAAATAAAACAATATATATAAAATTTAGTTTTATTTATTTTATTTGTATTTTTTTGTATGTTTACATATGATACAGTGTGCATTAGATTTAAATAGTTCTCCTCCCTTTTGATTGATGTGTAGTACTGGTCAATAAAATCTGTTGCAAGCGGTAGCAGTTCCTCTTTTCTTCGGACTTCATCTGGTTTGCGACTGTGCTGGTTTGGCATCATAACAGAGCCTATACAAACTTGCTCAGTGCAGATCGGTACCTGCAAACAAAAAGCAACTAGCACAATAAGAAGACTGACTGTGCAAATCCAAACATGCTACATCACTCACGGAAATGTGCTACAGATAGCATTGTGCCTGTCTCACACATATTGTGTCTGTAGGAGTGTAACTGCAACCGCAGGCACAAGTTGAGACAGCATTTCTGCTGTATATCAGAACTGGAGGTCTATACAGAAAAATAAAGTGACGTCTGGGTGACTTCCTTTAATTACCACCATAAATTATAAAAAGTCATGAAATTTAAGGGGCAGCAAATTTGCATCTAAATACTATTTTTAGTGCTTTTTTTCTAGCAATTTTAGGTTACTTGTATAAAGCCTATATGCAAACGATATAAAAAAAAGATGGCATTTTCTGGTAAGGGGGTTATGGGACGTGCCAGCAGTGACATTTCTGCAAAATGATACTATTGTGATTCCGGCACATCTCTCACCACTTTCAAAGTGAAATACCCAATGTGTGGCGATAAAAGCGTGCTCATTTTTAACTAAAACAGATCTACATCAATCTGGCAACATTTTGTTATGTTGGTTGTTTTACATATTGCAGCAGTTTGGAATTGAAATGTTTGGTGAGTAGTTGTCACGAATCCGGTCCGTGGTTTTCCATCTGCTCGCCACCAGAGGTCGCCTTCTGATTACATTGACTCTCACACCACACAAACTGTTGCACGTCACTGTGGACTACATTTCCCATGCTCCATTGCACTGATTGGACTCACCTGCAGCCAATCACACACACACTATATAACAACCACTCTAACTGCCGAGTATTGTCTGCGTTTATCATTCTCTTAGAGGTAACTTTACGGAGCCAGTATCCTGTCTGAGTTTAGTCTAGTTCCTATTTCTAGTCCTGTTTCGTAACGTCTTTGTAATTTGTAATTGCCTGTTCCTGATAACCTGCCTGTCTTGGATTTCTCTCTCGTCTTGTTGTTTGGATTCTGTTCGCACCTCGCCTGGATTAATATCTGTTTTTGGATTACTCGCCTGCCTCATCCTCTGGATTATGTTCGCCGTTGATTGACCTAAGCCTGTTTATTGGATTACTCTTGTGTCTTGCCCTCAATATACCTGTTTGCCATTGTCTGACCCTTCCTGTTTTGAATATGTTTAAGAATAAAGCTTTGCAAATGGATCCGCACGTCTCTCGTCTCAGTCGCCCTGTTACAGTGATGCAAAACGATTAATGCTCTGTCACTTTTGAAAATGACACAGCACCTACATTAAAGCAACACAATAGTGGTAAAAAAAAGCAAACGTGAGATAAAAAAACTTTTGCTGAAGCAACCATGCCATTTTAACTCTTTGAGCTCTTTTACTGTGGTTCACTCGTACAAAAGTGCAACGTTGTACCAGGTGAGCTACAGTGCAAGTTTACATCAGAAAAGCCATACACCTGGAGATGGTTATGTGATGCATACATGAAATTAGTTTACAAATTACTTTGGCAAATGTGCTTTGATGTGATAACGTAACGTCTTTATTCGTAGATATTGCAACATTGCAACCTGTTAAAATGTTTACAGAAATGAAAAATGCAAATATGTTGCTCACATGCTGCAAAACTTAATTGTCATGCAATAAGACACTTTCTTTTAATAATAATAATAATTAATAATAATAATACGTTTATTTTATATAACGCCTTTCTGCTAAATTTTAAGTTGGGAATGTTGTTTATCATATTCTAATCTTATTCCAGGCATGTGAAACCAACACGCAGAGCTTCAGAATTTATTGTATATGTGTTTCATGATCATATTCCTGGAAAACTAATGAAAAACATGTTGTTGAGAACATCCAATGGCTGGATAAGTGGCAGGCTTCATAAGAGCCTGATAAGAAGAAACAAAGAGACAAATGGAAGTCGCTCATCGCCTTGAGGAAAATACTCATATGGTCACTATAATAAAATTAGATTTGAAGTGCACTGTCACTTTCTGTAGCTGCTAATATGTTCACTGGATTAGGGGTGGAACGGCAAAGACAGAGCTGAAAAATAACAACAAGCCTGTCCAAGCTAGTGCTGTTAATTAAGGACTGGCTTGGTTTATTATCCCAAACTGCCCTTTCAGTAAGCATTTAAACCATGACTGACCCATAACCCCCCGACAGTTTCAGAGTAGCTCAGCCAAAAATAACCAAAGTCCCTTTAAAATAAGGGTTCATTAAACGGCCATCTTGATAACACCCTCATAATTCTCATTAACTTCAAGTTCATGTCATACACAAAATAAAAACTTAGCCAAATAAAGAAGTAGCCATACCAAAATATACACCAAAATACATGGGATCTAACAAAGATTAATTGCATAAAGCAAAACACAAAGGGTAAGTTATTACACTGAAAAAGTTATTAGTCCATTTCACAATTAATTACACAATTATGGAAAAAAAAGTAATAACTGAAAGATATAAACTTGTAATTTTACTTGTGTACAAAAACTTGAAACATAATTTTAAATAAGTATAAAGAATGGCATTTGTTTTGTACATTTAATTTTTGTTTAACGTGATTAATAAAAATGTTGTTCAATTAGCATTTTTTTTGTGTTTTGCTTTGGTACCGAAAGTGGTACCGAGAACTGTGGATTTTCACTGGCATTGGTACCGAATACTCAAATTTTGGTACCGTGACAACAATAAATCAATGTTTTTGTAAAATATATTTTAAACTTTTTTTACAGTGTAGATTTACATGAATACTCTAGAGCTATTCTTAATATTATTGAAATACAGACCTGAAATTAAATATAAAGTAACACTGTTCACTACCCATATTAAAAGATTTGACATTGCCTTCAAACCGCATTAATTTTTCTAAAAGTGATTTGTCTCCAGATCATTACTTGCTCCAGTATATTATAACTTACCCATGTATCCCATCTGTGGCATGTACTGGGACACCTGTGTGACTTTAACTACCCAAACAAGCATTTATACTAATGGCGCTTAGCACAAGAACGGTAAAAATAAAATAAAGACGTTCATTAGATTCTTCACATTCACCCACCATAAGGGACTGTGAATGCAGCCTTGCAGCTGTCATATTCTGTAGAGTTGGAGATGCAACCCAAAAATCCTTCAGAATGTGATATATTA
This sequence comes from Sinocyclocheilus anophthalmus, assembly GCA_018155175.1. Taxonomy (NCBI): domain Eukaryota; kingdom Metazoa; phylum Chordata; class Actinopteri; order Cypriniformes; family Cyprinidae; genus Sinocyclocheilus; species Sinocyclocheilus anophthalmus. Next base: position 56,672 of record JADLZN010002534.1, read on the forward strand.
TAAATCATACCATCTGTAATTAGCATCAATTAGCATGCAAAGCCAGCCTCTCACGAAAGTGCACAGAACTTCATGACCCCCTCTTGGAAGGATGATTCAGATTTAGAGAGATGTTGAGAGTTCTGCAAACATGTTGTCATACAGACTAGCGTCTACAGCGAGAGACGAAGGCTAATTTTAAACCTCAGCTCATTTATGACATATGGATCCTATAGGAGCAGCAAAATTGGAAGCAAATGCTAATAGCAAAAGTCAGTTCTAGTTCTGCATCATGTCAAAATGATTCATAATTATGAGTTTTTGGCATGTAAAATGGCTCATGTTTTTTTGAGTTCTCCCACTAAACTGTTGCGGCATAATGTAAAAACAACTAAGATGGCAGCAGCTATAGCTACGTTGTTGGCAACCGCTGTTTGAAATGGCATTTTAATATAGCCAGTCTATTTTGCAAGAAGTGAATTAAGGTAGCATTTTTCGGTCATTACCAATAAAGCCGCACTTGGATCCATTTTGGTATTACGCGTGTTGCCATAGAAACAGTTCATTCTTGTGTCTGTGAACCGGAGTAGAATCTAAGAGTTCTCATTTTGTAATTACGGTAATTCCGACACAACATGAACGCCTCGTTAACCTTTGACACTGAGCCATTCCTGATTTTTCTTTCTTTCTTGTTGTTATCATATTACTTTTGAAACATCTGAATAAGCAATGAAATAATGATTTTGATGACAAAAAAAAATTATTAAGTTGCTTCAGAGACTAAAAAATGTACTGAAAAAAAAAACTGAATAACAACAATGGTAGCTAGAACCATGGTGTTTTTTGGTTTTTTTTGGAATTGTACATGGAAATATGGTATTTTTAATGACTTTCAACCATGCAAATACATAGCATGAAATGACAGGAAGAGGAAGTTCCTCTTCATCATGCAATCGTTCAAAGTTTGGATTGACAAATCTTTGAATCTAAATTGATTTCGACTTTCTTACACCTAAATTGCATTCAAAACAAACTGATACCTCAATACTATTCAAATAGATAGATAGCACTTTACAATAATTTATTAACATTACTAAAGTCATTAGCTAACATGAACTAGCAAAGAGCAATATATAATTTAAAGCATTTACTAATCTCTGTTAATGTTGGTCAATAAAAATACAATTGCTCAATGTCAGTTCATGGTAATGGTGCATCGACAAATGTAAACAGAAAAAAAGCATTACTTTAAAAAGTATTATTAAATGTTAAAATTAACAATAACTAAGATGAATAAATTCTGTTGGAGTATTAGTTACTGTTAGTTCAAGTTTACTAACATTACACTAAAAAATAGTGTAGGATTGAAAAGATATGCACTTAATTGCTAGTACATTTTTCTAAATAATTGCAAAGAAATGGCAAGTAAAAATGAATGAAGAATTTTTTTAATATTAAAAGCTGAAATAGTGTTTTCTTGCAGAACACTCTTATAATCTTTATTTAAAACTTCAAAAAAAATCATTTTAGAGCATAATATGAAGAAATTAAAACTTAATGTCAAGTGTTGTGTCAAGTCATTTTAATTCAGTTCTGAATGGCGCACAAACCGATTTTTTTGTAAGGGCTCTGCTGTGTCAGTAATGGCAAAGATGCTACTTCTTTATACGCTCAACTAAATGTAGTTCATACATATAAGCCTACCTAGAATCAACATCAAACATACCTCGCTGGAGCTGAGATGTAAAGTATCATTGCATAAAGCTCCAGTTTCCCAGTTCTTCACTTTCATGAATCTGGGACACTTGGTGGGACTTCCATTCTGCACAGTCTTAGTGGGGGAAACTCTCCCATGGGACTGCGGCTGTGGAGGAACAAACATTTCACCTCATTATTAGCAACTTGCCACAAATTTGTCCATCAGCAAACACTTTTATCCAAAATGACTCCCTGTACACTAATTACAGGAACAATTCTCACAACAGTTTCCAAGAACAAATAAAAAGAACAGTTTGGTTATCAACACAGACATTTAACCTTCATTATTACACTCTTAATGTTTTTCACAGTAATGACACAGAAGAACCATTTTTGGTTTCCGAAAGAACTTTTCAGTAAATGGTTCTTAAAATAAATCTTTTTCTAGAACATTTAATTATCAAAAAACACTCTTCAACTTAAGAACCTAAGGCAATGGCAAGTTTAAAGGGAGGTTAAATAGCCTCTGTTAAAATGACTTTGTCATGATGTGGTCTTTTACTCCCAACATCTGAGCTGCTAAAGACGCAGTGGATTACATTTGTTTTTGAAGGGAATGCGCCCCTGGATCTCCCTAAATGTGTCTATGTTCACTCAAATCATTCGTACTTCACCATACCGTAAAAGAAGAAGTGATTTTTTTTTATGAATATTTGCAAATCGCCTTTCCTAACGATGAGCTAGTTAGCAAGTTTCACGATGAATGCGGCTATAGTTTACAGTCTCACAGAGAGCGGCTCGGAAGTGAGGGGCGGGGAGAGCAGAGCTCATTTGCATTTTAAAGTAACCATGCACACAACGACTTGCTGTAAACAGAGCTGTTTTTGTGACCAGCTAAAGGGTATTGTTGACATTGCCAAAATTTTAACCAAAGTATGTTTAGACTTTCAGAAGACCCTAAGAATGAGATCAAACTGTGGAAAATGGGCATCCGATGACCCCTTTAATGTACTTATTTTGCGTACCAGAAAATCGGTCATGTCCGGCAATGTATGCATGGCTTGTAGCGCTTAAGTTATAGTACTGAGTGTTAAATAATAAAATGTTTAACAAAGGACTCTTTATCATTTAAGGGACAAAATCCCGTGAACTGGCAAACCCCACGATCGGGAGCTGTATATGCATATGTGCGCTCATCTGTTTTCAATGCAGAAAAAAAAAATGTTCTGATGTTTATTCATGTTCATTTCGTGCTTTACGTAAATATGAAAAGACGATCGGTTCACGTGTTTGAACTGAGGCAATACTGATCTGTCATGACACATTAAAGAGCCACAAAAACACGTTTTGCGCGTTCGCGACTTATTGTTCTACGTGTTGTATATTGTGTACTTCCCGGCCCATCCCCTGAACATCCTTCCCCAAATTACAAAATTTGAATGCTGAGAGTCCTGAGACCTTGTTTCATTCCAGAAGTGACCTGCTGGACGTTGTCAGTTTCCTCTTTGCTCTGCAATGTATTTTTCACTGCATGAGAACACGGTGTGTAGTGTGAGAGTGGCAATGTTTGTCGTAACTAAGGAGGGCAGGTCTCTGCGAATGGTCAATTGACAGCAATGAACTTCCTTTGCAAAGTTCTTTATTCTTATGTAGCTATTTTAACTATCAGCAGGTAAAGGAATGACATGACTTACTCAAAGGCGTCAATGGGATAATCATCTCTATTAAGCAAAGATCAAATTGAGCTTTGATTTTCAGAGAAAACAGAATACTCTCAATGACTTGCCATTCAAAAGATGACTGTAATTTGCCACATGCACAAATGTATCAGAAGTTGACATTGTTAATCCAATGGAAATCAATCTAGCAGCCATTATATTCCTTATGAAAACCCAGTTCACAGGCCGACGGTTTCGGCACCACATCACTCGTATAATTGTGGTGGTTTCTGTTGGTATGAATGCAAACTTCAATATCAGCCTTGGCCCATTATGTTTGCTGTCCCCAGGAAGAATAGTGGGCGTCCTTCTCCTCAATTGATTCTCCTCAGAAGACAGATCAGTCCTTCTCTGTCTCTGGCTACACAACACACGCACTGTACACGATTATTATCTCAAAGCCACCACGCTGCACTCGGCTGGCAAGGAATGCGCCACACTCATGTTTACGCATGTGAGACATCTGAGGCAGAACGGATGAGAAGAACCGTCTTGTCAGAAGTGAAATGTGAGGACAAAAGGCAGATATGATGCACCCTTACATTTACGAGTGTACACTGTGACAGGAAGGCAGTGAGAAAGAAAAGGTGTAAAATTGAAAAAGCAAACTTCAACTGAAAGGGTTTTGTAAGGATACTGTTTACATGACAGCATTGCCTCGGGCAACAACTGACACACACACACAACCACGTGTGCGAACGGGGTGGAATAATCGGCAACATCATCGACACTTCGAGACCACTTACCCACACCAAAGCGCTTCAGAAACAAGCACTCGATACACTCACGCAACATTCACAGCCCACCAGAATTCACCTTCGCTGCTCCACCTCTTTATTCAACTTAGAGCTCGACAACGGGCACAGCGCACACAGTGCACACAGCTTTGTCTCATCCTTCTCACCGCAGCTGTGTTAACACAAGCTTTATTATGTAAAAGAGTAACACGAGCTGATTTGACAAACTCATTTTCACATGCTGCTAATAAATAAAACATTCCGGAATGACTAATAAGCTGAAAAGATTGTGTTTCTATGGATGTCATGGAAATTGTCTGCATAATGCCTAATACTGGCTTTATTTACTTAATATGGCTAGACAGTTGCTAGAACTTTGCTTAGGTTTTTTTTTTTACATTCGTCAGGGAGTTCCTATGGTGTTGAAGTGGAATTACTATGGTTGCTAAATCTATAAATCTTAATCAGATTAGATGCCATATTGCATTTAACACAGATGAAAACGAGGCTGTGAGGGATAAACCAAAGACTGGATAAATGTAGTCTTTACACTAAAACGCACTGTTTACCGATCAAAGATCAAGTCATTTTGACACCCCACAACTTGACAACCTAAAACTGTTTTATGGAAATTTTGTCTGAAAGATTTTTTAAACAAAAAGACGTTTCGACAGCTGAACTACCACGAAACTGTCTCATTTTCAATCCGGTCAAAAAATTAAATATGGGCTCCCCTGGTCTAATGGTTTGACAAGATCAATTTCTTGGTTTGAATCTATGCTCATTTTGATAAACCAATCGATTCTACAATCCCACTAATCAATCTGTTGGGCTAGTCTATGCTATTTTCAGTGGATGTTGAACCGAAAATTTCACCCCAAACAATATTTGTCGCTGTGTGCTTTTTGACTTTTTTCGCCGTGACTAAATTCATCTACTATAAAAGACATTGTACTAAAATACATTTCCTACTAAAATACATTCAAAGTGTTTGCATCACCAATCATGAATATATGAATATCTAAATATACAGTATTTATCAATATTTACAATGTGAGCATGAGTTGTGATCACAATATAGCAATTTTAAATCATTATTCGACCTCATATTGGGCGATGTTTAAAAAGTATACTCACAACACACGAATAAAGAATAATGAGACAAATGTATATGTTGTAGTCACTTGGATGAAGAATCAATCTGTCACGCATAAATTGTAAAACTTAACTTAAGCAAGGATAATACATTTTTAGATGATCAAGTGTCATGCATCTGCTAGAAAATACAGCCACTGACATGGTAAATAATAACATTTTATGGGTGCTGTGCAGTGATATACACAATAGCTAGCTAATGATGAATATGCACATCATAACAATTATTAAATAATATATTTTTGAACTTGTGGAATGCTGTTTTGACATTCGCATCCAGGAGAGAAACTACCAGTTTTATAATTGAACTTACGAGGGCATGAGATTAATAAAAATATAGATGGTTAAATAGTATTGCTTGTTTTTCATGCAGAGCTTCAAAGACAGCATTGTTTAATGATGTTAGCAGCTCATCTGTCCGACTGCTTCGCACCACTTCCAGTGGCTGAGCGTGCCTTATTAGAGCTTAAATTATGCAGGGCGCTGCTGTTAGCCTTGGAAAACTCAGCACATTTCTAAAAAACCTCAACCCCATCAGGCAGACTGAAAGCTTATTATCATCTCAAACATTTCAAATCATCGCACCTGCGTTGCTTTAGCAGGTTTGCAATCACTAAAGCAATGAAACATGCATTCAGTCTCATGCCAGCAAGGTTAGCTTTCCAAAGTACAGACACTTCTTAAAAAAAACAAGCTGTTCCATTTGCAGCTCGACATAGAAATGTAAATCAAGTTTAAAATTGTCTAAAGCAAGCTTATTAGAACGAACACTCACTTGTCATCATCTCAGCAGCAGGAATATTCTGTGTAACTTACAGCATGTTGAGAATGTTCTCTAGGCATGCTCCAGCAAATTCATTAACCACCAATGTGTGTCAGTGAGAATATGCTAAAAGTGCAAAATGTCAACATACACTTCTGTTATAACAGGTTATTATAGAGTAGCCAAGGTCTCAAACTGTCAGACTAAAGTAAAGATTTGAAGGTGCAAGAGAATGTGTTATTTCCCCTTAGCCTTTGCAGATAATGTCATATCTGGCTGGCCATTTATGGTCAATGTGATTGAAATAACACTTACACATTTAAATGTATACAGTGTCGAAATACATCTGTCCTAAATGATATGCAATATTAGATTTAGTGCATCATAGTATGTTTTTAAAAAGCATGCTGAAAGTGCCTAAACAGTAAGATTTTTGGTAGTGTGTATCCGTGCATGGTTTTTTTTAGCTGTAGCGCATTGCTGCCCACCCACTTTTCAGCAACAAAGTATTTTTCCATTAATTTTTCGTATAGGGATTTTTAAAAAGTCTTCAATTAAAGCGTTAAAAGCCATGAACCAAGACAACTGACTATATAGAGGTTAAATCTAGGCTGACCACATATCTTGTTGTTCCCAGAGATGTCCTGGCCAGGATTTCTAAATTGCCCAATATGATTGGGTTTGGCTTAATTCTCCTATTGTTTCACACTTGACTGAAAAGTATTTTGACCATTTGAGACCTGCTGAGCCCATTTCCACCACAGAATAAAATATAATACGGTACCATCTTAAAAATGCTGGGTTAAATACAAACCAGTTCTGGGTAAAATAGGGACAAACCCAGCCATTGGGTTGTTTTGACCCAGAAGGTTGGGTTACTACCCAGAAGGCTGGCTTAAACATTCAACCCAACCGCTGGGTCAAAACAAACGGACAATGCTGGGTTTGTCCTTATATTACCAGCACTGGGTTGTATTAACCAGCATTTAGAGTGTATGGTGATGTTTTATTCAAGGCATGATTTTTCTCAGAATTGCATCATATAAACACAGAACTGTCAGATATAAATTCAGAATTCTGACTTTTTCTTGCAATTCCAAGTTTACATCTCACAATTCTGCCTTTTCTCTTAAATCTTGCAATTCTCGGCAATTATAAGTTTGTATCTCCCCATTCTGACTATTCTTCTCAGAATTGTGAGTTTATATCTTTATATAAAAATGGTGAGGTTAAAATGTCACAATTAACATTTACATTTTGTGGTGGAAAGGAAAAAAATGAAATAACAGGGACTTCAGTATAAATCATAATAACTGCGAACAATACCCCAAACCACCTTTTCAAGCAGACTTGGATGCAGTTCGCTGGTGCACATCTAAGGACTCGGCTCTACTCCAAAAGATGTAGTTTGTAAGGACTTTTTAAAAATATATATAATACACAATTTACAATTTAATTTTGATGTAAATCTTGACATTTCGTCGATCACAAATGTTATACTAGGTAACCCCGCCCACAACTATATTATACATTAGATGTCATCTGATTGGCTGTGATTGTGCAGCAGCTTTGCACTTATTGCGGCTAGACAAATTAGCTGTTGCTGGAAACTTGCTGCCTGGTTAGGACATCCTATAAGTGTTCATATATCATAGATCTTAACAGTCATTGCATCTTTCTGTCACACAAATAATGTCAGACATTGTGCTCAACAATCACATGCTGCCTTGGTCTAATGTTCTTGTCTTTGTATTTCTCTTGTCCTCTCTCACTCTCTCCCTCCTCGTCTTACTCACTGATGATTAATCATCCACCAGACACTGTATTACACTAAGCATAGAGAGAGAAAAAGAGAACAACTCCATCTTGGACCACACAGCTGCATCCATTCATTCCTCTAATTTCTTGGATCGCCTCCATCCATCCGGTTTCTTTCAGAAGGATAATGCGTCACAAGAGGCCAGATGAGAGAGTCATGTGCTGATGTGAAGTGTAAGCACTGCTACCCCCACAACCAGGACTGTAGAAACACATGCTACACCAGCACTGAGCTGGCAGGTACAGAGAAAGCCATGTGACGGGCACTAGAGAGAGGCTTTCATATGGTTACTTGCAAGTAAGCCCTACTTGAAATATTAGACTTGCAATTAATTCTGAACTACCTGACATGCAGACTCCACTTAAATCTTATTTTGTAGATCATTTCATTCATAGGTGTGCTTTGTATTTTATTATTGTTATTTTTAATATAAGGTTAGAGTTTGAAAACCACTCAACTAAAGTTTCTTTGTTGAATTATGTGGTCCTTTTCTCATGTTTTATATATGGTTCTTTGGAAAGCGTGCTTTAAGTTACATTATAGTGTCTTCAGATCAGTCAGCATTCTTTTTGTTGTCATTTTGTTTTGTTTCTAGGTTGTTAGAATCATGTGTTCTTAACTGGTTTTGCTTCAGGGCCCATATTTTACATGCAGACTATTGTATTACCATGAATTGCACAAGCAATATGCAAAATATATGTAAAATCATATGAGGCTGTGTTTTGTAATTAATCAACAGCAGAAAGAAATCTAATTTACTTTGAATTTATGTGATAAGTGACTTGTATTCAAAAGTTTGAGGTTGGTAAGATGTTTTTGAAAAAAGGCAGTGCTGCATTTTTTTCAATTAAAATGCTTTAAAATGATATTGTGAAATAGTATTATAATTTAACATTTAAAAAAAAATCAAATCAAATTGAATATATTAAAATAATTGCAAAGCTGAATTTTCAGCATCATTACTCCAGTCTTCAGTGTCACAAGATCCTTCAGAAATCTTTCTAACATGCTGATTTGGTGCTCAAGCAAAACATTTTTAATTATTATTATTAACGTTGAAAACAGTTCGAGTTTTTGGTTTCTGTTTTTAGTTTTTCATTTCGATTTTCGTATATAAACACCAATACATTTAGTTGTATGTCATTAGTAGTAGTTAGCATAGTTTTACCCCGCTTTTCATGATCCATGAGAACCACTGCTTTAAAACCCAAGTACAATTTACACTTCAGTACAGTTCTTCTAAAGAAATAGAGAATACAAAATGTGTGGAACTATGTCCTGTAATCCCTTTTAAGAGTAGGACATTGAATATCTGCCAGCTGTCAAGCAGATCAGGCCATATTAACAGTAAAGGACAGCTTCAATATTTCTGTACTTGCACCTTTAAAAAAATAAATAATTCTAGATTACTGACTCACTCACAGTCCTTCAAAGCCACATGTAAAGCCATTTAGACTGTATTTTACCTTGTCAGTCTCTGAGTAAGGGTTGTTAAGCACCGTAGGCATGTTGTCCTTTCTCCAGAGGTCATCAAACACTCTGTCGTTATCCGACGCCAGCTGGGCGTTCTGTCCATTTCCCACACCAAGGTCTCTGAAAGTCACAAACAGTTTAAACATCAGCCAGAAGAAAACAGGTCTAGATGTATGTACAGTGACTCAAAAACATTCAATTATATTATTTTTTGTCTACTGTATATTACTTTGCACACTTTTACATTTATGTTATAAACTGAAGGAATTAGTCAAAAAAAAAAAAAACATCTGTCATAAATAACAACATGCCTCAGATGCGGTCCGTAGAGCTTAACTTCAATTTCTCTAAAACATTAATGTCTCAAGGCTACCAATGTGCATTTTGTCTTTTAAATGAAACAGTAAACTGCTTCAGTTATATTCATTCTCAAGTTATTCCATAATCAGATTTAGCTAGTGCCCAGATACTCAAACAATAAACCATGCTATCCGAAGTATAATGTATCATTAAAAAGTGTAAAAAAAACTTTTTTTTTTCTAGCTGACGTTGATGGGACTCATAGTAACACATTCATCACAAATGTGAGAAGAGTGAGAGAAGCTTGATTTGTTTTGGATGAAATGCTGCCATCTCTGTTCACCAGTCGGATTAATATTCCAAGCCTAATTATAATTTGTTTAGTTCTTCTAATACAGAAAAGAAATCTGGTGTGTACTTTTTCAAATAGTAAAACACTCGGAGGCCATTGCTAATCATTGCTCTGTTTGTTTGAACATCCAGACTTGTCCGACAAAACCCAACACTAGATTATGGGGCGGAGGCCTATCGTTTAAGACCAATGGCCAAAAAAGGAGGGGAGTGTTTGGAAACTGCTTTGAAATCAGTAAATATTTTTACACACTCCATGTATAAAGGGACAGTCACCCAAAAATGAAAATTCTGTCACTAATTACCCTCATGTTGTTCCAAACCCGTAAGACCTTCGTTCATCTTCAGAACACAATTTAAGATATTTTTGATGAAATCTGAGGGCTCTCTGACCCTCCCCTAGACAGCAAGGGAACTACCACGTTCAAGGCACAGAAAAGTACCAAGATGATCGACAAAGTAGTCTGTGTGACATCAGTGGTTCAACTGTAAAGTTACGAAGCTACGAGAATCATTTTTATGTGCAAAGAAAACAAAAATAACGACTTTATTCCACATTTTCGTCTCTACTGCGTCACTTGTGGACACGCGTTCACGACAGTACCATGACGCAAGCGTGTGGCGGCGCCGTCCACGGTGCTGACCCAGATCCGGTGTGATGACGATATGCAACATCAAGGCACAAGGCACAGTGCATGTTTTCAACGTCATCGTGCCAGATGGGTCAGCGGCACGGCGCCAAACAACGCCTTTCTGGCCTTGGACAGTTGGTATGGTTAGTTCCCGTGCTGTCTATGGGGGGTACAGCAGAGCCCCAGCTGTCATCAAAAAAATATCTCAAATTGTGTTCCAAAGGTTTGGAACAACACGAGGGTGAATAATGACAGAATTTTCATTTTTGGGTGAACTATCCCTTTAAGCACACTAAAATGCGGACAGCTGCTGTTCATAAACTACAAGGATAAAACTAATCAGTTTCTGCAATGAGGCTTTTACAGAATGGACATTTATTTGATCTTCACAGTATGAAAGTTGAAAAATATGACAATATTATTTTATATTTATTATGACAAAACTACAGTGGTTAGGCTGTAACAAATAATTTAGGTAGAATTAATTACACCAATTGGTATACTGTGAAAACTGGTGTGTAATCACAAAATTATGTCTATATTTATCCATTCTATTATTAATGTTGCTAGAAGCTTCTCACACTTCCTGTTAGTATTTCCTGTTCACTAAAGCGTAACATGAACATTCAAAACAAGAGTAATCCCAAAGACTGAATGGAATAAATACATTCTGAACAGATTCACTCACTGACAGCTCACCAAATAAACACATGATTCACTTATCAAAAATAATATGCATTTAGAAAACTGACCTTTCTCAGAAAGCATGAATATTGTGCAAATATGTCTATATTCTTTGTTGAGTGATTTGTAAATCATATTCCAAAATAAATGAAAAGTGGAGACAGACTGGGGCTAGTTGTCACACAGACTTTAGATAATTAATCCACACTAATAGTGGCAATGTTTAACAGATTTGTTTGTAGTAAAGAATTTTTCGGCATAAGACTATACATTAATCTACATTGAGAAATACTCATTGAGAATAAACAGTGTGGCAACTAAACCCATACTCCACCACAAGAAAACTAGACTCTACTGTACTATTTTGATCATGCCTAACATCACATTTGCACTGGGAGTACATACAGAGTTTTCTTTTTAATATTAAAAGGTAAAACTGATTCTAAGAACTGGATGTCTTCTTGATTTGTCTGTTGTTTACAACATTAAACCAATAATGTTTTTGAGAGAACTCTTGCCTTAGGTCAATAGTGCTCATGTAGTTTGCTGTAGTGTTGTCATTACTCATGCGCTACCACTTGAAGCTTTTAGAACATGATCTTTCTGGGAACAAGTAATGTTAAGTCATGTTAGTGGACTCATCTTTGCTTTTTAAATGCCAGTGGTGAATTTCAATCCAAAATGGAAAATGCATTCATAACCTATATTTGGACATATATTAAAAAGTTTGTTTAACGCCAAACAATGTGATTCGGAGTTTAGTGGTTTACTGGAATGCCATATATATTGCACCCTAGAGAAATGATGAGCGGGATGTTAAATTTAATGTTTTTAGTAAGGTGATTACATATAGCTAAATACCTAAATCAGATTCCAATGTGCAGACCATATGATCAGACTAATTGAAGACACAACAGGCACCAGATAATGAAATCATAAAGGGGAAATGACTAACTTGTGGTCTTATTTCTCGAATGTTAACTTGATTTATAAACTATACATTAAAAAAAAATGACAGAACTAAGTCTTAGATGTACAGTGTAATATGTTTTTGTAAATACTGCATTCACAATTTTGTGGGGTAATTTATTATGTGACACAAAATGCAAAGGCATGTATTTTGTGACAAAATATTTGTACACTTTGAATGCATTTTGTAAATAGACAACCAGTTGCATTTCGTCAACAGACATTTTAAGTCAGCACTTTAAATTTGTGCACCAAATTAACGGATTTTAGAAAAGTTTCTTCCACTTCATGCATATAAGGGCTTTCTTTGAATGCAAAGAAAACAGATACAATGCTAATTAACGCTCATGCATCGTGCTGTTTGGAAAGACATGAAGGGGAGTAATTAATGACAGAATTTTCATTTTTGGGTGAACTATCCTTTTAAGCTAGATAACACTTCAATGTTAATCTACTGTTTTTAAAATACATTTTATCATCCGCCCAGGAAAAATCATAAACTTGAATCGTTAAAATTGAGGACACGCAATTTGCAGATGAGATATTGTGGGCTGTGAAAATGTACTCACTTAGTGTACATTTAAACGTATCTTTTGTAGATAATTTAATATTTTAAATTTCATTATTTAAAAAAAAATTATATTGGAGATTGAAAAATTTCGACTTTGGAAATTAAGTTGAGTTTGGAAATTAAAGTCCGGTAAATAGACGTAACAGGTCTATCGCATTTGAAAGTAACATACCACCTAAACCGAAACCCTAGCCTAAAAGCTAGATAAATGTGAGATAAAATGCATTTGTTGAAGCGACCATTCCATTTTAGCTATTTATCATGACTTGATTTTCACGGGACTCATACCTAAACACTCCTGTACCAGGTGAGCTACTGAACAAGCTTACCATGAAAGAAAAGTCATATAAATGGAGCTGGTTATGTGATGTAGACGTCAAAATGTATTAATTTATAATGCACTATATGGTAAAAGCCTTTTACGTTCATAACACAGTATTATGGGAAGAACTGCACAAAAATATCTCTTTATTACTTGATAATTTGTCCTTGCAATCATAATTTGTGTGAAATTAATAAACTCTGTTGGTGGTTTATTGTCATTAGTGTTTATTTCAGTTGGAAACTGCAGAGAGGTGTATTGGAATAATTTTGGAGTTTTGTACTAAGACATCACTCACCTCTCCACCTGCACTTCGACATCCTTCCTCTCTACATCTCTCTGACCTTCTCCATTGATCTCTTTTTTGCTGTTCTTGATGAGCTTCAGCACTGGCTCGATCTCCTTCAGCAGTTCGTTGTTCTCCTCCACCCCGTTGAGGAGAAGGGCTGAATGGTCTCCTTCTCTGAGCAGAGAGTCCTGGGCCAGCAGGGGAATCAGGGGTTTGCTCTCCCGTGGGTCTTTCCTGGGAGGGGAGGAAGAGGACAGGTTCTCTATGACCCTGAGCTCTTTGGTCATGTTGGGGCTGAGAGGCGAACATCGTTCACACGGCCTGCTCTGAGCGGGGATAACGGGCCTGGTCACCCGAACCGTTTTGGGTTTCCCGTCACTGCTCAGTGTGGTCTCCAGGTGAGTGGTGAAGCCTTCGGGTCCGCGGAGGATGAGGACGGCATGGCTCTCGGGCGACACGTTCTTCAGGGTCTCGAGCGCACGTTCGTAGCTCAGGTCCACCAAAGGCTTGTTGTTCACGGCCAGGACGATGTCGCCGACTTGGACCAGCCCACATTCCTCCGCCTCCCCACCCCGGATGAGGTCAGAGACGATGATGGGCGGATTGCACACACGTTGTTTGACCAGAAAGCCCAGCCCACCGATCTTTCTTTTGAAGAGGCGCACTGAGATGATGTTGGGCTGCAGCTGACACACGCTGGGCTCAGATTCCTGCATTGTGTCTTGCTGAGCGTCAGATCTGCGATTGAGTTAAATGTGACAAAGGAGAGCGACATGTCAGATGTGTCAACCACGGCAGGCGAAGACATGAAGAAATGCAAGACAATACAGGCTAGCAACATTCACTTTGCATTCTACTAATTGCATCCTGTGACATTTAAGGAAATATTCAGACCATTAATTAAGTCTAACTACATCAGTAGTAAAAATTGGTTTAAAGGAATAGCTTGACCAAAAATAATTGATTCTAAATGTGTATGCTGTCATTTTTCCATGGAACAAAAACAAAAAAACAGCATAAAAGTAGTCCATATGTCTCATGCTATATATGCTTCAAAGTCTGATTTGTGAATGAACAGTTATTTTTCTGAATCACAAATCAGACAAGAATGATTTGTTCACAAATCAAACTGATCTGGTTTAAATCACTGACTCAGTGATCAGGTTCTTGAATTATAAGCTAACTGGAGGGGAAGATTATCTGAATAAAGTTCATTAGTCACTATTATTTTTCAGTTTACACAAAACTATCATACAGCTTCATACAGAGCATACTATGAGATACTTCCAAATTCTGTTGTTGTTGTTGTGAAATATAACAACAGCATACGGGTTTGAAACTACACGAGTGTGAGTAAATAATGTCAGAATTTTTTTTTTGCATGAATTATTGCTTGACTTTGAATGCAAGACATTATTGGTAAGAAAGAGTCATTCAGTTGAAACCTTCACAATATTTTTTGTTAATAATTCACAGTGTTCAAGCTGTGAATGTAGACTTAAATTCACTCTTTCCTTTCTGTTGACAAGCCAGTAGCATTTCCTCCACGTGCATCACGGTCAGTCTCAACTGAACGTTCATGTAAGAAACGCTTATAATCTACAGTCCTCCTGCATCTCGCCTTTCTTGGCAGCATGAAACGCATATGGCCTCGTGTGAACAGCTATTGTCCAAATCTGTCAAAATGCGACATTACTAATTCAGATTTAGTGTCATGGAGAGTATCGTTACAACTGCAGGGACTGTTTTGTAATAAAGAATAAGCAAAGGCACAGCTAATAACTTTCAATTGCACTGCATGATATTCACAGCATGATCTATTAGTGTCTTGTTTACAATACACTTGCATTCAATAACTGAGTAACTATTTGTGAATGATAAAATAAAAATGCATTTGTTATAAATTGCACTGAAATCCCGATGAGAAAATT
Source organism: Sinocyclocheilus anophthalmus (assembly GCA_018155175.1). Taxonomy (NCBI): domain Eukaryota; kingdom Metazoa; phylum Chordata; class Actinopteri; order Cypriniformes; family Cyprinidae; genus Sinocyclocheilus; species Sinocyclocheilus anophthalmus. The sequence goes on from JADLZN010002534.1 coordinate 72,063, forward strand.
ATGGACTATGCATGTCGAAGCTCTTAAAGAGGCACACTTATATTCAGTATTGACATTTTGGTGGCAGTGAAAATGTGCTTCAGTGGTGTTATTAATTTAAAATATTATTTCACATGACTAAATCAACATGACCTCATCGATAAAAGAAATGTATCTGTCAGATCAGGTAGAAACAACTCCTTCAAACAGACATGTATTGGTGAATCTTGGGATATTGTTCTAACAACAGAATGCTTTACAAAAACATATGAAGTAATATTTCCCAAATTTTAAGTAAGCTTTTTTTATCATCAGAAACAGATGCTTTGCACACACATTGTGTGGTTATTTTATATTTAATAATGCTAAATTAATTTAGTATGAAATCAGTTACACATTAGAACAAAATGATTAGATAAAGGCTACAGATATTAAAATAAAAAGGGTGAATAAATATTACACAGTGCATGCTTCAAACCAGTGTAAGTTGCCTTTTCTTAATGTAGAACGATTAAAACACATGTTGACAATTCTCAAAAACTTCACATACACAAATTCCTATTTCAAACAAACATGTGCATCAACTACTGTCTGTATCCAGGAGTTATCAGAAGCACTGACCTGCAGCATGCATGCATGTTCAACAGGACACACCAGTTGCTCCTGAGCATGAGACTGCTATGCAACTCCACATGCCCATTTCACAAAGCCTCGTCGTTATATACAGCATGCATTTCCCAAAGCATGTGAAATTAATGCTAAAATATACTTTTGGCAGTAAAAAAAGCAACGCAACTTACCTCTCCACTTTGAAAGGCTGTAAATATCCCCTTGCCAATATTCCGATGGAAGGTTGAGACTTTTCTCCTGGTGTCCCACTCAGAAGACGCGTGGCATGTCTGAGCGAGCCGCTGTATAAACACGCAGCGCGTGAGAAGCTGTGCTCTCCTGCTGCTCGGCTCCGGTACGCGAGCATTTATTCCGAGCGCACTGCTGTCATTCTGTCATCCATCCCTCCCGAAGCTCTGCCTCCCTCAATGGGAGGGTTTTACAACCCCAGAGCTCTGGCATCTATGGGAATGAGTGATATTTGCACACTAATATTTGCACATCTTTATATTAAACAAGATAATGCGTAATATCTCAAATTAAAGTAGAAATGAACATTTCTATATTTGAAACAAGGGGAACCTGGGAGGTTTCGGTTTCACCTAAAAATCACTATTATATACATGACCAGCTGTAAGTAATCAGATAAAGAGGAGTACAAAAATATAGCATTTGGAGTAACTATATCAGTTTCTGCTTTTTTTTTTTTAGCCTATGCACTTTGCAGTTTTATTATCAGTTGTTGTTTTGGATTGGTTGATTGATTGCATTTTCAAATTTCGAATGCTTTGGTGTTTTTTATTGCTTCAGCCCTGCAGCGTGCATGTATTATTTATGGTATTATGGTATTATTTATTTATTTGTGAAATTATTAAGTACAGTAATATTGCATCAACAACATATATCACCTGATATTGCAACAAAATGTTACATAACTCCATGATTTACCCTGTACCTGAAAAAGAGAACAATTCATGCATGTCACAGCCTTTTCAAATGTTAAATTAAATTAATAAGTAAAATCAATGTTTCGGGGTCAGAGATCAATGCTGAATCAACATGCAACATGAGTATCATGTTGATCAAAATGTGTTTTATTTGAAAATATTCATTAAAAAAATAGATGTTTGGTTTATTCAGCCTATGAACTAATTTATCAACAACAACAAAATGCTCCATGGTCATTATAAACCACACAATCCTGTATTACGCAGTAAACAACAGCTATCTGCCGGAAAGAATGTCTTTATCTTTGTGGACCTTCAAAGTTTGGTGTCAAAGATTTCCTGCTTAATTGATAATAATTATACACATTGCATTATGAAGTCTGCCAAACTATTAGCTTGAGTATGCAACTTTATTTTTGAAACACCCACACAACATTATAAACCACACAATCCTGTATTACGCAGTAAACAACAGCTATCTGCCGGAAAGAATGTCTTTATCTTTGTGGACCTTCAAAGTTTGGTGTCAAAGATTTCCTGCTTAATTGATAATAATTATACACATTGCATTATGAAGTCTGCCAAACTATTAGCTTGAGTATGCAACTTTATTTTTGAAACACCCACACAATGCACAACGGCATGTTTTCATTCAATAAGAGGTTGAACCACTAGGTCATAGTTTCTAAAGTTAGTTTTTTTTCCCCCTCTCTCTGTGTGGTCCACTAAATAAACCTCTGGATGCATCATGACAAACGGAATCTAGTCGTCGAAACCAGTCATAATGAATTTGAATGAAGGTTTTTGGTGTCAACGTCGTCAGCCATGCATACATTGCAGAAGCCCTAATGTTATTTTACAATGTGTCATTCAGATGGACTCTTCATTTAAACAGGCAGCATAAACAGACGAATATGAATTTGTGCCGCAGGAGGAGAGACACGTTTAACAAACTCCAGACCAGACTGACCACAGACTCACATCAGACAGAATCTATAATTGCTTTATATTAAACAAGACCATATTATAAACTAAATTTAGAAGAATAAATAAATAATGTGCATTATTAATGTATGAAGTGCGAAAGAGTGATACAGAGGAAAAAACTGTGAATTATAAAATATTTTTTTAAATCAAATATTACAAATGAAAGTAGACTTGTGAGACAATTGAATGATTTATTTATATATGTATTTATTAATGTATAAATTCATTCATTGACACAGTATCAGAATGTCTATATTCATGGCAAAATCAACAACATTAAAATTTTACAAAACAATTATAATTACAATATCATTATCAACATGTAATAATTTAACAATTTTGTCTTAAAAAAACTATCAAAATACAAAAATCTACATATACTGCTAATAACAGTAATACATAACACGGGCAACACAAGGGAAGCCCATTCATAGAATCGTTTTTTTATTGTCGCATTATCTGAAAACATTGATAAACTATTAGAAATAAGATTTGTATGTAATAAAGATTCAGAATATTAAAATAAATATCTGAATAAAAACATTGCTAACATCATTTAAAAATGGACAATCTATTAGAATACGTTTCAACCTCAAGATGTTTTTACATAAATCACAAACTGGTTTCTCATCCTCTTTCAATAAATATTAATGAGTGAGTCTTTAGTGTTCAATTCAGCATCTCGTGTATACAACCTGGTCATATCTATTCTCAAAATAATAACAATAACTAACTCCTTGACTGGGTTTGATAATGTTTTACTCGTCTGCGAACATTCAAAATTACACTGCAAGGCACCTATTCATGTTGACTAAAGCTATAAACCTTTTTTTATTCAAACACATGTATAAACAGGAAAAATGTGAGAGGATGCTGCTGTGCACAAACTAGTGCATGGGAGATTTTCAATCTGTGACGTGAACAAATGCAAACACACACACACACACACACACGTACACACACAGATTTGTTTTTGTGAAAAGTGGGGACATCCCATAGGCGTAATGGTTTTTATACTGTACCAGGGACCGTATAGTGTCTATGCTCTAACACCAACCCTTACCCCTAACCTACCCCTTACGAACTTTGTGACTATTTCAGATTTTCAATGACACTCCATTGCGGTGTGATTTATGAAGGCTTTTTGAAAAGTCGGGACATGGGGGTAAATGTTCCTAAAAGCACCTTCTGGCCTGGGGATAACTTTCATACCTGGTTTGCATGATAAAAATGTAGTCCCTCATGTGTCACAAAAATGCGCGCAGGGGGCACACAACACTCAGGTCACACACACCACACACCCAGCTGGTCTAGCGCGATTATGTTGCCATCACTTCCGCCAACGTGAGTCGCCATCTCCCCCTAATGAAACCTGCACTGGCCTGATCACACCCAACATACCACACTTCTCTTCTTAACCCATGCTATTCCACACACCCCACACACACACACACACACACACACACACACACCCCCACACACGACACACAGCCACACACACACCGACAGCACACCACTCACGTCACTACACACACCAAGCAGCAAACAAAAACTTTCACATGACCCATCTCAATGAAAGCTGCAGAAATTCAAGACTTTTAGCTAAAATTACAAACGTGACTATTTTGGCTTTTCTTTTTTATAGAGGCCTCTTCTTCCATTTTTCTGGGTCACGATGTGGGTGCGGTAAAATTTTGGCTCCTACATTGCAACACATTACCAGTTCTTGATTGTGTAAAGGTGTAAAGGTATATAAAGTATATAAAATTAGATCATGCACACATCATAGTCCCATGAAATAGAATTTCTTCTCTTTTTGCCTCAGCTTTCAAACAGGTAAACATACACGCACAAATGCAGCAATATTTTAATTGCTCAGGTATGACCAAAGCATAAATCACTTCTGTCTGATTTTACCTCTGGTTGCCATGGAAACCTTTTCATTGTTGGTTATGTCGTTCTTTCTCATACAGAGTCGATCTTCAACACAGCAGATTTCCAGTTTGGAGAACAAACAGTTTTTCTTGTTTACCTTTTATTATTATTATTATTTTTATCCGATTACTTTTTGCAAGTATTGGGTTTTTTGTCCTTTATTTATCGAGTTTTCTTGACGGAGATCACAAATAAATAGATAAAGTTAAAAATGAGCCACAAACCAAATTGTCCAATTGCATATGCTCTTATTTTCGTTTTGTTCCTCTAAATAAAAGCAAATTATATAACACCGTGTTTTTAGAGGAAATGCTTTATATTTTTGTAATTCTTTTCTAATTTCATATAGTATTTCTTGGCAATTATAGTACCATATGACACGTCATTTCGAAGAGCTCTGTGCTTCAGTTGAAACCGAAATGACGTTCATGAACATTTCACAAATTTTTTATCACGAATGTCTTATATATTTATGTCTCTGAATTATTTGTTTTTTTATTCTCTAAAATTTAAATGGGGAAAAATTTAATTGGGTCTTAGCTTTACAGCTTTATATTTATATTTATTCTGAATATAATACACATAAATTCACCTTGAAGGTGTGATACATTGTATTAAGCTCATTCGATACCTTATTATAGGTATGTAATATTTAGTATGTATACTGTTCGTTGTGTTTTTATTCATTTTATTTCGTTGCAGTTAGTTATTCATCAGGGTTCAAACTTAGATAAACGGTATAAAGCTATATTAAGGTATTTATGGTGGTTTAGTTTTGGTGTTATAGTTGACGTATAATAACCCTAGGCAATAACAAAAACCAACAATTAGACCTGGGTTCACAGCAGGTGTACGAACGTTCCTTTTTATATTTTTGTCAAGTCTGAGCCAAGAAGGCGTGCTGAAGTTAAATTGTAAAATGTTAGACATTTCACATGACAAATCAATACAGGCAACTTCGGACGATCAACCGGTGTATTTTTTGGACAAAACTGAGATTTTTGAAAACCCGGTCAGCTTAATTCGTAGATAACTACGCTTTTGGGACTAAATGTGACAGATGTTGGCCTGTAAGTCATAGATCGCCTTGTATGGTGCGGCATGAGAAGAACTGCAGATGACGTCTCCGGAAGGACCTCTGAAGTCAGGAAGCGGCTCCTCACGTCCACTTGCTGCTCTATCTCATAGTCTGACAAAGTGGGTAACAGAACAGCAGTATATTAACATACTGTTTTATATGTCACGCCTCGCATGGTGTCATGCCATAGTCCTTCTTTTGAAATTAGTGAGGTCACGAATTGTTCAAGATTGTGCTATAATAACCCGACAATACAGCAGTCATTATATACCCTATAAACACTTTAAAAAGAGACCGACTGTATGTTTGTGAAAGGAATGTTTCTTTTGCTCTTGTGGAGGGCAATCATTCGAAATCTACCCTAATTAATACGATCAAAATTGGTTAGCTACTTTACTATATTAGGGTACCGAGATTGTAGACATTGCTCGTTCGGTAATGGTTATAGCAGATTGGGAAAGAATGTTAATACTCTACTGAATGACGGTAGCAATGGCGATCATTTTCATATCACGGACCCTAAACATTCTTGCAAACGGTCTAAACTGAATTATACATATCATGCAGACATTTATCATGCAGAGTTTAACAGCAAATTAGTCATTCAAAATACATTTTATTTTTGAACATGAAAAATATACAGAGGTTCCTGTAGATGTAGGATCCATGAGGGAAGGGCATGAATGTGAATCGTGACATATTTCTTCTTTAAAAAGTGTTTCGTTGGTTCGCGTCAAACACATTTTTGAACGTGACCAGACCGTTATACACGAACTCGCTACCGTACAAGCGCTCTGCATAGGTCACTGAATCGATAAAGGACAAGCTCACTTCCTGCATGCACAAGTGTTGCTTAGACGATCCGCAAATTATGCATTGTCTTGGCGATTATGTGTGGTTGGCAATACAATACGTGTGGACACCGATGGGGGGCATCGGCAAAAAAAAAAAGTCTTTATTCAAATAGAATATTTTAGTAAACAAATTATTCATCCGATCTTTGTTTTATGTCACGTTGCTTTTAACAAAAAAACACTAACCATCACTACATGCTAAAAATATGTAGGATATTAAGGTATGTAAAAAAAAAAAAAAAAATAAGACCATTCATTATGTGTGAGTTAAAAATTAGAAACACCAAATCAAGTGATGGTCTGGACAGAAACATTTTCTTAATAGTGTTATGATTCCCAATAGATGTTGTTTGTGCTTTATCAAGGGCAACTCGAGAAGGTAACCTACTCAAGTGAGCACTTGAATATGCTTTCACAAATGGCCCCATGGTCGTCAAGGCCATTCACTTAGACTTAACTTTCCTATTATATCATTTTGAAATGAAGGAACTTCATTGTTTTTCTGGAACTAAAAAAAACTTAATTGGCTGTTGTACGCAGGCTAGATACAACAGGATAGATCGGTAAGATTTACAGGGCAAGTAAAATAGGTGTGAAGTAAAACCCACGTCAACACACAAAGTTTGTCCTCGATGTTCATAGTGCCACATACATCAAAAATGGCCACATATAGACGACACATGTGACCATTCATAAGAGGCCTTCAATGGGTGGCATACAGATTCTTGAATGACTGTTGCTTCCTTGAAGTGACCAGCGTACTCTATTCGCTCGGCCTTGTGAAGAGGCCTTCAGGACAGATTGTATTTGCATTATTTGGTAACAAAGGTTCCCTATCAATGGTAGAAAAAATTGGGCGAGTTTGTTCTATTGTCAGGGCTTTGCCGAAGCTCAAAGCCCATCCAAAATTATTTTACATGTTCAGATAGTATAAGCATTGCGCTCTATACCCAATATTTAATATAATTTATAGTCTGATTAGCTGCAGGAGTCATTGCAGTAAAGTACTAGTTCACCCAAACAAAAAATTTACTCACCCTTAGGTCATCCCGAATTTGGTAGAAATTTAGCCTGACATCCTCTGTCCTTTGAATGGGTGCCATCAGAATGAGAGTCCAAACTGCTGATGAAAACATCACAGTAATTCACAAGTAATCCACACCACTCCCGTCCATCCATAAACAAATCCCTCTTAAGATGTTTTGGTGCTTTTGCCAAAGATACGAGTCCTCTATCTAGAATATTTCTTTCTCGGGAAAAGTCATCTCGTCTGATTCATGAATAGAAATATGCAAATCTAAAGATTTGCCTATAATTGTGGGACATTAGGGTATTGTTTTAAATTAACATGCCTTAAACTATATTGCTTTCTTCAACACAGCTTTTTACTGCCCAAGATGGTGTAATGATGGACTGTGTGTCCTTGTATGGTGTGATTTTTTTATCACTGTTTGGAGGCATCAATCTATCTGACGCACCCGTTCACTGCCAGAGGATCCAGTGTTGGGGCAATGGATGGTCATGCGTGGAGCATTTGCTCGGTCACATCTGTTCCAATGAAGAAACAAACTCCTCTACATCTTGGAATCCCTAAGTGAGTACATTTTAAAGTGTACTTTCTTTAAAACAAGTGGCCTTTGGTTTGACATTTTAACTAATGTAATGACATTCTACCAGGCTTAAGTGTGTTAACATGTTCAGGGCCCACAGTAATGATATTAATATAGCAAATAATGTCTCAGCTACTTTCACAGATTGAACTCAGATGCACCTCTTTTGGGGCTACAAATTGTTTGAAGAGATACGTCAAAAGGACCTGCCATGAATTGTGATTGGCCGACTGACTTTGATCTTCCTAAGCAATGCTTTTGGGACAACCTGTCGGGCTACATTACTAGCCATTACAGACAGCATCATACACTCTTAAAAATAAAGGTGTCTTCAGCCTGCTGCCAAAGACGAACCTTTTTGTCAAATGTTCCTAAAGAACCTTACCCATCTGAAGAACCTTTCTGTTTGCACAAAAGGTTCTTTGTATGCGAAAGAAGGTTCTCTCAGATATAAAAGTAAAAAGAGAGTTGTTCTTTAAGAGAACCGTTTGACTGTATGGTGGGTTCTTTGTGGAACCAAAAACGGTTCTTCTATGGCATGAATTATCACCACTGTAGCAACACACTTAACCCTAGGTTGCTCCATAATGGCATTCTCTGCATTTTAAGACATTAAGACGAAAAGAAGAGTCCACTAAAGGTGACTGTGCAATTGAAGCAAAAAAATAAAAATCATGTACAAGTTATGATTATTTTTGACCAATTACAGTTACAGCATCCAGAGCAATTTAGAGCTGAGTGGGCTGCGAAGAGCGATAAAGTGCAAAATGAGTTAGCTTTCTGCTTCATCTCAAGCTCTTAATACTTTACACTCGCTTCTGGGCCATAATCACCTGCAAACAACTTGCATGGGTGACCATAATCCTCTACACTGCAGAAATTCATCATGACTCGAGGAGCTGATTGCACCGCGACAATACACAGTCCAAAAAGACGCTTTCCTGAGCTGGACATACAATCAGTAGATAGGAAAAATACGTTCATTTTAATTCTAGCAGACTGCAGTTTGAAAGGCATTTACGGCAGCTAGGACTAAATTGTGCCTTACTCAGTGTCAGACTATAGTAGAGACCAAAAAAGCTTTAGAGAATTCCACCTTTTTCTACTTAAGGGTAATTCAATCAAATTAACACATCCAAATGACTTATTAAGAGTTCTAGTTTCTCTCCCTGATTTGACCATCTAAATGTTATTAAATACACACCGATCAAGAAGGCTGTGGTCTATCCCCTTGATATTTTCCCCAGCACACAGACGTGTCAAGGAATTTGGGTACAGTTGTCGTATTCCTTTTGTTAAGTCACTCCTGAACCACAGAAAACGTCAGAGGCTTCTTACCTGGGCTGAGGAGAAGAAGAACTTGACTGTTGCCGAGTGGTCCAAAGTCCTTTTTTCAGATGAGAGCAATTTTTGTATTTAATTTGGAAACCAAGGTCTTAGAGTCTGTAGGAAGGGTGGAGAAGCTCGTAGCCCAAGTTGCTTGAAGTCCATTGTTAAGTTTCCACAGTCTGTGATGAATTGGGGTGCAATGTCATCTGCTGGTGTTGAGCCAATTGTGTTTTTTGAAAACCAAAGTCACTGCACCCATTTATCAAGAAATTTGGAGCACTTCATGCTTCCTTCTGCTGATCAGCTTTTTGAAAATGCTGATTTCATTTTCCAGCGTGATTTGGCACCTGCCCACACTGCCAATATCACCAAAAGTTGGTTAAATGACCATGTTGTTTGTGTGCTTGACTGGCCAGCAGGACTCCCCAGACCTGAACCCCATAGAGAATCTTATGGGGTATTGTCAAGAGGAAAATTAAAAACAAGAGACCAAAAAAATGCAGATACGCTGAAGGCCACTGTCAAAATCCTGGTTCCATGCCTTGCCTCACAGCAGTGTCCACAACTTATCCCTCCATGGCCACGCCTAATTGAGGCAGGGTAGATGTTAAAGCAAAGTAGCCCCCTAACGGGAGTATTGAGATACATTTACAGGGTCAGAGTGATCATACTTTCCGAAGGCAACAACAGTTTACTAAAAATGTTTTTTTTTTATTGGTCTTATTAAGTATTCTAATTTGTTGTGATAGTGAATTGGTGGGTTTTTGTGAGCCAAAATCATCAATTAAAAGAACCAAAGTCTTAAACTACTTCATTCTGTGTGCATTGAATTTACAAAACACGAGTTTCACAATTTGAGTTGTATTATTGAAATAAATGAACTTTTCCAGGACAATCTAATTTATTGAATATGCCTCCGTCCTGTCTATAACTGTTAATCTTGACGGCTTCAGACCGAGCACACCGAATTATATTCTGGGACGAAATTGGGCCTCACCACAAAATTCTGATAAAGTAACTGAAAATCATACACTGAACAAGCTGAAACAGCACTCTGCAGTAGGCCCCAAAGTGGAACGAAGTTACTCACTTGTCACAAGTAAACAACTACATGTAAACATACAATGTTTTTATCTGTGATATGCATGAATATAATACATTACTCTTTTAGAAAGTTAATAAGTTATGACACAGAAACCATGGAGCACAAAAAGCAAGTCTTAACGCAGAAAATAAAAAACAGGAATCCCCACAGGTCCTTGCACATGAACTGATGCTGATGTCTCAAATGAATCTGATTACATATATGTGTGAATTCACATATATGTAAGCAAGGTACAAATTCCATGATTTATTTGCACATTTAATTACAGACACAGATTAATGTGAATGTTTGGATTGTACTCTATATATTGTAGTGTATATTTGTGTATTTCATGCTTTTTAACATATCCAACTGTAAAAGCAGGTCTTCATGCACAATGTAAAAATCTATAATTTGATGATTGTAGATGTTCAGCACCCTTATTTCTATATTCTTGTTATACACTGCAGATTTTAGATGCATCGATGTCTTCGGAAGCCCTGAGGTGCAAAGTGCAAAATAATTTTGAAGTGTCTTCCTGAATCTGCTTTAGCACAAAACATTAAAGATTTCCCAATTTAAGTTTTCAATGGATATTTTTTCCTTTTTTTCTTCATGAAAAATTATTTACTAGATTTGTGGCTAACAATGGGCATGCAGTGCCATTCCGAGCCACTAGGGGCGCATTTATATGTTTTCTTCTGGTTGTAAAAAGCCCTTGGCTCTAAGTTTCCCTCCAGGTCTTCCATAAAATGTTAGACACAAAGAAAATATGCAGTGAAAGCCAGGATTGAGAAACACTGGTATAGTATAATATAGCAGTATACTAACAAATTATATTCTCTGACTAGGTTGATCCAGGTCTTTTATACATCTAGTATATGTATATATTTATATATGCTATGCTGGCATTGCTTACCTAATTTCTGGCACAAATGAGACTGACAAAATTAATCGGGTAATATAGAAAAACAAGCATCAGCACTTCTATTTTATCAATATGCAAGAGGGCCAGTTCATCATCAGTTCAATATGACGTGGCCTTTCTGTTTGAAGGGCCTCATGGTTTTGTTCCCACTGCTCCCTCAGATAATGGCTGCGACGGTAATTTTGTCTGAGCTCAAAAGGGCAAGCCTGGCATTTGGTGAAATACATGTTGCAGAATAGCAATTATATTTGGGTTTGGGTTTACAAATAGGTTTCATGCAGGCAGACGGCATGTGCATGCTGAATGCATGAGACAATAGGTCCGTTCCTGTCGCAGCATTGAATTTCTTAAAGGGTCTAGGGATGTTGCTAAAAAGAACATTATTTTGTGTATTTGGTGTAATGAAATGTGTTTATGCGGTTTAAGGTTAAAAAACACATTATTTTCCACATACTCTACATTATTGTTTCTCCTCTATGCACCGCCTTTCTGAAACGCGTCGATTTTTACAAAGCTCATCGGTCTGAAAAAGTGAGGTGTGCTCTGACTGGCCAGCTATCCAGTGCGTTGTGATTGGCCGAATACCTCAAGCGTGTGACGGAAATGTTACGCCCCTTACCATATTGTGATTGCCGCTGCCGCGCCCCGAACGATGAACAAAAAAGCACCGTAACTCATTATAACGAGGCATTTGTTCATCAGTTGTACAATTGATTTAATGACTGTATACTGTAATTTATACGTTCATTGCCATCTGGGTCCGGCGAAACTAAAACCAGTATCTGGCATTTGTGATGGGCGGGGAGGAACGCAAACAACACAGCGCATGCTGCGTCGGGCACTGCTAAAAAACTCTCGTTTGAATCATCAGTGGCAATTCTTTAAATATGAAACTTACTTACAGACTGTGAGTCAGAACATCCAGCATTGTAGTCTACTCTCCCAGGAAAAAGTCCTCCATAAAATGCGCTAGACACATCGGTTTTTTGGTTTGAACTGTTCTGGAACTGTGTTGTAAATACAACTTAATCATTGATTTCTAGTCGTGTCCATTTTTTGGAAGGCCAAACACAGTAGTTTCGCTTTCACAACGAAACACACAGCGGTCTAGAGTGAGCGAAGGCAGGCAGGCTTGAGAATGGTGCGGCCGGCAGATTCGACGAAGGAGCGGCCGGCGGGCATGTGGCAACCACATGTGTCGACCCAAGGCTGGACTCCGCTTCGTCCACGGTGAAAGCAGATCCGGCGATCCACAGTGCGAAGTTGAAATGTAATTTGCCTCAGCGTAGCCAGGCACGGTGAGGGTCAGCTCCAGTCATTACCAAGCCTGAATCGACCTGAAAGCGGTGTGAACTCTCATGTCCTCTGCGGACCTATTTGCAGCCCTTTAGTTCATCCATCTTCGTCTTATATAGTCCTGGACCAACCAGGCACAGTTCTCCTGAGGTAGTTTCGCTTTCACAACGAAACACAGCGTCTTCACCACATGGCGGCAACAACAACAATACAAAACTAAAAAAGAAATTAAAAGTTGACAGCCATTCATTCTTCTTGCATGACATTTGGCATGTTATGCAAATCTTCCCACATCGTGAGGTAGACATGTGGGGGCGTGTTAGAACGAGCCATTTTAGGTAGTTGTTGTTGACTCTTAACTTTTATAAAGAATTTTTCTTTGGATTTGAGACTTTAGTCTTCAACTTTACAAATCTTCTTTATGCACCAAGAGTAATTGTAATTCTCCAAAGAGAAAGGATCATATGACCACTTTAATACCTTTTGGAGTCAAATGACTTAAGTACTGTATATTAAAATATACTTTAGTATATTGAAGTACATTAAATCAATATTTCTCTTGCTTCATTCATCATTTGGATGGATTTATTTTTCACAGAGATTGTCATCCTGTGTTATTGGATTGGCTTTTCTATGAAGGATTCATTGAATCTGGCCAAAACATTGCTGATATGACTTGTAAGATCTTGTATTTTGTGTCTAGATGAAAATGTGTGAATATATATAAATATATATGTACTATACATATATACAGTGCCTTGCGTGCCTTCATTTTTTCACATTTTGTTATGTTGCTGCCTTATGATAAACTTCTTTTAAATTACTTTTCCCCCCACATCATTCTACACTCTATACACCATAATGGCAAAGCAAAAACAGAATTGTCACAACTTCATAAATGTATTAAAAATAAAAAACTGAAATAAGTACATTGCATAAGTATTCATACCAACTAAATCAACTAAATATTTAGCTGAAGCACCTTTACAGTCTCAAGTCTTTTTTTGTTTGATGCGACAAGCTTTGCTCATCAGCATTTGGCAATTATCTGCCATTCCTCACCTCACCTCTTCACCTCTCAAGCTCTATCAGGTTGGATGGGGGCAGATGCACATTTTCAGGTTTCTCCAGAAATATTTGATTTGGTTCAAGCCCAGGCTCTGGCTGGGCCACTCAAGGACATTCACAGAGTTGTCTATAAGCCACTCTTGCTGTGTGCTTAGGGTCAATGTTCTGTTGGAAGGTTCGGAGGTTCTGAATGCTCTGAACTGGGTTTTCATTAAGGATATCTTAATATTTTGGTATATTGAACTTTTTTCTACTCTGACGAGTCTCTCAGTCCCTGCCACTGAAAAACAGCCCCACAGCATGAGGCTGCTACCAGCACACTTTACTTTTGGAATGCTACTCTGCAGGTGATGAGAAGAGCAAGTTTCCTTCAAACATGATGCTTGGAATTGAGGTTCATCAGACCAGAGAATCTTGTTTCTCAGAGTATATGGTTCTTGGTCACCACACTAACCAAAGGCCTTCTCCATCGTTTGCTCAGTTTGGCCAGGAGGCCAGCTCTAGGAAGAGTCCTGGTTGTTTCAAACTTCTTCCATTAAGGGTAACAGAGATGTTTCTGTGACCCTTCAATGAAGCAGAATTTTTTTCTGAACTCTTCCACAGATGTGTGGCTTGACGCAAACCAGTTTCTGAGCTCTACAGGCAGTTCTTTTGACCTCAGGGCTTGGTTTTTGCTCTGGTATGCATTATCAGCTGTTAGACATTTTATTAAGACGTGTGTGCCATTCCAAATCACACCCATTCAATTGAATTTGCCACAGGTTAACTTCAGTCGAAGTGTAGTAACATCTACAAGCAATATGAATGCTCCTGAGCTAAATTTCAACTGTCCCAGATAAGGGTATGAACACTTATGCAATGGAATCATTTTAGTTTTTATTTTTAATAAATTTGCAAAGATGTTAAAAGCCTGTTTTTTGCTTTACATTTATGGTGTATGGAGTGTAGATTGTTGTGAAAAAACTTTTTTTTTTAAAGCAGTTTAACATAAGGCAGCAACAAAACAAAATGTGAAAAAATGAAGGGGTATGAATACAAATATATATATACACACACAAACACAGTATAGAGTGTTCACAAGGTAAAAAGTTCCCTGTCAGTGAGATTAAGGGTTTTATGACAGGTATAAGACAAGTTTAACCAGACTGCCAGTATGTTTGAACAGTAAACTTTAGTATCCTGTGATTATTTTCTGACTTTCTGCTCTTTCAAAATGATGATGCTCCATGTTAGCACAGGGTCACTTTGCGTTTCAGAACATAGAGAGAGCAAAGAGTCATAAGTTAATCACAGCAATCTGAAATATACCATGGGAACATTCAGTGGCTCAGAGCAAGCAAAAAGCACAAAATTAAAATGTTGGCAGGGCACTTTCTCTATTCATGTCATTGACAGCATGCAGTTCCTTTGCTTGAACATTTAAAGAGATTTACTTACTGTATATGCAGCCTGATCCAAATTCAGATGAAGCCCACACATTCCACAGGCATGCATAATTACATCATTTCAGATATTATATACTGTTGCAAACTTGATTTTAATTGACTTTAAGGACAGAAAAATAAAGATCTATGCATCTACACATGCAACCAGAAAGTATATTATATATTATAGTATATATTATAGCATTAAACATTAAATTCATTCATTCTCTTTCTTTTTGTACTTCCTAGTTGCCAAATATTAGTTTTGTGCATTAACCTGCAGTAAAGATATCAGAATATCTCAAGCAGTATTTCTTTGCAGATGCCACTTGGTTTGATATTTGTTTGCATAACATAGTGACATTTAGACATTTATAGGTGTCCAAATACTTTTTGGGTTCACTGTACTTAGATATATTCAGCATATTATTTGATTATTTGATCATTTCCTGCATCTGACTATTGCAAAGCCTTTTACGGACAAAGGAAACGCAACAGAAGGATTCTCTTGTGATTTGTGAGAGGAAATGTAAAATATGGCAAAGTTCCCTAATATGCATGGGTCAAAAAGAGATCTGTTGGGGAAAATTGTTTTCAGGTTTTTTTATAAACATAGCCAACAGGCAAAATAGCCTCAATGTCTGTTCATTCAAAATGAAACCATGTGGCCCTGGTCATTTTCACAGGAATTATGTTGCATTAATGATCTACTTTCAATATCAGAACAAGGATGTACATTTGGAAGATTAATAATAACTGGAGGCAAGTTATGACTCACACCCCTTACTGAGCCACAATGGTTAACCTGCACCGTTTTCCTTTTTTCTCGTCTCTCTTTTGCTAATAAATGTATTCCTGACAGGATGTCATATGCAGTGCCTGAACAAAAAAAGGTGGCTAACTTCACCTCAGACCATGCAAAGTTTGCAAAAACACTTTCATTATCTACCCGATGTGACATATAGGTGATTGAATGTTTGCTTTTTCAAGGATACTCTCTTTCTCTAATATATATCTCTGTTGAAGTCATGCAAAAACATTATTCATCGCTGGTTTTGATAAGTCTTTATTTCTGAGGGCAAAAGTAGAACCTGACCAAAAGCGGCACAACAAAAACACATATTTGGTAACAAGGCCTGCAGCACTCCAGAGCTGACATTCATGACATCTGCTGTTAGAAATACCATTTGTTTACAAGAGTAGAAAAACTATAGAAATATCACTGTACAAAATGTACACAGCCATTTGTCCTCATTTTTTGCACAATATGTGATTTTCATTCACAATGTTTAGTGAAAGGAAACTCCACGAGGAGGTAAAATGTGTGGGAAAGGAGTTTGGAGCACAGTTTGATTTTGAGATGATGAATGATTAAGAATGGTTATTAATCATTATGAATGACAAACATGAAACAAAAATAGGACAGCAGATCAAAAAAAGAAAGGCTTCTGTGAAAGTTTGAAGTGCATTTACTGATCTGAATCTGAATCAGAAACATTTTGTATGTGTAATATAAGGTTTTTTATGACTTCATTTTAGGTTCATTATGTATATTGCAATTATGAAATAAATATTACCGCACTTGTGTATTTACAGTATGTGCTACAAGCATAAAGCAAGTATTTCATAGTTCAATGATACTTATATATACTTACATCAGTAATCCATTTAAATGCCAATTAATTAGGAATATCTCAAATAGAATTAAATGAACATTTCTGGCATGGTCACAGACGACATGATCTGCCCACCTCTAATCTGATTGGTTGGCCTAAGCAACTTCTGGTAGGTCGGTCAAACGCTCTATTCCTGTTTAAGTGGGCGGTCCTTGGCCAGACTACAATATTTTTAAATTTACAGTTTGTTTTTAGGGAATAGTTTACCAATGAAAACTTGCTGAAAATGTACTCACGCTGAGGCCATCCAAGATGTAGATAAGTTTCATCAGAACAGATTTGGAGAAATTTAGCATTACATCACTTCTTCACACCAATGGATTCTATGCAGTGAATGGGTGCCGTCAAAATGAGAGTCCAAACAGCTAATAAAAACATCAGAATAATCCACAAGTAATCCACATGGCTACAGTCCAGTGTCTGGTGAAACAAAAAGCTGTGTGTTTGTAAAAAAGAAATCCATCATTAAAGCGTTTTTACATTAAAATGTACTTTAAAATGTTTTACGTTAAAAAGCCAAAATACAAATCCATAATAACGCTTCTAGTGAAAAAGTCCATCCCCTGTTGTCCTCAAAGCCATAATCCACCAACGTATTTGTTTAAAACTGTTTTACTGTTTGACTTTGTTTTACTGTATAACATATTATAATTTGAGGATGAGTTTTAAAAGGTATAGTACAGGCCAAAAAATAAAAGTATGTCATTAATTACGCACCCTCGTGTCATTCCAAACCTGTAAGACCTTCGTTCATCTTTGGAACACAAATTAACACAAATTAATTCATGACAGAATTTTCCTTTTTGGGTGAACTATCCCTTTAAGTGAAATGCGGATTGATGGATTTGTGGAAACGATGGATTCATTTCTTACAAACAAGCAGCTTTTTGCTTCACAATATGTTAACAGGTGGACAGGAGTGGTGTGGATTACTTGTGGATTATTTTGTTGTTTTTTATCAGCTGTTTGGACTCTAATTATGACGGCACCCATTCACTGCAAAAGATCAATTGGTGATGTAATGCTACATTTCTCCAAAGCTGAGTTTGAAGAAACAAAATCATCTACATCTTGGATGGCCTGACGGTGAGTAAATTTTCAGCAAAATTATTTTTTTTGTTGAACTATTCCTTTAAGTACATTGTGCGCAATAGTTGATGGTGATGTTGATTTACATGAATTGATTCCTTTCATCCTTTTTTTTTTTTTTTTGTGCAGTCATAGGGATTCGGGATACATTTCATGGTTCTCACAGCCAGCAACCTTTTCTGTCTGCGCTGTACTTTCTAACCCAGCCATACAGCCATAAAGTGTCACAGTATGAATCTTTTCGTCAATGGAAAGTATTTCCTGATAATAATTCGCAAACTCTTGGGCAGACTGGCACTGCGTTACACAGGGAGGCCATAGGGCATATTTCAGAATGCTGACTGATGGGAAATCTTCAGTAAAGTTTGGTTTAATTCATTACTTAAATCACATTCAATAGAACGGGTAACAAGAAATGAAATGTAAATAACTAATGAACTAATTGAAGAAAAACAACGATTTCTCCCTCCGCAGATTCTAGGAAACATTCCGAAAGCTAACCAGAGTATGATGATATCTGAAGCCTCTTACAAATGAGTGCCATGAGAGAGATGGAATGTGTGATAAGCCTTTCAAACGAAGCATCAGAGGTGAAGATTGTTAATTAATTCTCTTGCTCACAGGGTTGTTTGGTCTAATTATCCGGAATGTGAATTATTTGGTAATTATCAAAGCAGCAAATCACTCGCCTACGTTGAAAATTACATGAAAATGTGCCTCAAAGAAGGGAGCGTTGACAAATTAACAATTCTGCGTTGGTTAACGACTTGTGGAATTATAAAATCAGCTTTTATGTATTGGGGGGGGGCTTCTTTTATGCCATAACGTGATGGTAAACACGTCCCGTCATAAGTAATTAAGTGCTTTGCATTTTAATCAGATGCTTCTGAGAGGCATGTTTACTGTGCAGCGGGTTCAGGTTATTGTTGGCGACAGGCTTTCATTTAATGCAACACAGCTCAATCAACCCATCTTCCTGCTCTACGAATGCTAATGATCCCACTCACGCTGTCTGAAAACAAAGGTTAAAACTTCATATATTAAGAACGTCATTACTTTGCATATTGCTTATCAGATCATTCGTTTCTGTGCATTCAAATAGTTTGAAATGTCCACCAGATGAAAAATATAAATTTGATAGCATTGAAAACAATGCACAAACAATGTGATAGTGATGCTTGGCTTAGGAAACACCACTAGTAATGTTTGCTGATGACTTTTTAAATAAACTTAGTCATTAATTTTACCCCACATAAAGGCATACAAAATATTTATATGTGAATGTACATACTGATCTGTGTTACTAGGCATTTTAAGAATGCATGAAAAAGTCAGTGTTGATGTGTGGTTACATTTACCATTGCTCTGTGAAATTTCATGGACAAATTCAATTCATTTCAAAAGGAATCTGTGCAATTGAGAGTTTTGCGTAAGGGCGAAAAAGTTCCCCATGAAGATTTTGCTCACATTCGTCAGAAAGCAACTTGATTTGAACATTACTTCTGTGTAAGCCATGTTTCTTACATTGCTACACTAATGACAATGGACCATTTTTGGGAGCAAAATTTTGCAAATTTGACTTCACCTTTAGGGTTGTGTTGATGGTTGCTATGCAGTTGCTAAGGTGTTATGGATAACTGCAAGGTCATTGCTAACACCGTATCTACACTGGACACAATCATAATTTACTTTGAAATCTGTGCACGAGAGACGGAGCGGAACGTAGAAAAAGAAGCATAACCAAAGGCCCAGCTAAACTTCTGCTCGGTCTCTTGCACAGCCGTGTCCGTATCGCATTGCACCGCTTAACATAGTGGCTAAGCTCAGATCTCTAGCTATGACTTCTTCCATCACTGTAAGTCTATGGTATTTTTCCACCTGTTTTATCATCCACCAGGAAAAAAATTTAAAATTTGCACTGATAACAATGCATAAACAATGTGGGATTCCAAACATATTAAGTATGAGTAACAGTAATTGTGATGGTAAAAATGCTTGTTGATGGCTCATTAATAAAAGTTAGATGTTTTACCCAGAAAAAAAGCATACACACTACTCATAAAGAGACGCACTTACACACAATTAAGCACATCCCACCTGTCTGCCCCTCTCTTACCTCTCCTGTATGACTAATACAATCATTTATTATACTGAAAGCTAAAGTTCAACTAGCAGATTTCTCTGAAAACAGTGATGTCTGTCCAATGGGCAGAAAATGTCAGTGAGATCATTTTACTGTCCTGAGTGCAAAGAGTAATGTAATTAAATGAGGGCTCATGCGGCTGCATACCTGAACAGCTCCTGCACAGACACTGACTCATCAGACGAAAAAAAAATTCTAAAAAAAAATGTCACTGTTTATTTAAAATAGAAATCTTTTGTAACATTATAAAACGTCTTTTCTGTCACGTTTGATTCATTTCTGGTTCGCACCATACGTTTTTCTTCATGAAATACTCAAGTACAGTCTTTTTCCTGTTTTCTTATTTTCTAATAGCTTTCATTTGATCAAATATGATAATGTGATTCATCTCAGAGCTGGTTGATTTGGTTCAAGGCCCTGTTTGAAAAATGATTTGAAATCTCTATGGAGGAAATTAATGGGTAAAATACCTCCAGAGGCATGGCTGCCGAAAAGGTCACAGTTACATTCAATTGTTCGGATAAACAGGTGCCTCATCCGCAAAATTACTCCTTTGGTTGAATTAACGTCACTGTTTCAGATCAATCAAACAAACATAGAAAATCATTTCGAAAGCTACACAGAGAAATCATCCTACTAACAGCTTGTCTTTGCTCATTAAACCTGTATATTAAAGTATTTTCATATAAAAAATGACACACTTCACCTTTAATGCGTCTCCAGAATGGCTGTGACGTTGATAGTAGACATGTTTGGAATGGAGGTCAGATATTGACTTTGTGTACACAAATTATGAAGATGCAGCCTCTTTTAAAACCGAAATCAAAGTCAAACCAAAGGTACCGGCCATATTCTGCATAGACTAACGAAGCAAGGACTCTCTATAACGAAACGCAGTCCATCGATCATAAGGATCACAGGAAGCCAGCACCAAGATTTCCTGTCATGTGACTGATGAGGTAAGACCTCGGTCCAGGGCTTGACTGGGTGTGAGAATGCAGTCCAGATGAGACAATGAGCGAGAGAAAGGCCTTCTGAAGAACACGAACCCATCGCTGTCACAGCCTATGAAAAGGAAAACGGATAAAGTTAAACCAGCATGAGGAAATATGTTTGTGTCTTCCACTTCTGATGGGTCACATGCAAACCCATTACCTCCAAAACCTAGCGAGCTGCCTAGCTAGATGGCATTTTTAGGCGTCACAGGTTTGCAAATGACACAAAAGCTGTTCCTAAACATAGACAACAACATCATCTCTTCTGAAGTTCCAATTCGAAAGCTATTTCATACTAGTGCTGCGTCGTTAGCTTAGCAACATGCTTAGAAATGGAATCAGCTGTTAGTGAACTGAGGGAGACAAATCACTGTTTGCATCATTAACTAAATCTAAAAGAATAAAAACATTGTTACTTTTAATAAAACAAACACTAACTCAAATTTAAAATTAAAAAGCAACATTCTTTGAACGTCTTTATGATATTATTTTTACTTGAATGTTCTCAGTGTTGAGAACAAACATAGTTAGAATGTTAAAAATAAACCAATTAAAAAAAAATTTTTCCCCCCCCCCCCCCCCCCCCCTGGGTGTAAAAATTAGTGGAATGTTAAATTCTAATTTAGTCAACTTTAAGTTAATTACAATAAGAAAACGGGACATTTTAACATTCTTAGAATATTAGAAATAAACATTCAAATAATATTATATTTTGGGTGAAAATAAAGTCAGTAGAATGTTGTAAGAAATGTTTTCGTAGCTTTTAAAAAACTGTTTTAATCACAACATGACAACGAGACATTTTAATATTTTAGAGTTCCATTTAAAAACAATCTCCCTAAAATGTTAATTTAAACTAAATTTGTCATCTGGGATGTCTCATTTTCATTTAGTTTAAATTGAAGTAATAAAATAACTAAATAAACTAAAAAAAATTAAATAAAACTAAATAAAAACTATAGGCATATTAAAAAAATACAAATTATAGAAACACAACAAAACATTATTAACAAGCTATAATAATATATCAGTGATACTGAAATACACTGAGCCACTAATACATTTCAGTAAGAGAGCTGTCTATATTCAGTAGGATAGCAAGGCAGCTCACTAGATTTGGAACAAAGCTAGAAACAAACTTGTTTTATTCTTTTCTGTTTCTTAATTTATACTATGAGTCTCCATCAGCCCACTCTCAGCTGTAATGATCTCCTTATCTGAACTTTACTCTCAGGTGGGTTTTTCACTAGTAATCACATTTATACTTTTAGCATATGGAATTCCTTTTGGATAAAAAAAAGTTTTTTTTTTCTGTTCTGGATAGTTGGAAGGATATTAAATTAACTGGTTGAATGAGGATTTACACACTTAAGACCAAAGCATACTCTACACAAGTATGGGAAAGCAAATGCTTCAAGCTACATGTTTCACATGTCATTGCATTTAAACATTGGACAACACTGGACGTATGCATTCACCTCAAGAGGATATTATAGCAGAAATTAAGGCTTTGTCACATGACGTGATTTACATGAGCATTTCTCAATGCATTAAACTCTAAGAAGCAAAGTGTTACAGTTAAGCATTGTATCGGGTCACTTGAAGATTATCAACTTTAAATGATTTTCACAGATCTCTCAAAACACATCAAATGTTTATCAGAGGTTGTTTAATTCAAAGGAAAAACGATGCATGGTAGAAAGTTACACTATGATTATGTGGAGAGGTGCATTAAAACCCTAACACGAGTCATGTGAAAGGGCATTTAGCGTAAACCCAGCTAAAAGGGAATATTCTCCGAATTTGGGCCAAAGTTCTGGCAAGATTCTTTCAAGTTATGTCCATTCAAACGTTCATTGAAAGTTATCCGGTCTTAATAAATGTTCTCAAAACGTGGCACAAAAACATTGTGGTTACTTATTTCAAAACATTAAGAGAATAATCAAAAATAATGTTCTAATGTCTTCAAAACTGTAACATTTCATGTGCTATTGATGTTCAAGTAATTAACAAAATAAGATGTTTTGAAATTTAAAAGTGGGACATTTTGAATTTTCAGAGAACATTTAGAAACATCTTTTTCACAGCTTAATGGGAACATTAGAAAAATGTACTTAGAACTTTTTTTTAGTTGTTTTGTTGACTTCTAGGGAAAATCTTGCTGATCGAGTTATGTGTCAACCTGTCAATGTATAGTTAGCTGTCTGAATGATATATGTGACCCTGGACCACAAAACCAGTAATAAGGGTAAATTTTTCGAAATTGAGATTTATACATCATCTGAAAGCTAAATAAATAAGCTTTCCATTGATGTATGGTTTGTTAGGACAATATTTGGCAGAGATACAGAGATTTGAAAATCTGGAATCTGAGGGTGCAAAAAAATAAAATACTGAGAAAATTGCCTTTAAAGTTGTCCAAATGAAGTTCTTAGTAATGCATATTACTAATCAAAAATTAAGTTTATATTTAAAATATTTACAGTAGATATTTACAAAATATCTTCATGGAACTTGATTTTTATTTAATATCCTAATGATTTTTGCATAAAAGAAAAATCAATAATTTTGACCCATTCAATGTATTTTTGGCTATTGATACAAAATTATACCCCAGCGACTTAAAGGGTTAGTTCACCCAAAAAATAAAATTCTGTCATCAATTACTCCACCGTCAAGTCATCCTAGGTGTATAGGACTTTCTTCTTTCAGACGAATCCAGTCGGAGTTATATTAAAAATGCAGTATTAAATGCAGTCAGCGGGTGTTGCATTGCTTCAGTCCAAAACAAGTTAAATAAAAAGCGCCCTTCCATTAAAAAAAGTGTCTCACACGGCTCCGAGGGGTCAACAAAGGCCTCCTGTAGCGAATCGAAGCATTTTTGTAAGAAAAATATCCATATTCAAAACATCATTTGATGTAGCTTGCGCCAACAGTTGTACACGGAAGCAGCTCCAGGCTGATGACTTAAGATGTCGGCGTTGCGCATGCGCTGGTGATTCTCGTGAAAACCAACGTTTGTTAACAGGAGCAAAGGAAGCAAAGTTTCCTTACTTTAGCAAAGGAAAACCAGTCTCCTTAGACTGTAATCCCAGGCTTATATCGAAATCCTCTGACATTCTTCTTTACAAATCCTCGTTTTGTACTTCTAATTAGTGATCGTTGTTTTGTTTTGATCTCTCCGCTGCGTTTCCGCGTGCGTCACTTCTGAGCGGCGCATGCGCAAAGCTGACCTCATACTTCATCCAACCGGAACTGCTTCTGTGTACAACTGTTGGCGCAAGCTACATTAAAGTGAATATTACGTTTTGAATATGGATATTTTTCTTACAAATACGCATCGATTCGCTACAGGAGACCTTTATTCACCCCCCGGAGCCGTGTGAGACACTTTTTTTTAGGGATGGGCACTTTTTATTTCACTTCTTTTGAACTGATGCATGCAACACCCGCTGAGTGCCATGAAACAGCTTGAAAGATCAAAGACAATTTTTTATATAACTCTGATTGTATTCGTCTGAAAGAAGAAAGTCATATACACCTAGGATGACTTGAGGGTGAGTAATGTTTAGGCTAATTTTCATTTTTGGGTGAACTAACCCTTTAAGAAAGGTTTTGTGGTCCAGGGTCACATATTAATTAAAGTTATTTTCCACCGAAAATGCTAACTCCTCTGGACTGTGCGCTTGCAATGCTTTGGCCACAGGATTTGCATCTTCATTTGCGCACTTGCGTGGAGTATGTTTTGGCCTTTAGACCCTAAAATACACACAATAAAACAATGAGCAAGACGAGACATTAAAAGTCTGTGTAAGCATTTTCGTTGTCATTGCTAGTGGATCTCCAGCCTGCTGTGCGATTCAATATTACCACTCTTTTTATCACTCATCTTTGAATCTAACCTTTTCTCATTCTCTCACAGCTCTCTCCTTTTTTGGCCCAAGTTCGTGACTAATCAGCACAAGCTCAGTGAAGTGTGTGGGTGTCTTCAGCGAGGTAAAGAAAAACCTCGACTCTTCTGCGCATATGACTTTTAAACTAGACATCTGAAGCATGAAATTGGTCAGAAAGTCCTCCCACGTAGAAAAGGCATATATTGATACAATACCTTTGACTGGACACGCTTTAGATTGGAGCGAAAATGCTCATTTGCAGTGCAAACTGAGCTTGAGGCTGTAAATCCAGATCAAACCTTCACAAATGTGAGTGTAGAAGCAATAAGGTTTGGATATATCGTTTACCTCCGGGCCTGGTTTGTGCATCCCAGTTCATTCAGAACTACAGACTCATTATGGGTGAGAGAAATTATATGTGGAAAAAGAGAAAAGTTGACGATGGAAGGTTCAAAACATTTCAACAAGAAGGTCAAGTTTAACACATCGGACACTGGACAAAAACACAAAATCATCTCTCTTAGATTTTAGTTCTGTGCCTCTAAATATAAGCTCTGTTCCAAAACTTAGTGAGCCGCCTTGCTGTCTGCAGGCAGCTACTTTCTAAGCCAGCATCATAAATGAAATGGAACAATCTATGTCAAACTAATCATAAAATATATATAGCATTTCTCATGTAAAACACACAGAAAACACACTCAATACACTCTTAAAAATTAAGGTTCCAAAAGGGTTTTTTATTGCATTAAACATTATAGAAGAACCGATGTTTGAAGAATATTTTGATCTAAAGAATTTTTTGTGCGATGATAAGATTCCACGAATATTAAAGATTCTTCATGGAATCCTATAGGTGCCAGTAAAGAACCTTTATTCTTCAAGAGTGCAGCATTAAAAAAATATTCTCTGAGCATAAAAATATGCCTAGTTAAGTAATTATTTAATATGCAAATTACTTAATAATTATCCTGTAATTAGACAGGGCATAATGTGTATTTATAATATATTTATAATACTTACACATAATTTAACTACTATGAATTATTTTAGTTAAAATACACAAATAAAATAACACAGTAGTTTTAATTTAAAAATATTATGACATTTTACATATTAAACGTATTAAAGTATTTCACAGAATTGAGTACACCCCTCACATTTTTGTAAATATTTTATTATATCTTTTCATGTGACAACACTGAAGAAATGACACTTTGCTACAATGTAAAGTAGTGAGTGTACAGCTTGTATAACAGTGTACATTTGCTGTTCCCTCAAAATAACTCAACACACAGCCATTAATGTCTAAACCGCTGGCCACAAAAGTTTGTACACCCCTAAGTGAAAATGTCCAATTTTGGCCCAATTAGCCATTTTCTCTCCCTGGTTGTCATGTGACTCATTAGTGTTACAAGTTCTCAGGTGTGAATGGGGAGCAGGTGTTTTAAATTTGGTGTTATCGCTCTCACTTCTCATACTGGTCACTGGAAGTTCAACGTGGCACCTCATGGCAAAGAACTATCTGAGGATTTGAAAAAAAGAATTGTTGCTCTACATAAAGATGGTGTAGGCTATAAGAAGATTGTCAAGGCCCTGAAACTGAGCTGCAGCACGGTGGCCAAGACCATACAGCGGTTTAACATGACAGGTTCCACTCAGAACTGGCCTCGCCATGGTCGACCAAAGAAGTTGAGAGCACGTGCTCAGCGTCATATCCAGAGGTTGTGTTTGGGAAATAGACCCAATGCTGGTGCTGCCAGCATTGCTGCAGAGGTTGAAGGGGTGGGGGGTCAGCCTGTCAGCGCTCAGACCATACGCCGCACACTGCATCAAATTGGTCTGCATGGCTGCCGTCCCACAAGGAAGCCTCTTCTAAAGATGATGCACAAGAAAGCCCGCAAACAGTTTGCTGAAGACAAGCAGACTAAGGACATGGATTACTGGAACCATGTCCTGTGGTCTGATGAGACCAAGATAAACTTATTTGGTTCAGATGGTGTCAAGCGTGTGTGGCGGCAACCAGGTGAGGAGTACAAAGACAAGTGTGTCTTGCCTACAGTCAAGCATGGTGTGGGAGTGTCATGGTCTGGGGCTGCATGAGTGCTGCCGGCACTGGGGAGCTACAGTTCATTGAGGGAACCATGAATGCCAACATGTACTGTGACATACTGAAGCAGAGCATGATCCCCTCCCTTCTGAGACTGGGTCGCAGGGCAGTATTCCAACATGATAACGACCCCCAAACACACCTCCAAGACGACCAACTGCCTTGCTAAAGAAGCTGAGGGTAAAGGTGATGGATTGGCCAAGCATGGGCATCCTCAAACGGAAAGTGGAGGAGCGCAAAGTCTCTAACATCCACCAGCTCTGTGATGTCGTCATGGAGGAGTGGAAGAGTGGCAACCTGTGAAGCTCTGGTGAACTCCATGCCCAAGAGGGTTAAGGCAGTGCTGGAAAATAATGGTGGGCGCACAGAATATTGACACTTTGGGCCCAATTTGGACATTTTCACTTAGGGGTGTACTCACTTTTGTGGCCAGCGGTTTAGACATTAATGGCTGTGTGTTGAGTTATTTTGAGGGTACAGCAAATTTACACTGTTATACAAGATGTACACTCACTTCTTTACATTGTAGCAAAGTGTCATTTTCTTCAGTGTTGTCACGTGAAAAGATATAATAAAATATTTACAAAATGTGAGGGGTGTACTCACTTCTGTTAGATACTGTATATATATATATATATACAATATATACAGGGCATCTCAATAAATTTGAATGTCTTGGAAAAGTTCATTTATTTCAGTATTCAACTCAAATTGTGAAACGCGTGTATTAAATAAATTCAATGCACACAGATTGAAGGAGTTTTAAGTTTTTTGGTTCTTTTAATTGTGATGATTTCCACATTTAACAAAAACCCACCAATTCACTATCTACAAATTAGAATACTTCATAAGACCAATAAAAAAACATTTTTAGTGAATTGTTGGCCTTCTGGAAAGTATGTTAATTTACTGTACATGTACTCAATACTTGGTAGGGGCTCCTTTTGCTTTAATTACTGCCTCAATTCGGCGTGGCATAGAGGTGATCAGTCTAGGTGGTATAGAAGCCGCCCAGGTTTCTTTGACAGTGACCTTCAGTTCATCTGCATTTTTTGGTCTCTTTTTTTTCTCATTTTCTTCTTGACAATACCTCATAGATTCTCTAGGGGGTTCAGGTCTGGTGAGTTTGCTGACCAATCAAGCACACAACACCATGGTTATTTAACCAACTTTTGTGCTTTTGGCAGTGTGGGCAGGTGCCAATCCTGCTGGAAAATGAAATCAGCATCTTCAAAAAGCTGGTCAGCAGAAGGAAGCATGAAGTGCTCCAAAATTTCTTGGTAAACGGGTGCAGTTACGTTGGTTTTCAAAAAACACAATGACCAACACCAGCACATACATGCCCCAAACATCACAGACTGTGGAAACTTAACACTGGACTTTAAGCAACTTGGGCTTTGAGCTTCTCCACCCTTCCTCAAGACTCTAGTACCTTGGTTTCCAAATGAAATACAAAACTTGCTCTCATCTGAAAAGAGGACTTTGGACCACTGGGCAACAGTCCAGTTCTTCTTCTGTTTGTGGCTTACCCTCCTTGTGAAGGGTGTCAATGATTGTCTTCTGGACAACTGTCAGATCAGCAGTCTTCTCCATGATTGTGTAGCCTCTTAAAAATAAAGGTTCTTCAAAAGGTTCTTGAAGCGATGCCATAGAACAGCGGTGGCGAACTCCAGTCCTGGAGAGACGCAGCCCTGCACAGTTTTGCTTCAACCCTAATCAAACACACCTCCTGTAGCTTCCTAATAACCGTATCAGACCTTGATTAGCTTGTTCTGCGGTTGTTGATTAGGTTGAATGCAAAACTTGCAGGGCTGCGGCTCGCAGGACCGACGTTCGCCACCCCTGCCATAGAAGAACCATTTTTGGTTCCATGAAGAACCATTCAGTCAAAGGTTCTTTAAAGAACCTTACCTTTTTATAATCTGAAGAACCATCTTTCACCACAAAGAACCTTTTGTGATACCTACTGTTCTATGGATGTTAAAGGTTCTTTATGGAAGCATTTAGTCAAAAAGGTTCTTCTATGACATCGTGAAGCACCTTCATTTTAAAAGAGTTGTAGCCTAGTGAACCAAACTGAGAGAACATTTTGAAGGGTCAGGAAACCTTTGCAGGTGTTTTGAGTTGATTTGCTGATTGGCATGTCACCATATTCTAATTTGTTGAGATGGTGAATTGGTGTGTTTTTGTTAAATGTGAGCCAAAAATCATCAAAATTAAAAGAACCAATAACTTAAACTACTTCAGTCTGTTGCATTGAATTTATTTAATACACGAGTTTCACAAATTGAGTTGAATTACTGAAATAAATGAACCTTTTCATGACATTCTAATTTAAGTTGAGATCACCTGTAATATTTAACACACACACACCCATATACATATATATATATATATATATCTTATATATAGATACACTGTATATATGGTGGGTGTGTATAGTAATAAATATATATCTATATATATCAGCATAGTCCAGTTCCTACCTTTTCCGAAAAGCCTTCGCCATGTTTTATGCGCCTAAAATGCTCCTCTGAGTCCGCTCACTTGGTTTTGAAAGAGAATATACTGTAAAATTAATTTACTATAGACAGCAGCATATCTGTGTTGCCTGAAAGACATCAATTGCGACATCCAATTTTTCACTTCCTTTACCACACCTTTCTTTGCTCACTGCTCCTGATTCATTAGGCATCCCGCTAATAATCTTGTGTGGTTTGTTGGGCAATTTATGGTATTTTAGATATTTCTCCTGGGTCTTTCTAAACCACTAACCCTCATCTGACTCTGATCCAGGGAATTCAATTAGTTTATCTGCTTGTAATTGGAGGATCTCAGAGGTGCTTCTTGAAGGAGGTTTCAGGTCAGTTTGTTCTCTGCATATTTCTTCAGGCCACTTTTTCTTATGCGATGAGTGAAACCAAGGTTTTAAAAAAAATACATTTTTTTAAGCCAATTTAAGTTACAATCACTGTTAGGTAATCTGTTTTGCATTGACACTTAACTAATTGTACTTAGATGAGGCATTATATGTGTTCAAAATAATTTATTATATATTATAATTTTGAAGCATAATACTTACATGCTAATATTAATCGTATTTTAAATATTTAAATATAATATTAATCCACAATATTAAAATATGGCATTAAGCCCCATTTGTATAGGCTTAGACAATTCTGCGTGATCTGAGTTTTGTGGAGAAAACGTTCGTTTCGCAAAGAAAAAATATTTAGAGCACCTAAAATCAATTTTGCATTTACAGTAAGTTTTTGGATGTGTGCAGACCTTCTCCTTTGCGCGTGCAATGTTTCACTAGCTTGCTCACCTGATGCCCTCAGTGCTCTCTAAATGCCATCAGCTCGCTTGCTCAACACAACCCAGTTTTACGATATGCCATAATTCCAGCCAATAAGAGACGAGGCTGCTAAATTCTGATTGGCTTCCTTGACAACCAATCACAACATTCCTTACATTACCTCAACAGCAGAAGAGGAAAAATAATATAATTATTATGTAAGTTGATATTCTGATCATATTTTTTCCAAACACATTTGACCAATTCCAAACCACATCAATCTTAATAACTACTATTATTCTTGTATTTAATCACTTATAATCTATATATTATTGTTCATGAAGGCTGGAAGTGAAAAACGCCTTATATTCAGGTATATTCATGCACTGTATCTTTCCTCTTCTGCTGTCGAAGTAATGCAAGGAATGTTGTGATTGGTTGTCAAGACAGCCAATCAGAATTTAGCAGCCTCATCTCTGATTGGCTGGAATTATGGCATATTGTAACGCTGGGTTGTGTTGAGCACACAAGCTGTTGGCATTTAGAGAGCACTGAGGGCGGGCATCAGGTGAGCAAGCTAGTGAAATGTTGCACGCACAAAAGAGAAGGTCTGCGAACATCCAAAAACGTATTTTAAATGCATATTTGATTTTCGTGTGCTCGAAAAACTTTCTTCTTTGCAAGTCAAACATTTTCTCCACAAAACTCAGTTCGCGTGCATGCAAAATGCACTTTTGCATACTCAAAATATGATCT
The DNA here is from genome assembly GCA_018155175.1 of Sinocyclocheilus anophthalmus. Taxonomy (NCBI): domain Eukaryota; kingdom Metazoa; phylum Chordata; class Actinopteri; order Cypriniformes; family Cyprinidae; genus Sinocyclocheilus; species Sinocyclocheilus anophthalmus. The sequence continues at coordinate 103,148 of JADLZN010002534.1, forward strand.
TTCGTGCACAGAATTGCGGCAGAGATGTAATCCCATACATTTGAGCCACGTATTTGTAGTGAGTTTTAGGCTCACCTCATTTCACTTTTTAAACAGTGATTTGACCTAAATAAACTCATCAGCTGAGGGAGAAATTGGGAGCAACAGGAGCAGATATTTCTCTCATTAGAAAGACTAGCCAATGAAGATGTGATGTTTGACATTTGCAGTCAGGTGGCGTTTGCTGCCTAGATCCTTAAAGCGATAGTTCACCCCAAAATGAAAATTGTCTCTCATATCATTCCAAATACATATGACTTACTTTCTTCTGTGGAACAGAAAAAGTGCATGACGAAAAAAAAAAAACTGTATATTATTCAGAACTCACATTTTGTTTACAAAGAATCTTACTCGTTTTTGAACGATATGAGAGTAAAATTACAGAGTTTCATTTTTGTGTGAACTGTCTCTTTAAATACACAAAATTGTTACCACTGGATGCTGAGCCTTTGCAGTGTCTTGGGCATTCTGTTTAACCACAAAGTGATATATCAAAGGTTTTAAAAGGATAGTTTGCCCAAAAATTATAATGTCATCATCTACTCACCCTCATGTCATTTCAAACCTGTATGAATTTCTTTCTTCTGCTGAACACAAACAGCTAGTTAATGGTAGCCATTGACCTCCATAGTATTTTTTTCCGTACGATGGAAGTCAATGGCAACCGTCAACTCTTCGGTTACCCACAATGCATTCTTGAAAATATCTTTGTTTGTGCTCAACAGAAAAAAGAAACTCATACAGATTTGGAACAACAAGAGGGAGAGTAAATGATGACTGAATTTTCCTTTTAACCTGTTAAACCATGTTTATCTCCAATCTGTATAAACCACAGTTATGAATTCGTAGGATAAATTAGATATAAATCTAACTAGCAAAATGTTTAATACAGACATTTTCTAAATTTATCAAGTTTATCAGATATTTATGATGCAGTTTAGTCACTTTTATTTTGGTGGTTATACAAAATTGTGACCTTAGTTTAAGTGAAAGGTTTTAAACTTTGTTCTGTTCCTGATCCAACTCGTTAAAATAATTATAATCAAATCATTCTTTACTTACGGTAACCACTTAAGAACTTTTCAGGTTTAAAGCTTTTAAATAATGTAATATAGATTTTTTTTTATCAACATAAAACATGAATCATGACAAGGAGTAAAAAGAAATGACGAACGAAAAACAAAAGTCCAAAATCAACACCTTTTTATTTTCATATATTTTCATAAAGGATGAGTGCAAAGAAAGAGCTTGTGATGTGTACCAGTCGCTAAGCCATGGACCATAAGGCATCAGTAAATACAAGCTTTATATATACTTACAACAAATACATAATACAAAAACTCAATCATGACATGGAGGCCATCAAAGAAATCTGCGAAGACGCGTACACAATATCAGAAAAGAAACGTAAACCAGAGCGATGGAGAAGTGTTGATAAATAATCAACGACCACCGAGGAAATGCATGGATGGATAGGAAGAAAAAAAGAAAAGGAAAACAATGCTAACAACAATGCACACACACATACACACAGAACAATTCATACATTCATAATGGAGCAGAAATATAATACATGACAATGAGGTCGGATTGAGTGATTGGAATATTAATTACAGCAACAGATTATTAAGCAAAATCTACAGCCTGTTAAATAGGCCTGATATGGAAGCTGCTAATAATGGTTGTTAACAAGACCCCATCTTCTCACGATTTCCCATCATTCCCAGTGTAAAAACACTGTCCCGACACGTCCTCGTAGCCCTGTTTCAAAAAATATATAAACGTTATAGCACAGTTCTTTACTTGAAGCTTTAAAATTGTGCCTTACTAGACTTTAAATACAATTTTGTATTACTTTCTTAGTTTCTCACAAATGCCGTCATTGTATTTAGTCACAGCTTGTAAAACTACTATGTCTGGTTCTGAATTCGAGGGGACAGATCCCCTTAAAATGTTCTCATGCATGTAAAAACGGTCGACCGTACAAATATAAACGCCCACTTAACAACATCTGTATTTTTGTGATCCTAAAATATACTTGAGCACTTCAAAAAATAACAGCAGCAACAAGTTTGTGAGCACTGGCACCGTTTATGACCCAAAAAACCATGGCTTTACAAGTGAGCAGATTGTCTGTACCCAGAGTGCATGGTGGAGAAAGCGGGATAGCGGTTCGGTTTAAGCCATACCTAGCTAGCGACACCAACCTTCACACTCGTTTTGACATGATCACCGTTCCGTGTTACAACATGGACACTCCAGAACTTGCAACATGCAACAGTCATATTAATGAGATGTGATTTAGAATAATATACAAATGCCGTCGTGGTGAATAGTGCACTATTACTCATGGTACTGTATAATCTCTACAATATAACAATGTGTAGCCTAGTACAAACAACGCAAAGCTTTAAATTATGCAAAAACATTCGTAAGTATGCACTGATAAGAAAAGGTTCGTAAGTGTGATAGATAGATACAGTCCGTTATATCCATCCCTTTTTCTTTGTAGGCTCAGGAATAGCAGTTTACCCCCAGGTAATTCTGTTTTTGTCACAGTTAGGCATGATACAATTCAAGTGTCGATAATATACATACCGTACGTGCCTCGAGTCGTGACGGCACGTTCGATTACGGCGCCGTCGCGCGAACGATGTTGACGGCGCGAGTAAATGAGTGATACTGTATCTACAGTGCGACAGGAAGGGAGAAAAATTCTTCACATTCTCGGAATACGCGCCTCCCTGCGTTACGGCAAAGCTTTGTGATCCGAAAATTCGAACGACGGGATGGAATTCTGAGAAACACTGATACAGCGTGAATGAGAGAAAACAAACAAGTGTGAAACAACTCCAAAGGGTACATTTCTCAGAATCGAAAAAATAAATACATTCATCCAATGACTAAATTCAAAAAGAATAAAAAAAAAACAATACAGGCGAAAACTCGAATTACACTAGTTTCAGTTGTTTATAAAAATGCATTGCAGAGGTTCAACGAAAGAAAACAGCATTCACTGAAAGTGGACTCATTCAAGATCATGAGAAATAATCACAAGCAGTTGATATATGCAAAACAGATCAAACATTTAGCAACAAAAAAGAGAAGAAAACATCTCCCTTTCATGACCAAAGGATACACCAGAAAATACTGTGTGTGCGCTCTAAATATGCTAAATGATCACTGCGTTAAGGAAACGTCGCTAAATACAGCAGAATACATGCACCATCCAGTAGTGACTCTCTCAGTCACGCTGACTCCATTGTAACGTTACCTTACGATTGTTTTGCGTTTTTTTTGTTTCTTTAAAGTTTATTTTATAAACAGGCGGTTTTGACTTTAGCTTAGCTCATTTCACATACTCAGCTGATTTCCAGAAGTGTACTGGGTGAGACAGGCGACGGTTGCGTTTCGGGAGTTTCTCCAGTAGTTCCACGAGCTTGGAGAAGCTGGGCCGCTCTTCCTGTTCATACGCCCAACAGAACAGCAGGATGTCCTGCACGGGAAAGAAGAATCTGATCAAGTACTAGGTTCTGATTTGACGTGATCTAAAAGCCATTATAAAATGGATAGTTCCAGTACTTGATTCTGATTGGTTGAGCTGCATTCAAAGCTGCTGTAAATTACTCTACAAACACACACCATTGTTTACGTTTGTCTGTTGCTCGGCAGCCACTTTGTTGCAACCACAACCGTTTTTGAGAAACTACATTGTTCGGCAGAAGAATAATGTTTTTATTCATATCTTTACATTTTATTTGCTTTGTTTCATTTTGTGAAACATTGCTACGTGTATGGAATACCCGTTTTATAAAAGCAATAAGCCCTGTGAAGTTTACAGTGAATTCATAACAGGTAAGGGGGATTTAGGCCCCTAACAGCACCCCTTAGCTGTAAACCACGGCTTCTTGTGGCTTAATGCTTTAGTCAAGCATGTCCAGGTCTGTCTTTTCTTTACAATGAAAATAAACTGGACGGCCTCCTTTGGGACTGTCATGCTCAAACCACAAAAGCACAATAAAAGTGGTTCATATGACACATACACTATATTTGACAGCTTTGTGTGTGAAGTTGATAATTGTAAGAGTTCTTCAGCATGTGAGGTGTATGTGAATAGTACTTACGGATATCTCTTTGCCCATGCCGATCTGAGTGAGGATGGGCTTCATTCCACTTCCCACCTGCCAGATAATGACTTCAGCTGGCTGATTCTTAAAGGGCCACTCGCGCGCATGGAGCTCGTACCAGATAGTGCTGAAAGATACGACACACATGAGTGTTAGTGTGCATGCATGCACTGGTTTCTCTATACTTGTGAGGAACAAATGTCTAAAAAGTTGTCATTAATATAATAAAAACCTCTTAAAAGCAAATAAAAAAGGTTTGTAAATTGGCTAATGTCTTTAAATATATTTATATAAAATAAAATATAACTACATGAAGAACTTTTAAAAAAGGAAACTTTATATCTATAAATGAGACTCTGAGTGTTGTTTCACTCACTTGTGAGTGCAAAATGTCTGAAAATATAGAGTATAAACATAAAAATACAGTAAAAACTATTAAAAACAAAAAGTTTGTAAAGTGGCCAAATAATGTCTTTCCTAAAATCATTCAAAATTAAATGAAAAAAATCTCCAAATCCTAATAAATGTAATATGCTTCATTAAGATTTTACATTTTAAAAATACTAGTGTATATATACACTTTAAAAATTGTAATACATTTAATAATTTATTAGTATATTTCTGAATGCTCTGACTTACAGTATTTAGGGGGGAAAACTATTAAAATATCATAAATTGGTTCATAAATTGATAAAAATGTTTATACATAGTTTTATATATCATATAATGATGAATAAATCAATAAATCGTAATTATAATTTGCCTAATTTAAGAACAACAGGATTCTTTACCACGTATTTGTTGTACAGTTTATATCTGTGTACAATGGTTATAGAGTCGGATCTAACAAAGGTTTTGCGGCGTTCATCTCGTACTGGCAGGGATTGTAGGTGGGGGAGTGAATGTATAACACTTTCTCCCACCTTCAATACCACGTCTGAGGTGCCCTTGAGCAGGCACTGAGCCCGCCAACTGCCGCCCCGGGTTGCCGCAGCAAAAAAATGGGCTTCCCACCTGTTCCGGGTGGTGTGGTTCACGGTGTGGGTTGTTGTTCACTACTGCTGTGCTGTGGTGTGCACTTTGGATGGGATAAATGCCGAGCACTAATTCCTAGTATGGGTAACAATACTTGGCCACATGTCACGTACTTTTGAAAATGTGGCCTAACAACAGTGAAATAGCTTGTCTCGGTGGACAAAAAAAAAGTTGTAAATGGGGTCAAATGACACCGTTATTAAAATCACAATTACTATAAATCTATAAATAAGTATATTTTTTTAATTAATAAGAACAAAAAGTCAGATGGAACTACTCACAAGTCACAAGCATAAGCATATGTGTGTGTGTGTGTGTGTGCACGTGACGGGCCTTCCTGAGGGGCCAGCAAAATAGCAGTTCAAAAGCTTTAAAGCACTCCTAGTACACTACGTCATTTGCATTTCGACTTAGTTAGAAGTCATCCAAGATAATTAATAAATGACTTTGAGGTGCTGTTGACTGCTGAAAAACTGCTCTATTCTGCTCTAAAGAGCGTGCTCATGTTAAAGTTTACTAAACCACACTTAAGAGCTAATTAACAATCATTGAATGGAGAGCGCTGCTGAAAAGCCCAATCATCAGAGCTCTGCAATTTAAAACCAAAAGTAAAATGTGCAGCTTGCTGCGATTGGTGAGAAAAAACAAAATCAATGTAATTGAGATGGCTTTTGCAGTACTGAGAGGGAGAATTCACTTTGAGAATTGCATTTGCACCCGATGATACACTCTTTGGCTATGTCCACATTAATTCGGATACATTTGAAAATGCATCTTTTTTTCTGTTTTGGCCCTTTGTGCACAATGAGACAGTGTTTTTGTTAAAAGATGTTTTTGTGTTGTAGTGTGGACTGTGAAAATGATGACACATTTAGTCACGTGACACATCATCGCAATCATGTATATCTATGGATGCACCAGCATTGTTGTGCCTGCCGTTTTATGCATATAGAGGTCAGTGCGGACGAGCAACACTAGTGTGCACAGAGAGCATTTTGGAATGAAAACGTTTTGTTTTTAAATATATCCATATAATTGTGAATGTAAAAAAAAAAATCTATTTTTGGTGTTGATGATTCCATGAAGAACCTCCACAGATTTCATAGAAAATTGCATAGTGAATGATGGTCACAGATAGCTTCAGACTATGATTCCATCCAGTTAGATGATATCACATATGTTCAATATTTGGAGCCGATTTTAGAATACAATGTTTTAAATTTGTCATGCACCTGCTAACAACAAGCTGTGTTTCTGTGTGAATTTGTTGTGTTTGTAAAAACTTGAAAGTCCGTTAGTGTGATCCTCAGTAGTATAGTATATAATGCCCACTTTTTCTCTGTAACTATTTACAAAGTCGTCAAGTGTATGATTCCTAGTGTTTTCAAATCTGTTCAGATTTTAAAAGTTGTGTGGTGTATTCCAGCCTTTAGTTCTTTTTTGTAGAAGATGCGCTAGACTTCCTGATCTGCCGTACTTTACTGAAACTTTTCCACTTCACTGTAATCCAGACACCTGAATCGGCTCCTAAAAAATGCTGAAAATGCACTCGTCTACACCACATCTGGACATATGCCCAGTTTCTCCATCATTTGATGAATTACCACTGCCATGATCACTAGAAAGCATGCATAAACATGTCTTTTTTTAATAAAAATACATTTATCGCCCACAGAAAGCAAAAGTTGTTAGTGCCGAGCAGATAGTGCTGAACAATGCATACTATAATTAGCCAAATTTACATCGAAAGGATGCATGTTTGTACTGAAATGACTTGTGGGTGGTTAGTGAATAAGGCCATTTAGAGAATTTGGCCCAATTTTTAGCATAACATATTGTAAAGTTCACGCCGTATATATATATACAGTGGGTACGGAAAGTATTCAGACCCCCTTAAATTTTTCACTCTTTGTTATATTGCAGCCATTTGCTAAAATCATTTAAGTTCATTTTTTTTCCTCATTAATGTACACACCGCACCCATATTGACAGAAAAACACAGAATTGTTGACATTTTTTGCAGATTTATTAAAAAAGAAAAACTGAAAAATCACATGGTCCTAAGTATTCAGACCCTTTGCTGTGACACTCATATATTTAATTCTGGTGCTGTCCATTTCTTCTGATCATCCTTGAGATGGTTCTACACCTTCATTTGAGTCCAGCTGTGTTTGATTATACTGATTGGACTTGATTAGGAAAGCCACACACCTGTCTATATAAGACCTTACAGCTCACAGTGCATGTCAGAGCAAATGAGAATCATGAGGTCAAAGGAACTGCCTGAAGAGCTCAGAGACAGAATTGTGGCAAGGCACAGATCTGGCCAAGGTTACAAAAAAAATTTCTGCTGCACGTAAGGTTCCCAAGAGCACAGTGGCCTCCATCCTTAAATGGAAGACGTTGGGATGACCAGAACCCTTCCTAGAGCTGGCCGTCCGTCAAACTGAGCTATCGGGGGAGAAGAGCCTTGGTGAGAGAGGTAAAGAAGAACCCAAAGATCACTGTGGCTGAGCTCCAGAGATGCAGTCGGGAGATGGGAGAAAGTTGTAGAAAGTCAACCATCACTGCAGCCCTGCACCAGTCTGGGCTTTATGGCAGAGTGTCCCGACGGAAGCCTCTCCTTAGTGCACGACACATGAAAAAACACCTGAAGGACTCCATGATGGTGAGAAATAAGATTCTCTGGTTTGATGAGACCAAGATAGAACTTTTTTTGGCCTTAATTCTAAGTGGTATGTGTGTAGAAAACCAGGCACTGCTCATCACCTTTCCAATACAGTCCCAACAGTGAAGCATGGTGGTGGCAGCATCATGCTGTGGGGGTGTTTTTCAGCTGCAGGGACAGGACGACTGGTTGCAATCGAGGGAAAGATGAATGCGGCAAGTACAGGGATATCCTGGACGAAAACCTTCTCCAGAGTGCTCAGGGCCTCAGACTGGGCAGAAGGTTTACCTTCCATCAAGACAATGACCCTAAGCTCACAGCTAAAATATCGAAGGAGTGGCTTCACAACAACTCTTTTTGTGACTGTTCTTGAATGGCCCAGCCTGAGACCTGACTTAAACCCAATTGAGCATCTCTGGAGAGACCTAAAAATGGCTGTCTACCAACGTTTACCATCCAACCTGACAGAACTGGAGAGGTTCTGCAAGGAGGAATGGCAGAGGATCCTTAAATCCAGGTGTGAAAAACTTGTTGTTTCTTTCCCAAAAAGACTCATGGCTGTAGTAGATCAAAAGGGTGCTTCTACTAAATACTGAGCAAAGTGTCTGAATACTTAGGACCATGTGATTTCAGTTTTTCTTTTAATAAATCTGCAAAAATGTCACCAATTCTGTGTTTTTCTGTCAATATGGGTGCTGTGTGTACATTGAGGAAAAAAATGAACTTAAATGATTTTAGCAATTGGCTGCAATATAACAAAGAGGGAAAATTTAAGGGGGTCTGAATACTTTCCGTACCCCCTGTTATAATATATATATAGATTATATATATAGTATAAGATAATATATATCTAAATATCATAAAAATCCATAAACAACCTTAGAGCATTACGTGCATAAAATATCCCACAGCTGCTGCAAACTCTCTGCTGCATTAAAACACGGCACTCGCAGAGAACAACGGAAGTGAAAAGAGGAGGCAGAAGGGACAATAGGGAGAACTGCTTTGGGGTCACCTCTAGGTAATGTCCCTTTAGTGTGACCAGCTGGACAGCTTGCGTGGGTGCTGTATTTTGCTCCCATAGAGCGACAGTGTGACAGAGCCTCCATATGGAGAGAACAGCTGAGGACGCAATTGTGTTAGGACCCAACAGAGCAGCATTCCTTCGTTTCGTCAAAACCATCCATCCATGTTTTGTATTCAAGTTGGCCCACACACTCACTGCCTCTGGAAAGGCCCGGTTCAGGTCAAATAGTACAGATGGATGTTCAGTTCTGATGCCGCCTCATGTAATACAATCTTAGTAGTGGAGGCTGAGCACTGGCGAATCAATTTTGTTATAATGCTCATCCTAAACGGCCATAGTCTATCTAGATGTTTGTATTATTGTGATTTCCTGATTGATATTACTTTCATACCATTTGATACTATAGCTGTATTTTCATATGGCCAGTGTACCAGTTAAAGTGATTGATTTAGTGTTTAACTAGTGCTGTCAAATGATTAATCGCATCTAAATTAAAATTTTTGTTTACATAATATATGTTGTGTGTACTGTGTATATTTATTATAAATACACACACATGCATGTATATATTTAAAAACATTTTTATATTTCAACATATATTTAATTAGGCTGTCCAAACGATTAAATCGCCTACAAATTAAACAGTTTTTATTTCCAAATATGTGACCCTGGACCACAAAACCATTCATAAGGGTCAATTTTTTGAAATTGAGATTAATACATCATCTGAAAGTTGAATAAGCTTTCCATTGATGTATGGATAGGACAATATTTGGCCGAGATACAACTATTTGGAATATATCTGGAATCTGATGGTGCAAAAAAATCGAAATCTTGATAAAATCAGCTTTAAAGTTGTCCAAATTAAGTTCCTAGCAATGCATATTACTAAACAAAAAATAAGTTTTAATATATGGTACCGTATTTACAAATTTTTGTAATTTACAAAATTGACAAATACCTCATGGAACCTGATCTTTGCTATATCCAATGATTTTTGGCATAAAGAAAATCTATAATTTTTGACCCATACATTATTTTTGGCATTGCTTACAAAACTATACCCCAGCGCCTTAATACCCATATATATGTGTGTACTGTGTATATTTATGATATATATATATAAATACACACACATACAATATATAATTTGAAAATATTTGTTGTTTATATATTACCTACTGATGTATAATATAAAATATAATATATAAATATATAATTCATAACTGTAAATATTTGAAAATATACTTAGAGGTGCGTCTCAATAAATTAGAATGTCGTGGGAAAAGTTCATTTATTTCAGTAATTCAACTCAAATTGTGAAACTTGTGTATTAAATAAATTCAGTGCACACAGACTGAAGTAGTTTAAGTCTTTGGTTCTTTTAATTGTGATGATTTTGGCTCACATTTAACAAAAACCCACCAATTCAACAAATTAGAAGACTTCATAAGACCAATAATAAAAAAAAATTTTTAGTGAATTGTTGGCTTTCTGGAAAGTATGTTAATTTACTGTACTTGTACTCAATACTTGGTAGGGCTCCTTTTGCTTTAATTACTGCCTCATTTCGGCATGGCATGGAGGTGATCAGTTTATGGCACCGCTGAGGTGGTATGGATCCCATGTTTCTTTGACAGTTGCCTTCAGCTCATCTGCATTTTTTGGTCTCTTGTTTCTCATTTTCCTCTTGACAATACCCCATATATTCTCTATGGGGTTCAGGTCTGGTGAGTTTGCTGGCCAGTCAAGCACAGTAACACCATGGTCATTGAATCTTTTGGTGCTTTTGGCAGTGTGGGCCGGTGCCAAATCCTGCTGGAAATGAAATCAGCATTCTCAAAAAGCTGGTCAGCAGAAGGAAGCAGGAAGTGCTCCAAAATTTCTTGGTAAACGGTGCAGTGACGTTGGTTTTCAAACACACAATGGACCAACACCAGCAGATGACATTTCACCCCAAATCATCACAGACTGTGGAAACTTATCACTGGACTTCAAGTAACTTGGGCTATGAACTTCTCCCACCCTTCCTCCAGACTCTAGGACCTTGGTTTCCAAATGAAATGCAAAATTTACTTTAATTTGAAAAGAGGACTTTGGACCACTGGACAACAGTCCAGTTCTTCTTCTCCTTAGTCCAGGTAAGACGCCTCTGACGTTGTCTTTGGTTCAGGAGTGGCTTAACAAGAGAGATACGACAACTGTAGCCAAATTCCTTGACACGTCTGTGTGTGGTGGCTCTTGATGCCTTGACCCCAGCCTCCGTCCATTCCTTGTGAAGTTCACTCAATTCTTGAATCAATTTTGCTTGACAATACTCATAAGGCTGCGGTTCTCTCGGTTGGTTGTCATCTTTTTTTCTGCCACACTTTTTCCTTCCACTCAACTTTCTGTTAACATACTTGGATACAGCACTCTGTGAACAACCAGCTTCTTTAGCAATGAAGTTTTGTGTCTTACCCTCCTTGTGAAGTGTGTCAATTATTGTCTTCTGGACAACTGTCATATCAGCAGTCTTCCTCATGATTGTGTATCCTAGTGAACCAAACTGAGAGACCATTTTGAAGGCTCAGGAAACTTGCAGGTGTTTTGAGTTGATTAGCTGATTGGCATGTCACCATATTCTAATTTGTTGAGATAGTGAATTGGTGGGTTGTTGTTAAATGTGAGCCAAAATCATCACAATTAAAGAACCAAAGACTTAAACTACTTCTGTGTGCATTGAATTTATTTATTACATAAGTTTTACAATTTGTTTTGAATTACTGAAATAAATTAACTTTTTCCACGACATTCTAATTTATTGAAATGCACCTGTACTCCTATGTGTTTGTATTTATATATACATAATAATTATACACAGTACACATACATATATTATGTAAACAAAACTTTTTATTTTGGATGCGATTAATCATTTGACGGCACTAATTTATATATAATATAAAATGTAAGAATATAAATATATACATGCAAATACATTTAAATATTTTCAAAATATGTACTGTATGTGTGTGTATCTATGCATACATAATATATGTATGTGTTCTGTGTGTATTTATTATGTAAACAAACTTTTATTTTGGATTCAATTAATCGTGATTAATCGTTTGACAGCACTAGTTTAAACTAAAATCTGTTAATGTAATTGCATTAGATAATATGCTTAATATAATAGGGTTGTGCTCGAAAGAGAACATAGCGACAGCAAGAGAGGAAAAATTCACTTTCTTTAAAAAAAAAAAATCTAATCCAATTTATGGCCATATGTTGCAATATGCAGTATGTTTTAAATACTATACCTAATGAAATATTATTATATTTTAGGTTTCCAAAAATGATTAAAATCCCCAAATGCTGATGCTATATGGGCACATGAACTGTGTAGAGAAAAAGTCAGGCTTATTTCTGTAAATAAAATGGATTCTGTTCGTCCCCTGAGTGACAAAGGCAAAGAAGCAGTGAGGGGTGAAAACACGAGTGCTGAGAGAGGGACAGAGAGGGACCCACCCAAAGGCAAAGACGTCAGACTGTTTGGAGAAAGGAAGCTGGTTTTCTGCGTGTCCCTTGGTAAGCTGACGGATGAGCTCAGGAGCGAGATGACATAGCCAGCCGCTTGGGATTCGCAGCTTATCCTTTCTCCTACTGGAGAGAGAGAGAGAGCGAGAGAGAGAGACACACACACACACACACACACACACAGAAGACGATGAAGTTTAAAACACAAATCCTTTTTGAGTTAGATTCATTTGTACCACACAAAAGGTCAGAAAACAAACTAAAAGATCATTACAGTGACAATTCTGTCCAAGAAATACAATAGAGGGCAAGCGACTATTAGTCTTCCATAGTCTTCCATAGACTATCGACAAAGTCTAATCCACAAATGAGATCTCTTTTTGAACTTGTTTCCCCTAGAAAGCAATGAGATCAAATGAAGAGCAAATGGAGACTTTTGCTATAATCTCAGTTTTTCCAAATGTTCTCCTCAGACAAATAAATCTTTTTTTTTTGTATAGATCTACACTCTTCAACAGGTTATGCCTATTTATTTCTAAATCTATTTATTTTTACTTTTAAATACAAAGTTGATACTTGTGACTATATGTTCCACAGAAACTCTACAACATGTTTTAAAGACTGAATGGCAAGAAACTCAAACTAGCATCTTTTTTTGTTCTTAGAAGTTTACAATGTAGCAGAGTCTGGAAACTTGTAAACAGAACTTTGCTTCCCACCGCACCGATTAAAAACCACTGAACCCTCTACAATGATAAAGTAGTTTTGAAAGGTAGTGAGAAAAAAGTGGATTTGAAGTGGTCTATTACTGACAGACATAGAGCCGTTTCAGCTTGACTGAGTCCTGATCCAAGTAAAAACGAATTCACTCACCCATGATACTGTAGTGTTTGTGTATATAATCTAGAATATCTATCATATTATATATATGTCTGGGCCTCCAGGGGGGAAAAAAATGCCATCAAAATGCACAGAAATACCCCCCAGCTCAAATATTGGGGACAAAATGCACTTTAATTTATTTTTCTTTATTTTGCCTTACTTTAAAACCTCCTATTATACTTCATAATAATATAAATTAATACTACTAATATATATTTAGTACAATTTTATTAATTTATCATTAATTATTACCGTTTACATTTTATAAATAATATTGTAACGTGGCTGACGAGAAAGTGAGACGTGTGGATCCATCGGCAGCTTTATTAAAGAGACTGTTAAACAGTAAGGTTCAAAACATGGCAAACAGTTATATGGTGGGCAAAACACAAGAATAGACCCAGGGCTAGCGTAGGTCCCCGATCAGCAGACAGAATCACAGGGGCTAGACTAGAGGGAAAAATCCAAGAAAAACAAGCAAAGATCAGAAACCGCAAAAACAGGCCAGGCAAAACAAGGAAAACACGGAGACTCGGAAAGGGTTACAGGCTAAACAATACTCAGCAGATAAATGTAGTTAGAGTGGGTGTTATATAGTGAGTAAGGTGATTAGAAACAGCTGTGTGCAATCAGTGCTGTGTGAAATCAGTGCAATGAATGATGGGATATTTAGTCCGGGGTGCTATGCAACAGTTTCTGTTGTGCGAGAGTCAATGTAATGGAAAGGGTTACCTCTGGTGGTGAATAAACGGAAGTCCATGGGCCGAATTCGTGACAATATAGATTTACAAATAAATTTTTTATAATCAACAACCTATATAATTAGCATAGTCAGACGTCTTTTATACATGCGATCCCAATCTTTTTTTTCCTAAAATCTAAAATCATGAGCCAATTCATGACCCCTTTAAGTAAATTAATTAAACAACAACAACAACAACAACACAACAACAACAACAACAACAACACTAATAATAATAATAAATGTATTATTATTATTAATAACACTGCTCAGACCAGGAACAATAACAACTTTAGATCATGTTATGTTACATCATTATCACAAAACACAGAATAAAGAAAGAAAAAAATGATACAAGAGCTCTTAGGGCTTCCACAGCATTAAAGGGGTCCTATTATGCTTTTTCACTTTTTTAATTTTAGTCAGTGTGTAGTGTGTATGTTTGGGCATTAAAAAAAGAAAGTTACAAATCTAGAAAGTTACAAATCTCAAAGTCCTCTCCAAAGGGAGATATTTCGTTTTTTTTTTTAAATCCCTTTTCAAGAATTACAGCAAACGGCTCGTTTGGACTACATCGTTTGTTTTCCGGGCTTTGTGATATCACAAATGCGGCTCTTACAATTCATACACCTAAATCCTGCCTACCGAATTCGAATGTTTGGGGGTGGGGAGGTGCGAGTTTGTGGTTAAACGCTTGGTTGAGTGAGTGCACAGACGAGACGATGAAGAAGAAGAGCTGCAGCGTCAAATTTTCGGCATGTCTAGAACAGCGGTTCTCATTTTCAGTCCTCGCGTACCCCCGCTCTGCACATTTTGTATGTTTCTCTTATTGCTTCATACGTTTTTTATATTTGACTGTAAGTGCCCTGCGTAGTGGACATTACCGGATATTCCTCCATGATTCCAGTTTTGAAGGAGCGTATATGTTCCATACAAAGGGCGTTTAAGTGTGCGAGACGTGAATTTAAATTATTTATTTACAGAGGTATATTATGTCCCACTTCACGCTTCTCTAGTAAGTTTTGTTTGTGTGTGAAGACGCTGCAGGCAGCAGTGCTGCGCAAATCTGTAAATGAATGTTCCGAAGTTAAATAAACTTCAACGGATTTTCCTTGCTCAGGGAGTAGGGAGCAATGGACAATGTGTAGGGAGCATGTCAATCGGAACATGGTTCATGCACGGAGCTCACTTCTAACCAGATGATGATCTGAATCAGGTGTGTTAAAAAAGAGAGACATGCAAAATATGCAGAGCGTTGGTACGCGAGACGGGAATTGAGAACCGCTGGTCTAGAACAATTCTTATAAGTATAACACGACGTAGCTGGGCGCCACGGACAGATGCCGCTGGTGTGCCTACACTCATAGAAAATAATGTATTTGAGTTTTAAAGACGTGGCGCGACGCTGCGCTTTTTGTCCGGTGTGCGACCGCCTGAAACGCTGTTTTTTGCTTACCTCCGTGCCCCACCGGCTTCCGAACGCAGATGATGTCGAACAGTGGGTTGCAATTTATTTTTTAACTCTGTTCCTGAGCATTATAACCCCAATTTGCTATTGTGTGCTGTGCATTTTACTGAGGACAGCTTCCACATCACGAGTGAGAAGTGATGGATTCCCAAAAGCTTTTGTTGAAAGACGGCGCAAGGGGCGTGGCAGTACTGAAACACCGTCTAAGCGGTTCGCCAATCACAACGCACTGGACAGCTGACCCGCACATCACCTTTTGTTTTTCGGAAGGCGGACCTTCATCAAAGCCGGAACTAATCGAGATGTTTGTGCCAGGCTGGGGAGAAAGGTGTTAAATGTAATGTAATTTATGTGAAAAATAATGTGTTTTTCGAAGAACCTAGTATGAGAGCATGTTCTGGTACACCCCCAAAAAATAATCAAGACTTTGTAAACGAGCATAATAGGACCCCTTTAAAACCACTATTGTCTGAAATCTGGGTGGCCCATCTGACTGCCCAGAGTAAATTTCCAATAACTTCATTGCTCAAAAAGACTCAATCCCACACAAACCCTCATAAACAAACCTTGACATTTGATGATGCTTCAGTACGAGCATGTCCACAGCCTCACTAGCCTCTCGGACCTGCTAGATGTTGCCTTAGATGGATGCGATATTTCAAACAGCACCGAATCCCAGAATAATCAGATCTTATTTCAATACCCAGTCAGGTCCTGAGTCGTAATACATATCTAATGTAAAATCGTGTTATTGAGAGCCAGACTTGTGCCTTATAAATAAACAATTCATAATTATGCTAGAGCCTGCACGTCCCTGATGGCCTGAGAAAAAATGTGCCGCTCTCAAATACTATCCCTTCCTCCTAATAACTCCTGATAATAATTCACATGGCTGCGGAGGTGTAGAAGTGGGCTGATCAGAATGGCAACGGTGAGCCGATCCAAGAGACTTGATCAACAATGGCTGCAATGTAAACCTGTCGCTGTGGAGACATCGTCTTTTCCCCGGTAATTACTGCCAACATGCGTAAACACACTTGTGCGAAATCAGCCTCATAATCAGATGAACCGATGGGTACGAGTGTTTGTAATATTGCTCCATCGGGGATGTTGATTTACTGCTTTCAATGCCAATGAAAACATTTTCAAAGAGGCGCGACACGCAAACACGAATGGGACGAGTGCCAAAACAACATCAACAACATCAACATCATCACGGTCATCAGCAGTGGCAAACGCTTCATGTTGCCCAAGATAATTTACTCTCATTTTCAGCACTTTCAAAGCCAAAGACTTCATTAAACATCGTATTACACAAACAACCTATACAATCAAAACAAGGAAGTTGAATTTCTTAATTAAAATTGTGTTTCGGGGCTGTTGATTGACAAATGCAAGAACTGAATGCTGTTAAGACGATGCTTAAACTCACTAAACTTGGACAAGAAAGAAAGAAATTTTGGCTTATTTATCATACACATTTATCATATTTCCCTCAATCTCATTACTAGAATGCTGCAAAAAGAGATTATTATGAAGGTAAAATTATAAAATAATGAGCCCATTTTGTTTAAATGACAAAGTGTGTTTACATCATGTCAGTATTCAATTCAAGTATATTAACAAAACATCATATTTATCATCATTTATCATCTTCATTCTCATTACTGGACTGCTGGAAAAAGCTATTACTATAAATGTGACCCTGGACTTCATTTGGACAACTTTATAGGGAATTCTCAATATTTGGATTTTTTTGCACCCTCAGATTCCAGATTTTCAGATTTTCAAATAGTTGTATCTCGGCCAAATATTGTATAATCTAAAAAAAATGGTCCCTTATGACAATTTATATAATACAATTATATAAACACTTAAATTACAAATTGTGTTCATAATGGCACCATTAATTAACATGACAGTTATCATATTTTTCACATCATATGTATCAGATTTCCTTCATTCTGTAATGCTTGAAGATAAATGTAAAATGATAAAAATATATAATTACTCAAAATGGCAAAGTGTGTATACATCTTTGCAGTATTAAATTAAATGAAGTGCAATTCATGTCTGGATGCACGGCGGTAATAAGAATGTAAATAGAAAATGTGCTTAATTGTGTTAAAATAATATTACAATGCAAAATATTTTTTTAAAAATAGACGGAACTGTCTTTATGCCAAATATTATTCCATATTTATTTATTTTTATGTAGTGTTATATACTGTAGAAGAGGACATGCCCTCTTATCCCCTTCCCTTTGCCTTAAAGGGATAGTTCACCCAAAAATGAAAATGTGATGTTTATCTGCTTACCCCCAGGGCATCCAAGATGTAGGTGACTTTGTTTCTTCAGTAGAACACAAAAAAAGATTTTTAACTCAAACCGTTGCAGTCTATCAGTCATATAATGCATGTCAAAATGGTAACAAAATCTATGAGAGTAAAAAAAACCATGCACAGACAAATCCAAATTAAACCCTGCGGCTCGTGACGACACATTTATGTCCTAAGACACAAAACGATCGGTTTGTGCCAGAAACCGAACCGTATTTATATCATTTTTTACCTCTAATACACCACTATGTCCAACTGTCTTTGGGCGCGTGCAGGCATCCGGTGCGTGAGGTGTGTACGCGCTCTGGCGTAGTTTACGCAAGCACCGGAAGTGATCTCTCGTGCATATACGTCACTCATTGTTTACACCGTGCACAAACATTGTAGGTACGATGGCTAATCAAAATGGTACTTACTTGCGCTTATTCGGATTGTTCAAACCGACTTAAAACTAAAAGATTACGTTCTCTCGCGCGAACTCATTCGGGAGTGGTGACTTTCCTCGTATTCCCAACTTTTATGGTTCCTGAAGTTATGGTTGATTGCTCTTCTGCTGGATATCAACACACCCATTAACGTAAACCACACCAGAGCACGTACACACCTCACGCACCGGATGCAGTGCGCGCGCCCAAAGACAGTTGGACATGGTGGTGCATTCGGTTTCTGGCACAAACCGATTGTTTCGTGTCTTAGGACATCAATGTGTCGTCACGAGCCGCAGGGTTTAATTTGGATTTGTCTGTGCATGTTTTTTTTACTCTCATCGATTTTGTTACCATTGCCATGCATTATACGACTGAGACTGCAACGGTTAAAGTAAAAAAATCATCATATGTGTTCTACTGAAGAAACAAAGTCACCTACATCTTGGATGCCCTGGGGGTAAGCAGATAAACATCACATTTTCATTTTTGGGTGAACTATCCCTTTAAGAAACATATTCAAAACTGAAGAATGGTTGAGATATATGAAGTATATCCCAGGTTTACAAAACAAATCAAACATCTGCCACTGTTCACGGTAATTCAGCAGCCTTGCCTAGAGGAAAGAATATCTTTGAGTTCATTCTGCCATAAAGAAGAGGATGTTTCCTCTTCATACATCGCAAGAGAGCAACAAAACACATACATCAGACACCCTTTCATGGATTTTCCTGTTCAAAGGAGTGTGGTGGAGAAAAGCTTCTTTTAAGTCTTTGTCTCTTGAAGGAGACGGGAATATATAGACACAGGTCTAAAGAATCTGGAAAAACTGTGGTTTTCAATTAAGATGCAAAAGATAGCAGTTCAAATACTACAGATTTTGTGTTTTTTCCTCATGTTGTGTATTATGACACCCGATCATATATCATTTTACGCCAAAAGCCTCATCTACATCATATACACAGGCGGAATTTAATTAATTACTTGGAGAAAATGGCTGAATATTCATAACACTGAATATTGATTTGGGATTTAAAATAAAATGAAGTAACCCTAAGATAAAGCGTGCTCAGTTAAAGGAACATTCACCCAAAAATACTGGTCATCATTCACTCATCCTCATGTGAACGGAAACGCTCCTAGCTGTACAAGCTTAATTTCATGCTTTGTTGTTTTCTGAAATGTGTAACATTAAAGGCATAGTTCACACAAAAATGAAAATTTTTTGTCCATATACCTTTAAAAATGTGCCTTTCGGCAAAGAAAGCTCCAGGGTTACATTTTCTGTAGATCAGTTTTGATTAAGGTATCCGGTACATTACTATTTCCAACAACAAATTATGTGCCCAAGTACATAAACATTGTCCTATAAAAAGTAACATTATCCTTATTTCTGCATAATTTCTCACAATATAGCCTTTAATTCTTTATTTAGTGCCTTTCAAGTACTTCACTTTTATAAAGCATTACAGGAGACAAATATGAGACCCCCAGATTATTTAGCTAAAGAGAAAAATCTAAGCACAGTGTGTGATGTTGTTGAGATCACTAATCTAAACTTTTGAGGAGACAAATGTGAGAGATCCAGAGTCTCTAGCTAAGGAGAAAAATCTGAGCACAGTGTGTGATGTTGTTAAGATCTCTTCTAAAGCTTTAAAGGAGAAAAATATGAGACCACCAGAGTCTTTAGACTAGGAGAAATATCTGAGCACAGTGTGTAATGTTGTTGAGATCTCTTCTGGAGCTTTAAGAGAGACAAATGTGAGAGATCCAGAGTCTCTAGCTAAGGAGAAATATCTGAGCACAGTGTGTGATGTTATTGAGATCTCTTTTAAAGCTTTAAAGAAGACCATTGTGAGAGTGTTATGTCTCAGGAGACAAGTTTGAGAAGAAGGTGACTCAAGCAAAAATCTCCATTTGATCTTAAAGTAACCTCATTTCTGTCTAGGAGAAATATTTGAGATGTTAAAGAGATCTCACTTTTGATTTTTCTTTTCTATGGGGTGTCCAACGTTATGAAGAGCAATATATTAAAATCCATTACCATTCTGGATATCAACTTGCAGACGACCCTGTATAATTAACCCTCTTCCTAATTTAATAAAGCACATTTCTGGCTTTATACTGTCAGGTTTTAAAAATGACAAGTCCATATGACTGTGCACTACTTGCGAACTCTTCTTTCTATTTGTGACGCTGGACTACAAAACCAGTATTAAGTTGCTGGGGTATATTTGTAGCAATAGTAAAAAAAAAAACATTGTATGGGTCAAAATTATCAAATTTTCTTTTATGCCAAAAATCATTTGGATATTAAGTAAAGATCATGTTCCATGAAGATATTTTGTAAATTTCTTACCGGAAATATATCAACTTAATTTTTGATTAGTAATATGCATTGCTAAGAACTTCATTTGGACACCTTTAAAGGCAATTTTCTCAGTATTTAGATTTTTTTGTACCCTCAGATTCCAGATTTTCAAATAATTGTATCTCAGCCAAATATTGTCCTATACGCACCATACATCAATGGAAAGCTTATGTATGCTTCCAGATTATGTATAAATTTCAATTTAAAAAAATTGACCCTTATAACTGGTTTTGTGGTCCAGGTCCTTTGTGCTTTGCAAAAGCAACAATATTCATCTATTCATATTTTTCCAGTGCGTTGAAATAAAATTGCTAGAGGGAGTTTCCCCAATAAAAGTTACTAAAGTCCTGTCAAATGCTCGTGTGATGATAACATCTGTTGCTACTTCAACTCACTGAAGCAGACATTTATCAGGAACCATGAGAACACTGAAGGTGAAACTGGATTTAGCTCTGTGGCCAACACTCGAATAATTACAGGCTTTGATTTTTAATAAGCACTTCTGAAAGTCATTATGGAATTTAAGGATGTTATTAATGGCCTGCCACACATATAGTGTGATGGGTTGTACATTTGTCGCTCTTCTATGGAGACACAGAGCTCACTCGCACTCTCTATTTCAGCTAGTAAACACCATCCTACCTACATGTGCAAAACTTGTACTGTTAGGGGTACCAACAGCTTGTCACTGGGGCAGTACCCTTAAAGGGATAGTTCACCCAAAAATCATTTACTCACCCTCATGTCATTCCAAACCTGTATGAGTTGCTTTATGTTGATTGATTACCAGCAATCTTCAAAATATCACATCTTTTTTGTTCAACATAAGAAAGCAACTCATACAGGTTTGGAACGACATGAGGCTGAATAAAGGATGACAGAATTTTCATTTTTGGGTGAACTATCCCTTTAAAAGGTACATATTTGTATTATAATTACCCCTAAAAGGTGCATAGTAGTACCCTAAGGTGCATATTGTATTACAACTCTAAGGTACTAACATACCTTTTAGGGCTACACTCGACGAAAGGGTTTTTTTTTTCACATTTTCATTTTTTCCAGACAAGTGTTGACAGCATTTTACAACATCACAGGCGCACTCATGCTGCCTTCCCAATTTTGGCCAATATCTAAGGCAACATCACGTGTCCTTTTGAGGAGACAATCCCAGAATATAATGGCAAGCCCAAAAATGTATCCGAAATGAAAATGAATACAAGAAATGTTGATTAATTCAATGACAAAGAAGTATTGATACAAATAACGTAGTTCAATATAACATAAAAACAACCCAATATTTTGTTTGCTACATGTTTTATGTTTATTGGACTACTAGAGTATCACTTCACTGGCTTATCAACTATAAAAACAGTTTAGGAGACTTTCTTTAAAAATCATTTCAATGGCTGGCAAAGAACAATGGACATTTTCTACATTAAGAAAGAACATTGTTACTTGAAATCACAGTAAATGTGTGTGTATTTTGACCTACCTGCCTGCTTGTAGAACACCAGATATTGTGAACAGGCCAAAGTCGGTGATGACCACTTTCCCATTGTCATAAAATACATTCTTGGATTTCATATCTTTGTGAAGGATCCCTTTGGCATGTAGGTAGCCCATGCCCTGAAAAAATTGTGTTAATGTAATTAGGGCAATTACATGTTTTTGGTCTACTGCTAATTCTGTCTAGATTTTTTTCTAAGTCTAATTGCAATTTTTCTGATAAAAACTGATCACAATTTAAAATGCGGTTTAAAAAAGCTCCAGGTCTGCTGTGTTGTTTGTAGGGCTGCACAATTTGGCCCAAAGTTATAGATTATACATGAATGACTACAATAATAATCATCATCATCATCATTTTATTTTACATTACAATAGTAAAATAGTAATTGTTATTGTTGCAAAGCAAACGGAGCTGCTCTGAACCATTAAAAACACTGAATCATGAGCTGCTAGCTTGAAAAGGAACACAGTGCCACTCTTCACTCTGAAACACACTCTGCATGTATTTATTTAATTAAATCAGTCTTTGTGATATGATAATTGTGTAATTTCAGTTTTATTCGGATTCATCGTGCAGCCCTAAATGTAATCACATGCTGTATATGTGAAGGAACAGCACATGTACAGGTAGATATGAAGGCTTCCCGACACTGACATGTTTTGCAAATTAACTGCTATACACATGTGAATCAATTTTAGCTGACATTTAACGAACAGTCTTCACATTGACTTCACATCAATTACTCTTACCTTCACCATCTCTTGTGCGATTTGTCTAGTCTTGTTTACGTCGAGAACGACTTTTGCATCTCGAATCACTGAGTAGAGGGTCCTGCCCTTACACAAACTACAACAGAAGAACAAAAAAAACACATATTAGGCATCAGCAGCAACCATAACATCAAAATATGTCCAGTTATTTTACAGCTCTTTGTGCAGATTGTAGGTTTTCAAAACCATCTTTGCAGAAAAAAAGAATAGCATTCCAGGTGCAGATTCGGTGTATAAAAACAACTCACTCAAATATGAATCAAATAAACATTTGACTATTTTTATCATTCACTGGCAAAAATACTGTACTAGAAGCTCTAAAAATAAAGGCAGTTCAATTAAAATGAAATAATATCATGAGATTGATTACTGATGTCCATGAGAGTACTAACCGGTATTGGTCATAATTAAGTTTGCAACTATGAATGCATTTGACAGTATATTAAAATGATGAACACAATTTAGATTGTTGATGAAGAATGGCAATAAAGCCTGTCAGAAAATAACTAATTTAGCCAGTTTATGAGCTTTAGGTCACAATGCAAAAAGTTCATGGATAACCCCTCATTGAGTTTGAACCTACAACCTACATTATCATAGAACGTTAGGAGTCCTAGAATGTTAGGACAAGAACGATACATGTTCATACTTCAGCATGCTATTCTGAATTTACATACAAGCAGACTTGAGCACTGTCACTTGGAGGACTAATGATGCTGAGCGGGCCATGAACTTCACCTCCGCAGGAGCGAGGAGAAAGAAAGCCCTCCAACTCCCTGACATCTGAGGTCCTACTGTGCCACCTGACAAAGACGTCTGTGTCTTTCCCCGGGCTGCCCTCTTCCTCCATTTATACATATTCATAATGCCATCAGGGTACGAGGCCCATTTTTAGCATCACTCTGGCCTTTTGGCCTTCTGCAGTGTGGAACCCTTTGAATGCGGGATGCACAAATGCAAATGCTGAACTCTGTATATGTGGCGTCAGTACAGAAATGTGTCACGTACATCAGCTGTTAACACTAATAATGTCAAGACAGACTATTCCAAATAATGACAGCCTCTGACATTCTGCTGCAATTATGTTGTACATGCTGCATTTGTGAGCAAAAGCTGAACTTTTATTCCACACTGCAGGGGTGATATGAAAAACAATCAATGCATAAATCACATGACAATGCTGAGACACACAATCAATATTTATTTATTTCCCTGATTTATTTTTATGAAAGAGGTCATTTCTTGCAATTATATCTCAATTTGTTTGTTTGAGCCTGCTGGCCTATGATTAAGGACTATGAATAAAACCATTATGACTTTTGTCTGTGTTAATAGAAATACACAAAACCATGCACTAACATTAGTGAGGATTAGACATAACTATACTTTTTTTTTTTTTTTTGTGAATGAAAATGATTTGCCAATAAGGTAAGAAAAATAAACTTGGTTCACAAAATATTCTCTGAATATGTAAATTTTTTTTTTAGAGAGTTTTACCAGAACTCATACTGAACAAGTCAGAGTGCCTTTTATGCATTTAAATATGGGCTATATTAAATATTATATTATTTGTTGGCGCCGATAGCCTCGTGGGCTTTCCCGACCCCATCCCCTCTCTATCTCCCACTTCGCTTCCTTTATCATACTGTCCTATTGCAAAAAATAACTCTTACAAAAAATATGTATATCCATAATATTTATCACTCTGATTTTGTGTGTTAATATCTTATATTAATATTAAAATGACGATCTATCTATCTATCTATCTATCTATCTACAAATAATATAATTAATATAATTCTGCAAAGATGCATCATTAAATTGATCAAGTGACAGTA
Organism: Sinocyclocheilus anophthalmus; assembly: GCA_018155175.1. Classification (NCBI taxonomy): domain Eukaryota; kingdom Metazoa; phylum Chordata; class Actinopteri; order Cypriniformes; family Cyprinidae; genus Sinocyclocheilus; species Sinocyclocheilus anophthalmus. The sequence goes on from JADLZN010002534.1 coordinate 127,905, forward strand.
AACTATTTCAAATAATTGCTCTTATTCTGAACTCTCTATGATTAACAATATCATAGTCAAAAATAAATATTAGATTATAAAATGAACAGTTAAACTAAGATATATACGTAATATATTTAATACCTTATTCGATCCAAGAAACTAAACACTTTGATTCTAGAAAAGGAAAATAAAAGTTGAATCCTCTGTTGAAATCTTTTATTGGCCGTGGCCATGCAGCACAGCACCTTTTTGCAGATAAACAAACAGGAAGCCCAATTTGTGTGGCAGGAGGAAGGAAATAATATTGGCCGTCTCCTGTTCAGACAGGATGTTTTTCACAAACCTCTCCGTTCGTGGCTTCTGAGAATTCTGAGAAGTGAAAAAATTCAGCCACTTATGTTTACATTTGTGGTCAAAGACATGTCGTTTTAAATTAGGCTGAAAGCAGCCACTAATGCAAGCTATGAGGTCATGCTGATTAGAGAAGGTCAGGAAAAGTGAGTCAACTTCAAGATACAGTCATGAAGCTTAGTACACATGCACCGGAAACACTGGGAACTCAACGAACATTGTTCAAGCTTACGTGGTGATGATGGCCAGATGAGGGGGTCTCATACATGCTCCCATGAACAGGACCACGTTTTCATGCCGTGTGTTCCTGTACGCCATCACCTCTCTTTTAAACGCTTTCAGCTGTTCTTCATTGTCTCTTTCAATGTCGATTAGCCGTATGGCCACTTCTCCGTGCCAGCGTCCGTGGTAGACCTGTCCAAAGCGACCTTTCCCGATCAGCTCTCCGATCTCCAGCTGCTCCATGGGAATGTCCCACTCCTGCAGGAAGATGCTGGTCTGGCTTGCCTTACGTGGGAAGTTCCGTGCAGACAGGAGGGAGAGATTCATCTCCTCGAACTCGTCCGCTGAACCCTCGGCCTCATCATTGCCTTCCTCGTTCTGATAGATAAATAGAACGATAAATATAACTGTAGAACAGCAGACAGAAAGATGAATGGATGGATGGATGATAGGTAGATCCATAGGTGGATGGATGGAATGATGGAGCATAGATAGATAGACAGACAGACTGATAGATAGATAGATAGATAGAATGGCAGAGTGATGGAACCATGTATTGACAGAACGAATGAGAAAACGATAGATAGTGAGTGTTGGAACGATAGGACATCAGACAGACAGAACAATAGTTAGACAGATAGGTAGAACAAAAGAATGGTGGAGCGATGGAACCATGGAAGAATGAGAGAATGATAGATAGTCAGTGATGGAACGATAGGACGTCAGACAGACAGAACAATAGTTAGACAGAACAAAAGAAAGGTGGAGTGATGGAACCATGGAAGGATAGAACAAATGACTGACAGACAGACAGAGACGGACAGACAGACAGACAGACACTGTAGATTAGACAGACGACAGACAGACAGATAGATAGATACTGTAGATTAGACAGACAGACAGATACTTAATTAGACGCCGATGAAGATATGTAGATTAGACAGACAGACAAGATACGTCAGATGAGACGCAGGACCGACAGGGACAGGTAGATCGACAGACAGACAGCAGGACAGAAGACAAGATCACTGTGATCGACAGACAGACAAACAGATACTGTAGATCAGACAGACAGACAGACAGACACTGTAGATCAGACAGACAGACAAACAGACACTGTAGATCAGACAGACAGACAGACAGACACTGTAGATCAGACAGACAGACAGACAGACACTGTAGATCAGACAGACAGACAGACAGACACTGTAGATCAGACAGACAGACACTGTAGATCAGACAGACAGGCAGACAGACAACTTTAGATCAGAAAGCAGACAGACAGACATTGAGATCAGGACCGCAGAACATTTTAGATCACACACTTTTGATCAGACAGACAGACATGTAGATCAGCAGCCATGTAGCTCAGACAGGCCAGGCAGAACACTGTAGCATCAGACGGACAGGCCAGACCCGTAGATCGGAAAGACAGACAGGCAGACATGTAATAGACAGACAGACCAGGCAGCATGTAGGCTCAGACAGACAGACAGCAGGACACTGTAGATCAGGACGAAAAGGGACAGACGACACTGTTAGATTTCAGACGACAGACGACAGACATGTAGATCCAGGACAGACAGAACAGACACAGGGACACTGTAGATCAGACAGACCAGAAAGACAGACACTGTTAGTCAGAAAGACAGAGGCCAGTGTCGATAGACCGACAAGACAGACAGTAGGCAGACAGGACAGACAGCCACTGAGGATCAGACAGAAGGCAGCCACTGTTAGACAGAAGAACGACAGACACTGTAGATCAGGACAGACCGACAGACCATGTAGATCAGGACAGACAGACACTGATAGATCAGACCGAAGGAACCGACAGACACGTAGATCAGACAGACATGGAGCTCATACCGACCGGCAGACACTGAGATAGAGCTCAGACGGGACAGCCCATGTAGATCAGACAGGGACAGACAGACATGTAGATCAGACAGACCGACAGCGCCCTGTAGATCAGACAGCCAGAGGTCTGCTAGTCGACAGACAGACAGGGCACTGTCGCTCAGCCAGCCCGACAGACAGACACTGTAGTCAAGCCCGACGACCGACAGGACATGTGTCCCAGCCCGCCGACAGACCCTGTAGACAGCCAACCGAACAGCATGTCGAGACGACAGACGGACACTGTCGCAGACAGACAGCCACTGTCGCTCAGCACAGAAAGACAGCCAGCCACTGTAGCTCGCACACAGACAGCCCGCCCGTAGATAGACAGACAGCCAGGCGACCCGGTAGATCCGGAAGACGGGCAGACACTGTAGATCAGAAGGACAGGCGACACGGTAGATCAGACAGACAGGCAACACTGCTAGATCAGCGACAGACAGAAACACTGTCATTGAAGACGACCGACAGGACAGAACGTAGCTTAGACAGACAGACAGACAGCGCAGACATGTAGAGTAGACAGGGGACAGACAGCCCAGGACACTGTAGATCCAGGACAGGACAGGACAGACAGACACTGTCGATTACAGACAGAACTGTAGATCAGAAGACATGTAGATCAGAAGACAGAGACAGACACTGTAGATCAGAAAGACACTGTGAGATTAGACAGAAGGCAGACGCGACACAGTAGAAGACAGGACAGGAAGGACACTGTAGATCAGGACCAGCCACTGAGATCCGACGACAGACTACTGTAGATCAGGACAGACAGACAGGGACCACGTAGATCAGACAGACAGACAGCCAGTAGATCAGACAGACAGACAGACACTGTAGATCAGACAGACAGACACTGTAGATCAGACACACAGACAGACAGACACTGTAGATCAGACACACAGACAGACAGACACTGTAGATCAGACAGACAGACAGACACAGTAGATTAGACAGACAGACACTGTAGATTAGACAGACAGACACTGTAGATTAGACAGACACTGTAGATTAGACAGACAGACAGACACTGTAGATTAGACAGACAGACACTGTAGATTAGACAGACAGGCAGACACTGTAGATCAGACAGACAGACAAACAGACACTGTAGATCAGACAGACAGACAAACAGACACTGTAGATCAGACAGACAGACAGACACAGTAGATCAGACAGACAGACACTGTAGATCAGACAGACAGACAGACACTGTAGATCAGACAGACAGACACTGTAGATCAGACAGACACACTCTAGATCAGACACACTGTAGATCAGACAGACACACTCTAGATCAGACCGCAACTGTCGATTCCGGACAGACAGGCAGACACTGTAGATCAGACAGACAGACAGACAGACACTTTAGATCAGACAGACAGACACTGTAGATCAGACAGACAGACACTGTAGATCAGACAGACAGGCAGACACGTAGATCAGGGACAGACAGACAGAAGACAATACACTGTAGATCCGACAGACGCACGTCGATCAGACAGACAGGCAGACACTGTAGATCAGACAGACACTGTAGATCAGACAGACACTGTAGATCAGACAGACACTGTAGATCAGACAGACACTGTAGATTAGACAGACACTGTAGATTAGACAGACAGACAGACAGACACTGTAGATTAGACAGACAGACAGACAGACACTGTAGAATAGAACGAAACAGACCAGGCCGGCCACCTGGTGATTAGCCAGACAGACAGGACATGTAGATGCGACAGCAGAAGGACGGCGGATCAGACAGACAGACAGACACTGTAGATCAGACAGACAGACAGACACAGTAGATAGACAGCACAGACAGCACCTGTAGATCAGACGACAGACCGCACAACAGCACGCTCAGACCGACAGACAGACACTGTAGATCCGACAGACAGGAGACACTGTCGCCGACAGACAGACAGCAAGTAGATCAGCCAGGCACCAGACACGTAGATTATGACAGACAGACAACGGTAGATTAGCAGAAGCAGCAAGGCACTGTCGATTGACCGACCGACAGACAGTACACTGTCGGTTCGGACAGACAGCAGACAGACACTGTCGCTTAGACAGGACCGGGCCAGACAGACAGACCCTGTAGATTAGACCGAAGCCAGACAGACGACAGGACACTGTAGAGTTCGACAGGACGACAGGCACAAGGAACAGACAGGACACGTATGACTGACAGACAGACAGACCGACACTGTAGATTAGACAGAAGACAGACGGCCATGAGATTCGACCGACAGACAAGACAGACAGACACTGTAGATTAGACAGACAGACACTGTAGGACAGACAGACACTGTAGATTAGACAGACAGACAGACAGATAGATATGTAGTGATAGACAGACAGACAGACAGACAGACACTGTAGGTTAGACAGACAGACAGACCGACACGACACTGATAAGATTAGACAGAAGGGGGGGGGGGGGGACCCAGACACTGTAGATTAGACAGACAGGCAGACACTGTAGATCAGACAGACACTGTAGATCAGACAGACACTGTAGATCAGACAGACAGACACTGTAGATCAGACAGACAGACAGACACTGTAGATCAGAAAGACGACAGACAACAGACACTGTAGATAGACAGACAGACAGACAGGAACAGACATGTAGCTTAGACAGGACAGCACGAAGGGACATGTAGATATAGATACAGACAGACAGACAGATAGATCCAGACAGACAGACAGACAGACACTGTAGATCAGACACACAGACAGACAGACACTGTAGATCAGACACACAGACAGACAGACACTGTAGATCAGACACACAGACAGACAGACACTGTAGATCAGACAGACAGACAAACAGACACTGTAGATCAGACAGACAGACAGACACAGTAGAGTAGAGAAAGACAGAAATGGGATAGACAGGACAGGACAGGACACTGTAATTAGACAGCAGACAGACCGACACTGTAGATTAAGACAGACAGGACAGGGACCGACACTGTAGATTAGGACGACAGAAGACAGACACTGTGAGATTAGACAGACAGACAGACAGACATGTAGACATGTAGACAGATAGACAGATAGATAGACAGACAGGACGAGAGACACTGTAGAGTAGACGACAGAAGCCCACGGAATAGACAGACCGGAAGACACTGTAGATTAGACAGGCAGCAGCCACTGTAGATTAGACAGACAAGACAGACCGCCTTGTAGATTTAGACAGACAGACAGCATGATAGCAGACAGCGACCAGACACTGTAGATAGACAGAAGACGACACTGTAGGATCAGCAGACAGACAGCCACTGTAGACTAGGACAGACAGACAGGACTGTAGATTCAGACAGAAAGGCAGACACTGTAGACAGACAGACAGGCAGACACTGTAGATCAGACAGACAGGCAGACACTGTAGATCAGACAGACAGACAGACAGCAGGACACTGTAGAGTAGACAGACAGACGACAGACAGGACAGACATGTAATATTAGACAGAAGACAGACATACAGACACTGTAGATTAGGACAGGACAGGGACAGGATAGACAACACTGTTAGAATTAGACAGACAGACAGACAGACAGACACTGTAGATTAGACAGACACTGTAGATTAGACAGACACTGTAGATTAGACAGACAGACACTGTAGGACAGACAGACACTGTAGATTAGACAGACAGACACAACAGACACTGTATGTCAGACAACAGACAGGGACACTGTAGATTCAGGACAGACATTAGATCCGACAGACATGTAAGATCAGACAGACAGACAGACGACACTGTAGCATCAGACGAGAACAGGACAGGACAGACACGGTGATCAGAAAGGGCATGTAGATCGGAAGGACACTGTAGATCAGACAGACCAGACAGAACAGAAATGTAGACAGGACAGCAGGACAGACCGACAGACACTGTAGATCAGACAGGACAGACAGACAGACAGACAGAGATCAGATAGATAGACAGACAGGCCACTGTGCATCGACAGGACAGACAGACAAGACAATGAGATTAGACAGACAGCAGAAAGACAATGTAGCTTGCGACAGCACTGTAGATTCTAGACAGACAGAACGTAGATAGAAGACAGACACTGTAGCATTAGACAGACGACACTGTGATTAGACAGCAGCCGGACCGACACTGTAGCTTAGGACAGACCGCAACAGACACGGTAGATAGACAGACAGTCCAGACAGCCAGTAGATTAGAAGGACAGACAGACAGACACTGTAGATTAGACAGACACTGTAGATTAGACAGACACTGTAGATTAGACAGACAGACAGACACTGTAGATCAGACAGACAGACAGACCGACACTGTAGATTAGACAGAAGACAGACCGAACTGTAGATTCGACAGAACAGACAGGACACGTAGACTAGACGACAGACACTGTAGAGTAGACCAGCCAGAAGACACTGTAGAATGACAGACCAGCAACGGACACTGTAGATTCGACAGACAGAAGACAGGACAGTAGATTAGGACAGACAGACGACAGACACTGTAGATTAGACAGAAAGACAGACGGACGGACAGCCAGACAGACCGACACTGTAGATTAGACAGACACTGTAGATTAGACAGACACTGTAGATTAGACAGACAGACAGACCACTGTAGAATTAGAGCCGGACAGACAGACACTGAGATTGACAGACAGACAGACACTGTAGATTAGACAGACAGACAGACACTGTAGATTAGACAGACAGACAGACACTGTAGATTAGACAGACAGACACTGTAGATTAGACAGACACTGTAGATTAGACAGACAGACAGACAATGTAGAATTGAAAGAGATATGTAGATTAGGCAGACAGACCATAAATAGAGAATGTCGATGATACGCCGACCATACTGTAGATATAGCCGACCAGACAGATAGCATAGAGATAGATACTGTAGATTAGACAGATAGATACTAGATAGATACTGTAGATTATACAGACAGACACTGTAGATTAGACAGACAGATAGATACCAGACAGACAGACAGACAGATATATATTGTGTATATGTTCTGCTTTTAGCACATGATGGTGCACATTTGCTATAGAAGCAGGATGACTCACATCAGATGTTGGCTCAACCTCAATTTGTAGCAAGGGACTCCCTTTGGTACTGTGAGAAGAGAAACAGAACATGTGTTTGCTCAGGGAGGGTCATTTACCTCAGCAGAACGAACCGATGTTTCATTTTCAAGGACCTATAATCTCATTTAAATCCATTGTTTACTTTATGCCATCTGAAAGGATCACACAAAAAATTATGCATGTTCACCTTCATATTTTTAGCTTGAACAAAAGCTGTTCAGACAAGCTCTGCTTAGTGTGCTGCCTACATAAAATAAAATAAAATAGGAGATTTAAAATGTAAAATTGACCCTGGATGACACTCTATTACATGTCTGTGGTAAGAAATGTGTTTGTTAATACACTCTGACCCTTGTTTGGGTTGAAAAATATGTGAGGACAGTGCTGGAAAGAGCTATCAGTCCATGTATGCATACATGCCTGTTAACAATTTTACTCTACAGCTATCAAACAACTAATGTCAGCTGCATTGTAATTCTCCATAATGAAAACATACTGCTGTCTGAACTACAGAAACTAATATCCAGTTGTTGTTGTTTTTTTGTAGTTAATGCATCTTGATTCAGTTAATTAAAAATAGTATTTTTCTTTATGGGTCTCTGAGTTTTTCAAAACATTCATGGATACGCTTGACATCACTGTAGCGTAAACTCAAGCCCCACTCTTTGTTTAGCCCAAGTTTGTGTGTGTGTGACTTGTCTTCAGTCACATCAGCTTTTGCACCACAAATATTTTTGCTCTAATAATTCTGTAATCTAAAATGCTCATATCTGCCATAAATAGACAAAAGCCTTGGCAAAACTGTCTGACATGTCTGTGGCCTTTCACTGGGCATCGCTCTAAATACACACACAAACACACAAAGTACAGGACAGAACATGACATTTCAGACACATTTGTATACTAATAAACAACGTTAAGTGGTCTTGGCATGTCATTATAAGTGTCACAAAAGAGATAATTGCACATTTTACAGCATTTGACCTCCATCTAAAGGAGCAATAGAGCATCATAACTACATTTTATGCTACTAATTTTTGCATTCAGATAATGGGACCTTATTGTAAAGTGTTACCATGATATTTAGTCACCATTATTGATTTACATGCATTTGCACTTTAGTTCCAAATCCAAGTGAGCTCTACATAGACAGACTGATGTCATCATGTTTAAATGCGTTCTAAAATGTCAAATCAACAAACTCACATACAAATAAACACGCACACACTTACCCAGGTTCAGACAGAACAGGGTGTAGAATGACTTGAGGGGCCCTGGTGGGAGCCTCAGGGGCCACATCTACAAAGAGAAAGTGAGACGGTAAGTCACAAGGCAGAGATGAGAGAGAAAATGACATAATTTGTAAGAGTGTATTATTATAGACTAAGTTCATCACAACATGCAGGAGTACTGCTGAGAACAACAACTCTGATTTACACCAAAACAGAAGCCGTTTACACTGAGGAAAAAAAATTTGATGTAGAAACTATTTTTATTCAGAAAATTTTATTTTCTTGAAAAACACTCCAAAAATCTTCAAATAAACATTCTTTAAAAGAAAAAAAGAACTCAAATAATTTTCTACATGTACTTATACTACACAAACATCTGAAGCCATTCACTGCGGTTTAAAAATTTGTGGTCGATACGTTTTTTTGGAAAAAAATGAAATGTTTATTCACTGAGGATGGAACGGAGGTAGTAAAAACATTTCATGTTTAAATAAATATTGTTCCTAAAATCACAGTTGCCACAAAAATATTAATCAGCACAATTGTTTTCAATCATTGATAATAAGAAATGTTAATTCAGTGCCAAATCAGCATATTAGAATGATTTCTGAAGGATCATGTGACACTGAAGACTGGAGTAATGATGAGGGAAATTCAGCTTTGCATCACAGAAAAATTAGCTTAGGACATTATCAAATTTGTCATACTATTTCCTATTTTACAATTTACTGCATTTGATCAAATAAATGCAGCCACAGTGAGCAAAAGTATTCTTTAAATAAATTTATTGACCTTAAACTTTTGAACAGTAGTGAGTGCATACATGTATATATATTATTTACTGTTGTTCCAGGCAACAGATTTCCTACATAGCTGTAGGAAAGATTTTATACATAATATAAACAATCCAAACAACCAATTTATTTTTGTTAGCAAGCAACATGCTGCACTGTCAGCCACGATCCCTTACATACTACACAAATATATGATGCTATATTGTTAGGAAAGATGAAACCCTAGAGGATTCTCATTTAACAAACACTTTCCATTAAAACAAACAAATTGTTTTACCTAATGGACAAAACTGGCCGTGTGTTCCCTGCTGTAAGGTACAATGGTGACTGATCTCAGCAGCTCACCTCTACATTGGAATAAACTGGCAAAATTGGCATCAATAGCCTTTATTCTAAACTATCAGGCTACCAACCCAACATGGCTTTCCTCCCTCCACACGTTCATCAAAAACATGCAGCAAGCTGAGTGTCTCCCACAGAATACAGGCACTTATCAGCGAGGCGCAGGTGACCTCGTCTTTAAAAGAACCATCATTAGACAATAAAGCATTGCTGGTTAAGAGACAAGAAGAGCAAAGAAAGACAGAGGGAGAGGGAGGGGGTTTGTTGCGCCTCAAAGAAAAGACGGCATAAAAAAAATGACATCAAAAAAGTTCGCCTCGGCATGTCGCACTGCATTATGGGTAGGGGTAATGACCAATTATGACACACTTACCAGGGAAGATGAACTGCTGCTTGAATTTGTAGAAATGAGATGCTGAGAAAAGCACAGGAGAGAAGCAGACAGAATTCAATCAAATTCAACACACCCCCAGATGCTTATTGGTCTGTGTTATTGTTCTGCAAAATCCATCGCAAAGATGCATTTGCCATAAAAATAGTGACTTATAGGATACACAAGGGTCCAAAAGTCTGAAACCACACTGAAAATCTGAGATTCAACGTTTAATAAAGAAAAATAAAGAGAAGGTAACAGAACATTTTATGATTTTTGAAAAATGTATAACAAAGAAATGTTGTGATTTAAATGTTTAATATTTAAATATTCAGATTTCTGCACTGTTATCACTAATCAAATTCAGGATGTCATGTGAACTAAAATTCTGGCACAGGATGTTCTTTGGCTCATTCTTCACAAACTTGAGGAGTTCATGTCAGTGAGACTGCTGCTTATATTAAGTGCTGTCATAACTGAAAAGCGGGACATTCAAAACAGAACTCCAGACCATGATTTGAAGGATTGCAAATGCACTAGGAAATTAAAATGGCACAAGTGCAACAATTGTAGAGTCTGGTTGCCATTGGCAACATTTGAGAAAGCTTTGTGTGTGTCAGTATAAGCGGATAAGTTTTCTCTCCCATAGAAAAGCGTGCTTAACGTGGCTTAAAAAGTGATAAAAACGCGTGAAACTGCGCGTTCCATTCTGGGCTCATCTGCTTTTCTGTGTATGAACCACTGCAAGCTGCAAAGTAAGCAGGAAGAGTTTGTGCGAACTCAAGAGAATGCAAATATCTTTGCGAGAGAACGCAAAAGTTTTGCGAGGGAATGCAAGGTTTCTCAAGGGAACGTAAAAGGTTTTGTGAGAGAACGCTACACATTTGTAAAATATTGTTTCCTCCCACCCCGATTTTTTTCCACTACCATGTCCTTTTAGGGGCTCTGTAGGCCTACAGGTAGTGATGTCCGATTTGTGGGATGGATGTCACCATTTGAACTGGTTTTTATTAATGTGTCAGTCAAAAGATTCAAAACCAGTGCAAGTTAGCAGTCTGAATCAAACTCAGTCAGTGAATCGTTTAGAGCTCACAACTAACACGGTTCAGCACAGTACAATTGCTACAGTACCTGTGCTCAACTGTGATGTAGTGGAAAATCGCTGAGGCTTTCTAGCTTAACTCAGCATTTCTAAAAGCCTTTCTCACAGCAATGTAGGTTATGCTAACTAACTCATTAAAACAGATACAATACATCAATGTACTGTACTAACCATTTAATACTATGTATGTTTAATACTAAATATCCTTTTAAGCAAGTCTTTCATATTCTTTTACTTTCAATATGATGTGATGATCCACCGTAGCCCGCTTGCATCAATTAACATTATAATATTTTGTTAATTGATGCAAATTATAATAATTTTACCTAAAGTATCATGCTGTTGCTCTTAAATCACAAAGGTTACATACACTATAATAATGATATTTGCAGAATCACTTTTTGTAGTTTTGAGACCAGTTTGGCCAATGGTCGAAAAAGTGTTTTGTTTATTTTTTCCAAAAAGGCAGAAATACTATAACAAAATAGATTGATATTGATACTGTATATGGCACAAATAAGGATCATTAGAGTACAGCACTAAAATGGACCAATTTATACTTCATAAAGTCCTTACATATCATTTAAATCATCCTTGTTATTATACAAATCATTATTTCCATATTTTTTTTCCTGAAGCTCAGCCATATACTAAGATAGTCTAAAATCCACTCAAATGCATTGATATATTTTCTAATTAAATAGTTTTATTAACATACAGAAATGATAAACATAAGCTTTGTATTTATTCCTTGTGCAGTGCTGAAAATGACAAATGTCAAAAAAAATTAAATTGCTTACAAATCTCTTATTATGCTACAGCATATTATCACCAAATCTTTGATTCAATCTTTTTGTCAAGTCGTTTTCTTTTCAATTATTTCAATTCAATTTGTTCTTTTTGAGACTTATTGAACATAGGCCTCATTGATCTGAGCCTATGCACCTCAGTTTATGAGTGAAAAAAAAACAAAAAAACATTTTTGGATAATTTGGCAAAATTCACTCAAACTAAGCTCAGTTCACTGAAGCCTATGATCAATCAGTTTCAAAAAGAAATTTAAAAAAACTATGCTAATAGAAAGAAAACAACGTGATAAAAGGATTTAATCTAATATTTTGTAATACTGTATAAAAATACATTTATAAGTAAATTGTGTAATAAGGTGTAATAATTATCTTTTTTGTGTGTGAAGATACCATATGTGAGCAAATCAGTAGGTGTTAGTCCAATGTGATAATATTAACTAGCATTTTCAGCAAAAATAAAATTAATAAAAATCTCTGGGTCAAAATACAGTTAATAACAGTTTAAGCATTAAGCAATTATTATTTGAAATTCTGTAGAAAAGATTCTGCAGAATCATTAAGTTAGGCACACTTTTACAGAATTAACAACAAAGTATAAGCATATGTTTTGGGTCGGTACCTGTAAGGTTGGACTGTTTCTGCTGTCTGGCGCTCTGTGGGGAAGGGTGCAGAGGAGATGGGGGCGTCGCGCTGGGCGGCAGAGGGGGTGCAGGAGACGACGGGGTGGAGGAGGTGGTTGAGGAGGGGTTACTGCTGGAGTCGGGCTGATACGGCACAGGGATGTGGTCCTGAAACAGATACAGTCAAACCTTTGGTAACACACAAAAACACTCCCTACTCTCTGCTCATTACCGGCGCGGTCAGACATCAGTAAACCCGGCTTCATTCTCACGGTCAGTTAAACATTCATCCAAAACCAGGGGTGTGGTGGCTGTAGACCTGATCTCCCATGGGCTGAAAACTGGACAGCCGTGCTACATTTGAAAACACTGCCCAATGTCGTGTTAGAAAGAGGAGCACATCAAAAGCAAGCAGTGTTGTCAAAGCATGATTGAGTGGCATATGTATTTAAGACAACAGAAAGCCAAAAAAATGTCAAGACTCTATGCTCTGCCAGTCATTAAAAGGCTTTTTGACTTCTATTTTTGCTGCAAAAGTGTCAAATTGAGTCTGAGGTTTTGGGGAAAACAAAAGTTATCAAATATAATGCAATATAAAACCAACTGCATTTGAGATGAACAATAACAATTAGCTCATAAGTTTTAAAGCTGTAATGTCAGATGATTGTCATGCGGTCGTGGTTGTAGTAGGAGCGCACGAGGAAGGAGAAAACATAGGGATACTTTAATGAACATCAACACACAATAACCGTTGAAAATAACATTAATCCAGGACAAAGGAATGACAGAAACTGAGGGCTAATAAAGGGCAGGCAACTAAGGAGAAACGAGATGATTAATACAACACAGGTTTGTTAACTAAATGAGCAGGAAATGAACCAAATATGGGCAAACAGGAACTAGACGAATACGTACACATGACAGATCGACCCCCCGCCCCCCCTCCGGAGGCTCGTCAGCGCTTACTCGTCACCGTAACAGACCATTCAGACGGGGGGGTGGGGGCGCCCTGGAGACTGGTGCAGGACTGGAACAGGGCGGAGACAAGGAGAGCCTCCAGGGCAGATCAGGAAGCCATGGTGGAGCATACAGTTCCGGAGGCCATGGCTCCGGTTATTTATAAAACTCGTTATTTCATATTTTTTTCTGAAGCAGCTAATTACTTCTGAAGAGAGTCTAAATCCTTACTCAAATGCCTGCCTATTTCTACATAAATGGTTGTTTACATACAGAAATGATAAAAGAAAATTTTGTTTTATCCTGGTGCGTGCTGAAATGACAAATGTCCAAAAACCTAATAAAAAAATGTAATTGCTTACAAATCTCTTATTATGCTACAGCATATTATCACCAAAAATTCTTTTAATTCACTCTATGTTGTCACAGTCGTTTTTTTCAATTTCCAATTTCAATTGGTGCATGTTTTTGTAGATACTGAACCTAGGCCATCATTGATCTGAGCCTATTGCGCCCTATTTTCAGGGTTGGGGGGGGGAAGGGGGAGGCAACATTATTTTTGGATAATTTTGTGCAACTGCACTCAAAAACTAATTGTTCTGAGTTAAATGATGCCTATGATCAATCAGTTTCAAAAAGAAATTTAAAAAAACTATGCTAATAGAAAGAAAACAACGTGATAAAAGGATTTAATCTAATATTTGGTAATAATACTGCATAAAAAGACATTTATAAGCAAATTGTGTAATAAGGTGTAATAATTATCTTTTTTGTGTGTGAAGATACCATATGTGAGCAAATAACCTTAATCCAGGACAAAGGAATGACAGAAACTGAGGGCTAATAAAGGGCAGGCAACTAAGGAGAAGAACGAGATGATTAATCAACACAGGTGATTAACTAATAATGAGAACAGGAAATGAACCAAATAAGGACAGACAGGAACTAGACAGAAACGTACACGTGACAGATCGCTCCCCCCCCTCCCGAACGGCTCGTCCAGCGCCGTAACAGTACCATCGGAGCGGGCGCCCTGGAGACTGGTGCAGGACTGAGACATGGGCGGAGACACAGGAGAGCATCCAGGGAAGATCCGGAAGCCTATGGCGGGCGACAGCAGACAGTTCAGTGGAGCCCTGGCGGATCAGGAGCCTCAGGGGCCTGCGCCCCCCCCCACCCCAAAAAACTTTTTTCGTGGGGAAACAATAGGAATTTGGAGGGCTGCGCTGGAGGGGGGGCACTGAGGGCGTTCGGGATGGAGATTCAGAGGACTTGCTAGCCGTAGCGTGGGCTAAGCGCTACGGGGACAGGTAGGCCCTTCACTGGGTAAATCAGGGACAGGAACACTCATTGGGCTAACTGGGGCCAGGATAACCATCCACGGCTCTAACCGAGGAATCAGGAGTCATCCTGGGCTAAACGAGGAATAGGGACCTCCTGGGCCTAAATCGAGGAATCGGGAGCTCCCTGGGCTAAAAGGAATCAGGCCCCCTCTCAGGGCTAAACGAGGAATTGGGAAGCGCTACGATGGTGTTGGAGCACTGGAGGGCGCTCTGGAGGAGCAGGCACAACAAGGCGCTTTCAAGGAGCGGGCACTGGAGCGAACTCGGGGGCTGGACCCAACACTGGAGCGAGCTCTGGGGCTGAAGCCGACACTGGAGCGAGCTCTGGGGCTGGAGCCGACATTGGAGCGAGCTCTGGGGCTGGAGCCGTCACGGGGGCGAGCTCTGGGGCTGGAGCCGTCACTGGAGTGAGCTCTGGGGCTGGAGCGACACTGGAGCGAGCTCTGGGAATGGAGCCGACACTGGAGCGAGCTCTGAAGCCGGAGCCGACACTGGAGCGAGCTATGGATGGGAGTGAGCCTTACGGGACCAGAAGGTGGACTTGGAAGTGGCCGCGGCTAGACTTCAGAAACGGACGGCGGGCTTGATGGAGGAAACGGCCGGCGGAGGAAGTCGGACGGATGGAATAGGACGGCTTCAAGCCAAGGACTGACTGCCGCCTTCAGTCGAGTTGGTCGGTGTTGGGAGTACGTGGGTGCGATGGTAAGTAATCCCAATCCGGAACAGCGTCACAAGGGTTTACCCTCGAAGAAAAAACTGGCGTTGAGGGCGAGAATGCCCCCCCGAACGCCTCGCCTAGTACAATCGGGTCGGGGTTCGCCTGTCCACGGTGATTAACCTACGCTCGGACTCCATCTATGTCGTTGTTGTCAGTGAGGGTCGGTTCTGTCATGCCGGTCGTGGTTGTAGAATAGGCTGGCACGGGACGGAGTACTCGTAGGGTACTCTGCCCCACAACACATCATAACCTCCGTGAAAATAACATTAATTAGGCTACCAGGTGACAAATACTGAGGGCTTATAAAGGGCAGGCAACTAAGGAGCAAACGAGATGATTGATACAACACAGGTGGGAACTAATGAAAGATGATTAACTAAATGAGCAGCTAAGACCAAATAAGGACAGACAGGAACTAGACAGAAACGTACACGTGACAATGATAAGGATATTAACTTTTTCTCTTCACTGTCATAAATTAAATATTGTTTCTGTTCTGTTGCAGTTTCTGTTGCATAGAAACCTTAAACTTGTCTAAGAAGGCACAGAGACAAAACATACAAGGAGAATAAAATGGTAATTTTTAAATTCAGTTAAAGTTCAGGTCAGGTTAACCCAGGTATGACAGTTTTAAGAAGAATTTTTACAATATAAAAAATATTTTAAGGTTCATATGGTTGTTTGCAAAACATATCACCTAATCTACACTTAAAAAGTCATTGCATTCATCATCAAGATTTTTTTTTTTAAACTTCGGTCCTCATACACAATTAAACAATGTGTAGACTGAAGCCTTAGCTTATTTTATCTACAATTTTTTCCATTATAATTCTAATGAATTGTCACTTACACTACTAAATTCAATCTGTACAAAAAAGAAACCAAAAACATAACTTAAGATAAAATTACAAAGACTTTCATACATTAATAAAAAGTTTGCAAGTTATACAAAGTATAAATGTTTAAGTTATATATTTATCACCTTTGTTTTTTTTTTGCATTTGTAAGGGAATATAATTATTTTAGTATCATTAATATACTATTATAGTTTGTATTAATATTTTGAATCAGTTTTTATTTTTATATTTTCCATTTTCATTTACTTAATGTTTTAGTCATTGTATTCTGTGTTTTCGTCATTTTTAGCTGTTTTGTTTGTATATGTCTATATAGTTTTGTCAGTTTTATATTTTATGATATTTTATGTCAGCTTTAATTTGATTATTTTAGCACATCAAGTTAAACTAAATTAAAATGAGAACTGTCGGAAATAACTCAGTTTTAGCATACTGTATTTCAATAAAAACATTTTTTTTTATTCAGTAACAGAATTTTTATGTGGGGTTTAGTGCTATTTTCAGTGTAGTTTTAGTTCTTTTAAGTGTATAGTAACACTAACGTTAACTACAAATTCTTAATTCCATGTCACATTTATTCCACAAATTCACAACTTTGATAGATATATTGGAAATGAATTCTCCAACCATTTTAGCGCCATACTGTTTTTTTAACACACTCTTTTTTAGTTACATATAACCCACTGGTCTGAAGGTGATTTTTAGTGGATTTATGAAGTCCGTTCCCTTCACACAAGTTCTAGCAGCATTTATGCCATCATGAAGTGCATGCTCACACACACACAGGACGTATTTTTGCATTTAAAAAACCAGCCTAGATGGTATTTTGGCGTCAAGTAGATGGAATGAATTATAGATCCCAGACAAAAAGTAGACTTGACATGGTGTGTTAAAAATGTCACGCTCATCCTGTCGTGCCTTGGTTTGCAATAAACATATAAGAAAACCACGAGTGGCAAATATTACAGGAAGACTGTTTGATGTTGGTCTGCAAAAATTGCTTTTCATGCCAAGTTGTTTGAATAAAAAGTGAAAGCAAACAACTTTCAGGAAGGACTTATAATGCCAATCTGCCCGAGATAGTTTTGTAATAATGTTGACCGGGAGGGATGTAACAGGGTTGAGTTGTGTTTGTTCAGACGTAATGGAACGTAACTAATCTTACCTTGTTGATTTTGTTGGTCTTGGGGAGAGTCTGGCTAATGTGGAGGTCTGAGTACCTGAGGGGGTTGTTTATGTCACATGGTACTGACTCGGTCCTGACCAGCTGACGAGCTGAGAAAGAGGGCGAGAGAAACAGCATAGTATCCACGGTAACAGGAGGCAGTTGTCACGGTAACAGAAAAACTCTTAAAAGTCTTGTCACATTTTAATGGAGGAGCCACTAAACCATGTATTATGTACAGTATATATTAGAAATATCACATATATGACACACATGGAAATTCGACAGCAACGACCAGGTTGTGTAGAATATCATTGTTCGCTTTTTCCAGCAAGGAAGAACAAATCTTTGTGTATTTCATATGCATAAAAGCATATCATTTCATATTAAGGATCCATTAAATTGAAGCATGAAAATAAGACACATTAAATTAAATTTGGAAGTAGTCATTTATATGTAACTCAATACATATAATTTCCTAAAGTTAGTATAATTTCCTAACAGACCGATTCTGAAAGTGCTTCACATTAAATCAGCCTAACAAAATTGGCTTATATACCATACACTACAGCTCAAAAGATTGGGTTCAGTGAATTTTTTTAACGAAATTATTATTTTTATTCAGTCAGCACACACACAATTGTTGAAAAGTGACAGTAAAGACATTTAAAATGTTACAAAAGATTTCTATTGCAAATACATGCTGTTCTTTTGAACTTTCCATTCATCACAGTCTTGAAAAAAATATTTGTAAAAAATGTTTTCAACATTAATAACAGGAAATGCTTGAGCAGCAAATCTGCATATTAGAATGATTTCGGAAGGATCATGTGACACTGAAGCCTGGAGAAATGATCCTGAAAATTGCAGCATTGCATCACAAGAATGCATTAAAATAGAAAATGCATTAAAATAGAAAATGGCTATTTTAATTTGTAATATTATTTCACAATATTACTGTTTTATTGTATTTTTATCACATAAATGCGGCCTTGGTAAAAAAAAAAAATAAGAGACTTCATTTAAAAACATTTAAAAATCCTACCAACCCCAACCTTTTGAACGGTAGTATACATTTATTTTCATATGACATATGAAACCATTCCAGGGAAAACTTTTAGGTATGAAGTAGGAAATACTGTGTTTGAGGAGCACAAACCTGCTTCCTTACCTTGAGATGTTCCTTGATCTGCAATATCAGAAATGAGGGAAAGATGAAGTGGTGAAAACAGAAAAAGAGAGCAAGGATAAGATGAGTGCAGACTGAAGATTATAATGTTTAACAAAGAACAAGACAAACTGTTGAGTACATTTATGCAAAGCAGATGTGAAGCCACTAACAATTACATTTTTTTTTTTTAAATACATTCAATTCCCTTTAAACACATTCTCTTGTTTGGAAACCAATTTTCAAAACGCAATGTTTTCTGAAAAAGATAAAGCGTGTAATTAAATATGTTCAATTGAATATAAAAGAATTGTGAGGTTGAAAACATGCTATGTATAAGAACACTGTTGTGTCTGAAATCATATTTGAATCATAATTAATGGCCTGCCTTGTGTAGTACTTTTTGTTTTAAGCATTTATGGAGTTAAAAAAAAAGAAAGAAAGAAAACATAAAAGTTGAAATACCTCTGAATGAGTCCCTACCTCCTCTGTGGTATATGAGTAAATGACAGGGCGGTGCTTCTTTGGTGCATTTGTTGTGGCACTTCAATCTGACAAAAGAAAGCATGACAGAAATGTTTATTAGTTTGCTCTTGTAAAAGCAAATCAATGAATATTCAAAACAAACACTTAATATGCAGCCATTATTTTGAGGGTGTCAAAAGCCAGCAAGTATCGTAGTAACAAGATGCCGTAGTCAAGGGTGGTAGAGTGGAAACTATTAGGCAGGTAATTTATTCAAATAATCTTTTAATGATAATTATGCTCAATTTGAATGTTCAGACACTACTGCAGGCACAAAGTGTCTAGCACTGAATTCTAAAGAGGCTGTGATGCAAACAAAAACATCAAATCACAGCTTCACAAAGCTGAAATGTTAGGAATTTTTGTTTTCAGAGATTTGAGTTGTTATAAGAGAGATGGTTAAAGAAATGATCATAGATAGTGGAGTGTGTATTTAACATTTGACATTTATAGTCTGCATGCTGTGATTCAGTCTGTAATTTCAGCATCAGACAGAATTACAAAAATAACTTGATTTTTATCATCTTTTGATCTTTAAAAAACTTAAGTGATGTTTGTTGATGCAAAGCGCATCACAACGATTGCTTAGGATTGCTAAAAGTTCTTTTTATATATATGATTACATATTATTTTATGTATTATATTATGTATTTATAACATATATTATTAATGTTTATCCCACGATCATTTCAGCTTTTTTATCTCATAATTATGACTTAGTATCTCATAATTTTGACTTTTTATCTCATAATTATGACTACATAATTATTTCAACATTTTGTCATAATTTCAACTTATTTACTTTATTTATTTTCAACTTACTTATTGGTTTATATTATATTTTCTACTTTTTATCTCATAATTATGACTACATAATTATTTCAACTTTTTGTTAGAATTGTTTTATATTATATTTTCAATTTTCTATCTCATAGTTTTGACTTAGTATCATCTTATGATTACTATGCCATCGCATTCGTAGATTCTGCACTATTCAACTCACACATGGATATCCAAAATTATGAGGGGTGTTCAAGTCGTTTTGTCATAATTGTCATCATTTAAACTTTTTATCTCATAATAACTTTTTGTCATAATTTCAACTTTTTGTTATAATGGTTTTGTATAATCATTTTCACTTTGCTCTCATAAATATGACTTAGTTAAATCTGCTCATATTTCAAGGTATGTTTAGTACACCCACTTTAATGCGCTCTTTTATGACGTCACTCAAGCTTAAGTTATTAGTCACTTCTTGTGCATTAAACTCGTTTTGTCTTGTTCATTAATTTTGTCAACTCTTGTGGGGGGGGGGGCTTGGGGGTTGATAATGTGGGTCTTGGCGGACATTAATTATTTGATCCGAACGGCTCTTAGCTCAATTATGAACTTAGTACCTCCCGCTAATTACCTTTAATCATTTTTACACGTCCTTAATAATTACTGACTAACATAATCCTATTTTCTTCAACGCTATTACTGGTTCACAATATGCGTAGTCTGCCTGTGGGCCATTACAGTTGATTCAACTTTTTACTCCTCAAATTTCTGACTACACTACATATTCTTTATAAACTTTCTCTTGTCCATACCATGCTGTTTTTTTTACTTTGTCATAATTTTCAACTTTGTTTTTGGGGGGGGGGTGTAGGGGTAACGCTCTTATGTTATGCTGGATATTGCAAAATGGTTTCTTAATGAACTTGGCTCTATCGCTTAGCCCTAGCTAGCTATCTATTCATTTTCACTTTTCCCCACTTCCATATGTCCCTTTATTAAAGTTATTATACAACCATCAAATCTTGGTTTTCTATTCATGTGCAGAAATTGGGGTTGGTGTCCATTGACCTTGTATAGACATCCTGCATGATTTGCAAGAAAACAGATTTTATTTTCTTACGTTTGGAAACACGGTGCAAATTGGGTTAGAACCCTATCATAAAAAATGGTAAGTTGTAAGACTTTACTTGCAGTTTTCGTGCCCATTTGTTTAAACATCCGAACCGAGGCATTCCTTTCCCAACATCGAGTTCCATGTTGACCGCTATCTATCCATAACTTTGTGGAAAAAACCTGCACAAGCACAAAAAGGTAGGTTTGAATTGCAATCTACCTTGATACCTTATGATACTTTTTTTCCCAAGAAAAAAAAATCTAATTTCATCCATTTTTAAAGCAATGAAGTAACCAAAAAACAGCCATTAATGTGTTTTTTTTTGTTCCGCTTCGCTGGTGGTCCAAACGACAGCAGAATGGTTCTGAAACCTTTTTGACAACCACTCCTAAACTCCTTCATATGAAAGAGCAATGTGGTTTCCACTACAGCGAGTCACACGTTTTGCCCCAGTAACCTTTTCATCCGAAGAGACAGATTCCTGTTCCAGGTTAATGCATGGCCCAAAGATAAGGCACTTTGGCAGTAAAGTCCCCCCTCAATTTAGAGTAATTAATTGAAATAACCAAGTATCTCGACGTTCCCCAAGTATCTTTCTTTGGCACATCAAACTGGCCCTTTGACAAATACCTAGCAAGAGGGGCAAAGTGCCGGGGGTGTCTCTTACCGGAGATACTACATGACGGTTGTATTTAGCAGAATTGGTCAGGGAAAGGTGCTCTCTGTTTTTTTCCCATTTTCTTCTATCATCACTTGGTGATCACTTTTTGTTTACACACAATGTCAATTCGGTCCCGTTCCTCCTTCTCACCAATAAACCAGAGCCTATCCAAAAATCCCTCCTGCCAGTAAGAAGTTCCTCGCAGGGTTCCCTGTGGCATTTTGCCAATCTATTTCTCTGATATGAACAGAAAAGTCTGACAGTTTAATAGAATTTATTGAACTAAATGGGCTATGACCGTGGTCAAAGTGTCTTCACTATAGATTTGAATCCCATACTGTCCTCCTAAAGATAGGCCTGGCTTGTCTAGTAACAGCTCCACAGCACACCGCTAGGCCAAGTCAATTGGGACGTTTGATCCATGAGCGTTTCAATTTGTTTGGATCTGTTTTAATGGCTGCTTGGCTTTTTTGAAAACAACCTGTGCAGTTGTCCATCTCATGATTAAATGTTAAACTTGAGTGTTTTTTCCTCTTCCACTCGTCTTGAATGTACTAATTAAAATGAGTACATGTATTTTAGGCCTTGCTGAACTTTGCATAGTGTCTTTTTAGACTGGCTAAGCTACACTATGCTCTCATTAACAAACTCCTGTGAAACTTTTTATCACAAAAGCACAGTGTTTCGTGGTCTAAGTACAAACGCAGGCATCTTGTTTGATCTTGGATCGTGGTTTTGGTTGTTATCAATGTGCGGGGGGGGATCAGATTTGCGCTAGGCAAAACTGACCCTGGGTTGACACAAAAGTCCATTACCACTCGATTTTAATTTACCTTTAATTGGCTTGACATTTTGCAACCACTACCACACATTCACATCGGCACAAAACTTACCTGTGTTTTATGGAGTTGCCAAGGTCTCTGCGAGGTATTTGAGGAGACCAGCGAGGAACAGACAGAGTATCTGGAACAGAATTGTGATTGGGTCAGACTCAGGAAAACAGGATTAATGCTTGTAAACAAAGAATTAAAACCTCAAATAACTATAATAAACCTTCAAATCACTTTCATTAAGAAGATAAAAGAAGTATTATAAATCCTGGATGAGCTATAAAGTGGTTATTAAAAAGCAACAAGTTACAAGAAGCCATACACATGATTTTACCATAGTTAATGAAACATTTTTAATAAATTGTTTTAAATGTAAATATTTAAATATTGTAATACATTTACACTATCGTTAGTGTCAGATTTTTTCAAAGAAATTAATATTGTTGTTATTTTTTTCAGCTTTTATTAATTTTTATTTTAAGAATGCATTAAATAGATCAAAGGTGACAGTAAAGACAATTATACAAGATGTTTCCAAAATATTTCTATTTGAAATAAATACAGTTTTTCTATTCATCCTGAATAAAAAAAACTAAAATGTCACCGTTTCCATAAAAAGAATTTGCAACACAACTGTTTTCAGCACTGATAATAATAAGAAATTTCTCTTGAGCATCAAATCAGCATTCTGGAGATTTATAAATTACATTTCAAAATATATTAAAATAGTTGGAGTTATTTCAAATTGTAACAATTACAATTATTTTGAACTATATAAATAATTGTCACTACCATTCACAAGTTGTGGTCAGTAAGTTTTTAAAAATGTTTTTGGAAGTCTCTCTTCTATTTGATTAGAAATACAGTATTTCTAATCAAATAGAAGAGACTTCCAAAAACATTTTTTAAAAACTTACCGACCACAACTTGTGAATAGTAGTGACTTCATTATAATTGTATTAGAAAAAAACACTATATTTAATATATAAATCCGTAAGTGCTTAAAAAGATTCATCAAATAGAATTTGAAGAATTTAAATATGATGTCTTCTGTCATCATTCAAATGGACAAGATCTGATAAAACCTAAATGGAGACTTGTAAGACAATAATCGCATTTGCTTCCCACAGCACTGTTAGTTTCAAAAAAAAAATAGGCCAGTTTTCACATATTGTCCCACGGGCTCGCAATTATCTCCATTTTATTTTATGATTCGAGATACGAGGCACACCATGCCACACACACACACACACACACACACACACACACCCACCCACACACACACACTCACGATAATCTGCTCTGCCTTATTCTCAAAGCTTAAAATCCTGTATGAAAAAAAATGATGAGCCTTGCGCATTCATGTCCTGGCCTATAGTCCCCCGGGCCTTTTGATTGCATCACTTATAATATATTCACTGAGATTCCTGATGACTGCCTCTGTCAATGTGCATTGCTTTTTTCTTTTATATCAAATATATATGGATGTTCCTCTATTGGGTGACCTCAGCATTCTGCTCCGGGAACTGGTTCTTTCAAGGTGGGGAATACAGGCATGAACCCACTGAGTTTCCGCATTGAGATCAAGCTTTGATATTATCTTTGTTCTGAGTGCGGAACTCCCCTTCTTCTGCAATCACGATGATTCTTTTGAGGGGAAAAAACAGCATGAAAATGTAATCAATGAGTGTTTTTTTCCCCCGACTGAATTGTGCAAACGTTAATGGCCCAGGGGTTTTTTAATTTTTAATCAAAAACACTCGACCAATTTACTTTTTATTATATGACGGCTCCGGCATAAAACTCTTAAACTTTTGATAACCTTTTACTCTAGCTACGTTTTTCAGATTCTTTTTCTATTAGATTGATTTTACTCATGCCGCCAGTCCCGACTTTCATCTTTGTGTAATGGAAAATATCTATTCTACATATCATATTCTAGAAGCTCCTTATATCTATCTGAAGGCTGTGCTTCCATCATAGGCATAACAGAAAATAATAAGTAAAAAAGGTAATGTTACTTTTATATCACCATTCGGATAACATTTTTCCTCACAACGTCCTGTCCGAGTTTAGTATCCCTCGGTAAATGGTCCACACTTTTTTCTTGAGGAATTGCGAGATATAAAACACTCGCAATTCTGAAAACAAAAGTCAGAAATTGCGAGACAAACATCAAAATAGGTGAAAATGCATAATTGTGAATAAAATATCACAATATCATTTTATTTTTTTTATTCCATGGTGGAAACAGAAAGAAAAAAAACAGAATTGCGAGAACTCAGAATTCAGAGATAAAAAAGTAAATATTGTGATACATAAACTCAGAATTCAGAAAAAGTCATATTTCCCATTTACATTCATTTATATTGTTTGGTGCTCTTTTTCTCACAATTCAGACTTTTTTTTCTTGCAATTCTGAGAAAAAAAAGTCTGAATTGCGAGAGAAAAAAAAGTCCTAATGTTGCAATTAAATGACAAAGATACCCAACAAACCACACAAATTACAAACCTTTTTTAAAAAAAAACAAATAAAAAAAAAAAATAAAATTATACAAACCACACAATCAACAAACGATTTATTTAACAACAAATTATAATGATTACAAAATGTTGGCCGCCCACATAAAAATGAATCAAACCATTTGTTTTAAAATTGTCATACTTCTTCCATCACGCACAAAGCAGATTTGAGCGTCGCGAAAACAATGCAATTGCAGCTGGGCACAAAGGTAGCTGAACCAATTCCGCAATTATTTAACTACTAACCTCAAAACATCTATTTTTCCTAGCGGCTGTACCTTTAAAAAACACTGGATTACTGTTTATTAGTTACTCACAATGTTATACGGGATTACCACACATAGGAAACAACCATCTTTAAGTATGCCGTGAATAAACAACACGCACACAGATGAAGTGAGCCCACGTAGGTGACTTGGCAATGAGTGGGGGCGCTCCCTGTACATTTAACTCCATGCCACATTGCCCAACACACCGAGTTGAAACACGCCACACATCCCGTGAACACACCACCCGGACAGCAAGTGGGGGGCCCCCACACCATTTATTGCTGCGGCCGACCCCGGGGTAATCATTGGGGGGTTTTCTGGTGGGCTTGCTTCAAGGGCAAACCTCAGTCGTTTGGGGGGTATTGAATTTGGGTGTGTCAAAACTGTCAATTCCCACGTCCCCCCCCACCCTCATAAGTTCCCTGCCCGGTAACGCGAACTCGCAAAGCCCCGCCCAAACCTTTGGGTTAATTTGGAAAAATACGACTCCTCTACCCACAGTTAGGGCCCCTCCACCCCAAACCGACACTTTCCTTCATCCGCACCGTTTTTTTCTTCCCACCAAAATTTTAACAGTGCTTAAAAAACTAAATAACGCCCCAAGCCACAATGTAAAAAAAAAATTAAACCCGACTGGTACTTTCTAATCCTTCAAAAAGGACTGTGTGTTTTTTTTTTGTCCCTTTCACTAATGTACAAATGTGCGTACACAATTATCTTTTTAATGCAGCTGGAATTATCCACTTATATGAATGTACACGCTTGCATATAAAAAATCCACAGTGAACAAAGCAAAGAGCCCCTGCACTGATGTCTTTTGTGCATTATTTCAATGATACCTTCAATGCTCAATGCTCAGACAATGAAAACAAATGTTATTTTTATGCTTTGTTCTCATGCTAAGAATTAAACATCCTGGAAATATAGAAGCATTTCATTATAAAAGCAGAAGCTGGTCTCACTATTGATATCTTTATATATGATATATGCATCAATTTAATACTTAACAATCAAAGATGTGAAAGTCAACTTGTGTTGTTACTGTTAAATAAAGCTACTAAAATCATTTTTGTTAAATGAAATTCAGCTGAAATAAAAAATATTGAATAAAACTTGGCAACTAACTGAAATAAAATATGTTTAAGTACTAAAATTACTAGAACTAAAGCTAAATAGAAATATAAACGCGCCTCCCAAAAACTAATATAAATACAAAAGCACAATTTACTAAAACTTAAAATAAAATTCAAATTAAAACTGAAAAAGATAAAAACAAAAGCCTAATATTTTTTCCTAAACATACCCGATACATTAGCCATTTGGGGGAAAAATTAATACTTGAAATAGCAACTGATGTCCCAATATAAATAAAAAAATGCCCATTTTTTGGAAATTAAAAATTGACATACCAAATTCTCTTTAAAAAAAATAGGATTTAAAGCGTGTTAAAATTCAAATACTTTAAAAAAAGAAACATGGTTTTTTTTTCCCCCCTAACAAGTTATCAATAAACACCATTAACACTGCAGTTGAAATTAATTTTTGACAAAAACCCTTGGCTTGGCTTGCCCTTTTTCTAATCTATTGGTTTTTTTACCTGCCTCCAAATTTTTTTAAAAAAAGAGATTTGAAAAAATCAAATGCCAAATGATAACAAAAAAAAAACAGAATTCTAATTCTTATTCACTATAATAATTCAAATACTTTTTTTGTAAAATGATTAAACCTGAAAGCAAAAGCCCCAACTGCAAAACAAATGATCCCCAACCAAAACTGAAACAAAAACCTTTCCCCAGCCCAAAAAAGCCATCAAAAAACACAAAAAAAAAAAAAAAAGTCAGTGGGTGTGCCGGCCAGCAATGGTAAAACAAAGGGACTGGTATCAAATTCAGAGAATGATTTTTTAACCATATTTTTCCCCTATAACCATGGCCATTTACATGCTACCTTAAATGGTAAAATCAAAATCCTTATTCCATACCTATTAAAAGACAACAGAGGGAAATGGAGCAGTCCCGAATGATTACCATATTTCTATACCATGGCATTTACATGCTACTTAAATGTAAATCAAATCTATTCATCCTATGAAGAAACAGAGAAATGGAGCAGTCTTTCATTAGACTCGAGTTAAAAGTTTACCTGACAAACTCACATCGTCTCACAGCAGGTGGATGCTTTATCCGCAGGCACACAAACAGACCTACTTACTTGTGAATACAAACCAGCATCACTACAAAGCAGGTGAATGTGTGTTTAATTGGTGCATGTAAAAAACAAACTACAGCACAAATATTGCTAAAAATACCAAAGCTACCATTCATATGTTTCTCATTTTCTCTTTTTAAACCAACACGCAGTCATTAAAAACCACCATGTTGACTCAATCGCTCAATTAACTATCAAATTTAGACATGACAAGACAAACTAGAGTTTGTTCATGCCAGATGAAGCAACAGTTGGCCAATTGTCACGATCGACCAATCACATGCCAGTGTTAGTGACATACCGTAAATAATACCAAAGGCATCTTACAAACAGGCAGACTAAACAAAATGGTTTGTAAAACAACGACTAACATAGTGATTCGCCTCTCAGTCTTTTCCAGAGCACTACAAAGCACCATTATTAGATTTAGTTTGATAAGATTTCAGCTGAGAGGCTTTTTTCAATAGGGAAATATGAGTGACGTTAAGTACAGTTAACACCTGCTATTGACCTGCTCTTAAACAATTCTGTGGATTTGACTGACAGCCTGATAAATGATGTTATAAAAGTGCTGCACTGCATCTTTGTGTCATGAGGATAAACTCTCGCAGCCAAGAAATTGTACAGTAGTTTAAATTAGTGCTATAGCTAGAAGCTGACACACTCTCTTTAGAATATATGTAAATGAGTAAAGAGTCCTCAAACTTTCTAGAAAGCAATGAAATTAAATGGAGAGCAAAGGAAACGTGTGACAATTAACAATTAAAAACAATTAAAAACACATTAATTAAAAACAATTAAAAACACATATATTTTGACAGTACTATTTCCTTCAACGTAATGCGTGTTGTTTTTCCCCCCCCCCCCCCACATCTTCAGTTTTATCTGTCCAAAAGTGAAAGTTTTACTGTGTCTCTCTGTTTTGAGTTGGTGCAAACAACAGTTATTTATTATTGTTTGTTTGTTTGTTTGATTATTTATTTTCCCACATCTTCTTAGTTGTATCTTTCCAAACGTGTCTCTCTGTTGTGAAGCTGTGGATAAGGTGCAAAATGTGACCCTAAATTTTGGAGACGGTGTTGAATAATGTTAATATTGATATTATTAAAAATATGTTTGCATTGATAACAATAATAATAGTGCTGTCAAACTATTAATCGCAATTAATAGCATCCAAAATAAAAGTTTTAATTTACATAATATATGCGTGTATGCTGTGTATATTTATTATGTATAAATAAATACACACACATACAATCTAGAGTTTGAAAATATTTGCAATGTATTTTACATGTATAATATTTATATTCATATAATTTTAATTATATATAAATATATTTAATATACAAAACTTTACATATTTTTCTTAAATATATACATGAATGTGTGTGTATTAAGCTACATATAAATATACACAGTGCACACACATATATTATGTGAACAAAATCTTTAATTTGGATGCGATTAATCATGATTAATCGTTTGACTGTGCAAAATAATAATAATAATAATAATAATAAATTCACACACTGTGCATTTACTTGCCAATGATCTATGAATGATCTATGAAAGTGCAACATCCAAACACCATGAATATCCTCTGGGTTGTTTGTCTTTCTCTACCCTATTCTTTACTTTCAGTTGTGATGTCTAGAGTTAAACTACACGTACGCATTTCATAGTATTGCACACACTGTTTGTATTCTCTGTGCATGTCAAGAAACGTGAAACCGTGAAGTACAGACCTTGGGCAAACTGTTGCGTGCTGTGTACAATAATACTGTCACCACATGCAGAAAAACAGCAGACACATTAACCAGGGCTGACGACACTCGCGAGGCCTGGTTACTGCCACCGCGTCCGGCCTGGAGCCCCAACGGGAGGTCCAGAACGCAAGTAATGCCATTACAGTGGCTGCCACAAACCCAATGAGATTATAGCCCTGCAACTGGTTTATCGGAAATTCAACTATAACGATCTTTCATCTGGTTTTGCAACAAGCTCTTGCATCCAAAAGCCTGAAGGAATTTAGTTGTTTGGGTACATCATTTTTGTTAATTATATCAAAAACATCTTTCAGTTAGTAGATAAGGCAACATTTCTAATTTCATTTAAAGGAAAAGTTCAGGATTTAAAGGCGTTTAGCATTACATCACTGGATTCTCTGCACTGAATGGGTGCCATCAGAATAAGAGTCCAAACATCTGATTAAAAACTTCACAATAATCCACAAGTAATCCACACAACAATTTTTTATAACTATTTTTGATGTTCTACACTGTGCAGATTCTAGCCATATTCGCTCCTGATTCAGACAAGATGGCTTTTTCACTGGAGAAAGCAATATTATGGATAGAGAACTGTATTTTGGCCAGAAGCAACATTTTGATGTTAAAAAAATGCCTTAATTATTGATTTATTACAAACACACCGCTTTTTACTTCACAAGGTGTTAATTGTTGGACTGGAGTCGTGTGGATTACATGTGGATTATTATGATGTTTTTATCATCTGTTTAGACTCTCATTCTGACGGCACCCATTCACTGCAGAGGATCCATTGGTGAGCAAGTGATGTAATTCTAAATTGATGTAATGCGAATCTGTTCTCATTTTGGGTAACATTATTTAAAATTACTGATTGGAAATAAATAAATAAAACTAAATAAAAAATAAATTTAACCTAAATTGAATATTTTAAAAGGACAAAAATCACTTAAAATTACAATGAGTAATTTAGTAAAATATCAAATTACTGATTTAAAATAATCTTGTTATAAAATTACTATAATTTTAGTATAAATAATAGAACAAAAAAAAAAACACTGCTCAACAGTAGTTGGATTTCAATAAAAGCCAAAAAATGTGTTTAAATTAAGTATTAATTTGTCAAAACCATTCAAACGGGATGATGAAAAGAAAAACATCCTAACAGTTACCTCTCCGGATATTTCCCACAGTGTACAATGTACAAAGCATACAGCAGATTGCCAAAGCTTGGAGGGGGTCTATCATTCATAATTCTGGAAACAAGCAGTCAAAACTTTTCCCTCCATCTGTACGATAATTTCATTCCAAAACGGAGTCTTTTGCGTCATTCTTGTGTCATTCCCAGTCTTCTCACATACACACGGCTTCCGTTCGGCCCATTATTCCTCTAATAGCCCACGCTAAGAGGCCCCCGGTGTAGAAGACATTGGGCTTGGACAATATGCGCCCACACGATGCCAGGTGTCCTGGGACACATGTGGGTTTGGGATGCTGCCTTTTAATACGTGATGAGAAGGAAAGTCACATTGTGGAAGAAAATGACAAAGAAAGTTGTAATTGAACGACGTGCGTCATCAGACATCTGTCAACACTAGCTGTGATCTAACGATGTTGACCAACAGCATTTGAATGTCTTTAAACGCGCACTTGGGATAAAACTACAATGTTACGAAAAAGAAATTCAGATCAGGGATTTGTCTCAAAATGAGAAACAATATATAATGAGACAAAATAACAAAATACAATGTTAGCGTATAATAACTTATATTAAAAAGACATTAGTAAATGTGATGCATTTCTTGAATATTTCTTATAAATACTGTCTACATGAAATTCAATTTCTAACTATTGCAGCCAACATGAAACAATTTACAAACCATTTTAATTCAGTTAGGCAAAATATTTCTGATGTGAAGATTTTTTTTAAATGCACATTTTTTTCAAATATAAAAAAAGATTTAAGTGATTAATACCAGAATGTATCAGGTGTAGAAAAAATAAAGAAAGAAAAAAATTGACGTAATATTATCTTTTAACTTTTATATAAACCAGAAACATGTATTAAGAAAGTCAATCATGGGCCAATTTTGATTTCATGTTGACTTAATCTTAATTTGTATAGTATTCTATAATATATGGAGTTATGTTCTCATCATCTGTGTTTTAGGTAGGACTGAAACAATGTGTTGAGGTTAATGGCTGCGACTCACTTGCTGAGGGGGTGTCGGAGTGCACCGGTGGTGTCGAAGGGACAAAATTGGGGAAAAAGAAGGAGCGGAGTGAGTGATCGGAGTGGAGAGGAGAGCGCTGGGTCGGCAGGTTTTCACAGCTTCCAGCCACACTGCTGTGGATCTTCAGGTTCAACGGCTTGTTCTTCTTTTTTGCTCTACAAAGAGAGTCAGAGGAAAAACAAATGAGCCCAAAATAAGACACGATCACAGTGTTCATAATGTTGTATCTGGTTTCAAAACAAGCTCTTGCACGTCATGCTCCAGAAACAGATTTAGCTTCAAAACTCTGAATAGGTTTAAATCACATGCACATGCATGCTATTAAACGCCGGTACTCCAAAAAAAGAACTGATAAAATTATGCTTGAGTGGCTTGATTAGGACGTTGGTTGAGCATTTTAACCAGTCCACACCTGTCTGTTAAGCGCCGATGCAGTGCGATTTAGCGATCTTTATCCGTCTTTAACTCTTTATAATACAACCGAACCTAATGAACAACTTTTGTTGGTAATTTCTAGTAATTTTTGGTAGCAATTTTCTTATTAGGACAGGCAATATTTGGCCGAGATACAACTATTTGAAAATCTGGAATCTGAGGGTGCAAAAAAATCAAAATACTGAGAAAATCGCCTTTAAAGTTGTCCAAATGAAGTTCTTAGCAATGCATATTACTTATCAAACATTAAGTTTTGATATATTTTACTGTAGGAAATTTACTAAATATTTTCATGGAACATGATCTTTACTTAGGCCCAATCCCAATTCTATTTTATACCACTTCATCTACCCCTACCCCTACGACTTCCCCTTCGCTTTGTCCCTTGAAACAGAGTGTCAAGGGTAGGGGTGAAAATATTCCCCTAAGAATTGGGACACCACTACTATGCCGTCACACGTCATCATATGTCGTCTAGATCCTACAATACACACACCTATACTGGGGGTGCATCGAGCCTTACCGTTCTATATAATGCGCTCTTACTGACACACACCACCCCACCACACATAATACAGTAATATATTATATATCGGGGAGATCGGGCGGGGGGGGGGCAGCTCACACATCCAGGAGCAAGATACTTGTCAATGCTGCCCCATGACTTTTATTAATAAAAGTTTAAATACTGAATCTCTACATTACATTTTTCCAGCAACGAGAGGATAAAATCATTGTTTTTTAAGTAAACTCACTCTAAAAAGAGAAACGCACAGACGCGCATAAATGCAACTTTCATCTCTCTCTCTCTCGAATTGGCAATATTTGAGAAAAGGGTTTAGCGATTTCTAATTATTGGGGGGACTAGCCCCCCTCAATGTCTACGTTGGTTATCGCCCTGATCAGACATGAATATATTTTGTGGCACTATCGTGCAGTCTATAATGATGACGTTAGTTAGCAAATATTAGCGATTTTTTGCAAACATTTCTTTGAGTAACATGACCGTAAATATGAACTCACGATTGAATGTAACATAAAACAAATGATTGCTTTTCGTTAAAATCTTTATTATGCCAAAAATGCTTACATTTATGTGTCTTTTTGTTCACTCGGGCAGCCATGTTGCCCTGAAGCCGGTTTACGCTGAGATAATTCATACCCATTCGTTTGAAGTGTGGTCCTAAAAATCTTTGTTTGAAGGGCTATCTGGCTCTTCCCCTACCCCTACCCCTCCAACCAAAAGATAATTGAGACACCCCTACCCCTTCACGTAAACACGCGAAACGGAGGGGTAGGGGAAAGGGCTAAGGGGTAGAATTGGGATTGGGCCTAAATATCATAATTATTTTTGGCATAAAAAAAAGCATCATTTTGACCCCTACAATTTTTTTTTTTTTGCTATTGCTAAAAACGTACCCAAGCGACTTAAAACTGGTTTTGTGGTCCAGGGTCACATATCAGTAGGACACACACAAGCTTGCACTGTTACACAATGTTGCTTGCAGCATCTATGAGAAACTGCTTATTTAGACACAAGTTTGCTTGTGAACTCAGGAAAGCTGTTCTCCAACTGAGTCACACAATGAGAGATTTCTGGCTTCAAACAATGAATAAACAGACCACAGGTTATCACGAGGGCACAGTCAGCAATTAAAAAACACATTATACCATTCAAATCCAATTAGATCCATTTATTTTCTGTGTGGGTGCATGTTTGCAAGGGCAGATGTCGTGCTTTTCAGAATATCCTCCTTTCTTGTCTATGAATATGTCATCATGTCACCTTTCTCTTAACCTTATTAAGTCTATCATGTTTAATAATCAACATAATAATCTAATAATGAAACAGACTTGGAAACAACTGTGAATTCTACTCTAGATATTTTCCCTCATGATGTCATTATTGTTGTGAGCGACTCTCAGTCTTCACAGTGAGAAAATGAACTGCCAAATCCCGATGCAGCTGAAAATAGGCATTCGCACGCAGGTGTATGGGTGTGTGGTTGGGATAGGGAAATATACCCCCCCAATACCAAAACTAGCAAGAATATAACCCCCCCCCCCCCATAAATTTTTATACCATGGTTAATGACCTCGATCAGGCTATTATTAATTATTGGAATTAATGATATTATATGGCACTTTTATAAGCGCTAACTTCACGTACGAACTGAGCGGAGCAGAACACAATATGACTGAAGTGCAGATCTTGAATCACTGAATACTCTGCGCGCGTTCACCAGCGCGCTCGAGAAGTGTGATAAGAATTGCGCGAGCCATTCCTATCGCAAAGCTGATGGTCAAATATGTGATCTATTTGAATTA
The DNA here is from genome assembly GCA_018155175.1 of Sinocyclocheilus anophthalmus. Classification (NCBI taxonomy): domain Eukaryota; kingdom Metazoa; phylum Chordata; class Actinopteri; order Cypriniformes; family Cyprinidae; genus Sinocyclocheilus; species Sinocyclocheilus anophthalmus. The sequence goes on from JADLZN010002534.1 coordinate 162,625, forward strand.
TTTAGAGAAACAGCCACTTTAAAATGCTATGGAGAAAGTGGAACAGTATCTAAAAAAGGCAAATAAACTAAAAAGACTGATGAAAAGAGGAGAAAACATTCTTGAACCAGCACTAACATATAATAAAATCTTTTTAAAGTACTCATGACCACCTTTACTAGAATTTATCATGTTTTATTGTAGGCTTATTTATTGTGTAAAATTTAGTCTAACTTGTTATAGAATTTATTTTAGATAATCTGTTAAGGGAATAGATTTTTTTCCCCTATAGAGTTATATTACAACTGTGGGAAAAAAAAAAAAAAAAAAAAAAAAAAAAAAAAAAAAAAAAAAAAAAAGAAAAACAAACAAAAAAAAAAAAAAAACATGTTTGTACTCTGGTTCGAATGTGCAGTGCGTTGTTCTTCATACCAATGCTATATTGTTTAATTTAAAAAAAAAAATTAATTGGACTTGTACGATTATCTGCTAGTCTTAGTATAACAAATGCGAAATAAGAACTATGGTATCCGGCCTTCAGATTTCAAAAATGCATAGATTAAATCTTAGACCTGCCCAACTGTAAGGGTAAGATCTATCAATATGAGAAAATGTCCAATTAGATTGACCTCCCATGCAGTTGAATTAGAACATTATTATATATATATATATTATATATATATGTATATATAATATATATATCTATATATATAGATAGATAGATATATATATATATATATTAATATATATATATATTCCTAGTAAATTAATTTGTTTCTAATGTTACTTTATTACACCAACTTGTAATTAGATGATAGCACAAAAGACCATTTCCAAAAAAAATATATAGCAACAACAACTAATCAACTAGAGTGAGCATGAACCAGGACTCTAGTAAACTTCACACTTCAACCCCCCCCCCCCCCCCTCCAGATGTTAAAAGCAAAACTACGCCTTGTTCGCATGTATGTTCAAGTGCCCTGCATACTAAAATAGGCTTTACCACTTGTTTTACGCGTTTCAAGTATTTTTTCAAATTCTTCACATTCCTCATTTCACTCAAAAAACAAAAAAAAAAAAAAAAAAAAAAAAAAAAAAAAAAAAAAAAAAAAAAAAAATTAAAACAACATTTTTATTTTGCAAAAGCATAAAACCTCAGAACCTTTCCTCAAATCACCCATTCTACCATAGGCAAAACAGGCCCATGTGCAAAAGGGTTGTGCACTTTTACTAATGCAAATATTAAATGCAAAGGATGAATTTTGCCCCAATGTTCGTTATAAAGCATTTTGTATCAAAAAAAGATAAAATGATCCACAGTTTAGTCCCCAGACACTGCTATTGTGCTGTACAGTAGGTATTGAGAAATTAACATACACCCTTTTTTAGTGCTGTCAAATGATTAATCGTGATTAATCGCATTCAAAATAAAAATTTTGTTTACATAATATATGTGTGTGTACTGTGTACTGCATGTGTATATTTAAGAAAAATATGTTATGTTTATATATCAAATATATTTATTTATTTATAATATAAATTATATGACTATAAATATAGACATGTAAATACATGTAGATATATTCTAAATGTATACTGTATGTGTGTGTATTTATATATACATATAAATATAAACAGTACACACACATATATTATGCAAACAAAAACTTTTATTTTGGATGTGATTCATCACGATTAATCGTTTGACAGCACTACAATTGTTTTAAAAAAAACTGTATCCAAGATTTAAAGGGATAGTTCATTCAAAAATTCTGTCATTGTTTACTCACCTTTATGTTGTTCCAAACCTGTATGATTTTTTTTTTCAGCTGTTGAACACAGAAGAAGTTGTTTGTAGATGTTGGTAACCAACAGTTGACGGTAGCCATTGACTTCCAAAGTATAATAAAAATACTATGTAAGTCAATGGCTACCATCAACTGTCTGGTTTCCAACATTCTTTCAAATATCTTCTTTTGTGTTTAGCGCAAGAAAGAAACTCATACAAGGTTTGGAACAAGTCAATTATTACATAATTTAAATTTTTGGGTGAACTTTCCCGTTAACATGCAACACAACAAATTAGCTGTAACTGTTAAACTAAAGAATAAATGGTTTGAATCATAATAATTTTTTACACTTTTTTTTTATCAATTCAAATCATCTATCGGGCCAGATTGGACTCCTCCACAAGTCAAATTTGTGTTTGAAACCCTAGTATTAATTTGTAACTAGACAGCAAAACAGTTTTCACCATATGAAAGCGCTCGACTTGAATCAAAAGAAAAGTGTGGGCATCAAAACATCCCTGATTGGCGATTTTCAAAGGTCAGATCATTCACTGAACCCACTTCTGAATGTAATAAAAGAACCAATTGGATTTGATTTTACCCTGTGTACCCTGTGGTGTCCTATTGGTAAAAGCATTGATATTTCTGAAGCTTTGAAGTAGGACAGAGAGACGTCAACTAGCAAATTAAAAGGGAAACACTTACAACACGATGCAAATCATTAACAGGAAGATTCTTTTTAGTAAAAATAATGATTTTATGCCCAAAAAAGCGAAAAAATAAATGTATTGTTCAGCAATGGTTAGATATTGTTGGTGCATTGTGAGCGTGTTTGTATGTCTAACGCCAAAGACAACAATGTGCAAGTCTCTGAGAGCTCAATGCATTAGTGTGTGGATTTGACAAATACTGACAGTGTGTGTGAGAGAAGCTTTCTTATTGTGCAGGAATAAGCCGAACGGTGAGGTGTGTGAACGCGAAAGCGAAGAAAAAGGGAGTCGGAGAACAGGAGACAAACAAACAGACAAATAAAGATGGATCAACAGGGTGACAGGCAGAGCAACTGACTGGCAGCAAACTACTGATGACAGATTCTCATTCTTTCTTTCATGCTTTTTGCTTCACTTCGTGGTCTCTCTCTTTTTCTTTTCTTTTTTTTTACTTCTTGCTTTTTTATTGTGTTGTCTTGAAGTTTAAGGTCAGGTGTAAAGTGTCAAATAATATGACATTTGCATCAACATATTACACAGTGTGAGGTTTGACATGAATGTTAATAATACAAAACAAAAATAGATAGCGCTGTTAACTGATTAAAACTGGTAATTGAGTCAAATCACATATGTGACATTTCCTGAGAAAGGCCCCCAATTCGAAGAAAATCTTATTTCCATATTATTGATAAAGCTTAATTACTGACCTACAGATTAAAGGAATAAACAGTATGTTTTAATGACAATAATTTCATTACTGTCATTATGCATTTTTGAATGAGAAGTATCATATTTGGGGAAACTATGGGAGAACTTGGGGGAAATTCTAGGGGGAACTTTAAATTTTTTTTTAATTAAATTAAAATTAGATAATTGAATTGAATTGAATTAAAAATTTTATTTTATTTTATTTTTTCATATCACTACACATTAAGGAATACTGTTTAAAATGAATATATCTAGAAAATATCTATATTGTCAATCCAGTTGGTCTATATTCCTCAGTACAGTTAATATGAATGGCTAAAGTGCCACACAGAACTAGTGGCACGTCTCCCAGATGCTTCAAGAGCCCTACCTTGCAAATCTCCCTAAACTAGACCAGATGCCCCCGAGGGCAAGCTGCTTTAAAACACAAAAGCATCTCACCGACCAAATGTTGTTTTTTTTTGATTATAATTTAGTTAATAAATTTACTTGATCAGAAATCATTTATCATTATTTTTGACCGCTCCTTCATTTTACCGCATTTTAACACGAGTGCCTAAAACCTTTTCTTTTGCAGGTAGGTTTTTTGAAGCATCTTGGAGATGTTTCCATAGTTTATTCTGTCTCAGTTTGTTCTGTTTCTTCCTGTCATTCCAGACAGACTGATGATGATAAGATCTCTGTGTGGAGCACTGGCTGCCATCAGACTCCTTGTGCATACAATAAAATCTCACTGGATTATTACAATTAAATGGCAAAATGAATGTTTGGAAATGAAAACTGATATTTCCTACTGACACACTACAGCAAAATATATAAATATTTGATTTAAACCATTTTAGCTGGTGAAAAATGCTAAGTTGTTCTAATAATTTTGTACCCCACTGTTATACTGAACAAAATTATAAACCCAACTCTTTTTTTTTTGCCCCCATTTTTCATGAGCTGAATTTAAAGATCTAAGACTTTTTCTATGTCCACAAAAGGCCTATTTCCTCAAATATTGTTCACAAATCTGTCTAAAACTGTGTTAGTGAGCACTTCTCCTTTGACGAGATAATCCATCCACCTCACAGATGTGGCATATCAATATGCTGATTAGACATCATGATTATTGCACAGGTGTGCCTTAAGATGGCCACAATAAAAGGCCACTCTAAAATATGCAGTTTTACTGTATTGGGGGGTCCGGGGGGGGGGCCGAAAACCAGTCAGTATCTGGTGTGACCACCATTTGCCTCACGCAGTGCAACACATCTCCTTCGCATAGAGTTGATCAGTTTGTTGATTGTGGCCTGTGGAATGTTGGTCCACTCTTCAATGGCTGTGCGAGTTGCTGGATATTGGCAGGAACTGGAACCGCTGAGTCGTGTACCCGATCCGAGGCATCCCAAAAACTGCTCAATGGTGACAATGCCTGGTGAGATCTGCCAAGAACTGGGATGTTTTCAGCTTCCAGGAATTGTTAAAAGATCCTTGCAACATGGTGCCGTGCATTATCATGCTGCAACATGATGTGATGGTCGTGGATGAATGGCACAATAATGGGCCTCAGGATCTCGTCACGATATCTTTGCATTCAAAATGCCATCAATAAAATGGCACCTGTGTTCGTTGTCCATAACATACGCCTGCCCATACCATAACCACACCGTCACCATGGGCCACTCGATCCACAATGTTGACATCAGCGAACCGCTCACCCACACGACGCCATACCCGCTGTCTGCCATCTGCCCTGTAATGGTTAAACCTGGTTCATCCGTGAGAAACACCTCTCCAAGTGGCCCTACTCACGAGTGTGATCATTGCCCACTTAGTCGGTTACGCCGCGAAGTGCAGTCGGTCGAGACCCCTATTTACGGCCATGCATGAGCTTACCTGACGCTTTTTCTGACAGTTTGTGCGAAATTCTTTGGTTCGTGCAAAACCGATGTTTGCATGCGCTGTCGCGGGGTGCTGGTCTCAGACGTCTTGGAGGTGAATGCTGGATTGGAGGCCTGGGCTGGTGTGGTTACACGTGGTCTGATGTTGTGAGGCCAGTTGAATGTACTGCCAATTCTCTGAAACGCCTTTGGAGACGGCGTATAGTAGAGAAATTAACATTCCATTCACGGGCAACAGCTCTGGTGGACAATCCTGCAGTCAGCATGCCAATTGCACACTCCCTCAAAACTTGCGACATCTTTGGCATTGTGCTGTGTGATAAAACTGTACATTTTAGAGTGGCCTTTTATTGTGCAATAATCATGCTGTCTAATCATCATCTTGATATGCCCCACCTGTGCGGTGGATGGATTATCTCGGCAAAGGAGAAGTGCTCACTAACACAGATTTTAGACAGATTTGTGAACAATATTTGAGGTAAATAGGCCTTTTGTGTACATAGAAAGTCTTAAATCTTTGAGTTCAGCTCATGAAAAATGGGGGCAAAAACCAAAGTGTTGCGTTTATAATTTTGTTCAATATATATATATATATTCTCAAGGCGGAAAATATGTACTCCACAGGGTCCTGACTCAGCTTCGTCAAAGAACGCAACCGCAGTGATGTGTTGTTTTTGTAGAGCTGTCAAGGTTTTTGGAAATGACTGTTTTGTTTTGTGCGTGTGTGCAATGCTGTCCCTGATGCGATGCTATGTCAAGTGTCCAAGCGCTAAGGCATTAGTGTTGGATATGAACACATAGACGCAGATTTCTTTAGAGTGTGTGAGTGTGAGTGTGAGTGTGAGTGTGGTGTGAGTTGAAGGTGATGCAATGCTGAAGCTTTTGAACCATGACACAAAGCACGAAAAGTGACAGGGAGGACCCTGACTGCTGTACTCCTAACCTCTCTTAAACGTCTATTTAAAAGAGAAAATTATCAAGCAGTAAGGAACTAGATGCCAGTTCTACCACATTAATCCCAAATGGAAACCAATTATCTTCTCTGCAACAATTATTCATGAGAAATTGTGCACATAATAGTCACTTTGCTTTAAAATCACCACAAATAATGAAACAAACAGATATTTTAGTGGAAACTATGGTTATCAAGGTAAATTTATAAAAAAGATCTCAGCCAGTGACACAAACACACATAAGATTAACCATATCCTATTTCAAAAGCACCACTAATGATGATCATTAAAGAAAGATCACAGTCTGCCTTTAGTGATACAGAATTGTCCATTTATCTTTTACAGTTTCATTTCGACTCGTCTTTCTTCTTAAATGTCCTCCTCTGGTTCTAAAAGGACTACAATCATAAAACTGTTTTTTTTTTTTTTTTGGATTATTGAATTATTCATAAAGTATTTAAAGCAATAAATATGTTCAAATTGAGTCAATCTTTCTATAAACATTAAACAATCCAGTAATCACACAAAACCACACTTACTCTCAAGAACTGCCCCTCTTTGAATTTATGAGCTGAAATTTAATTAAATTGGCCATAGCACACAGAAAATTGAACTATAATGACAGGGAAAAGGGTATTTAGTGAATTGTATTTCACAGACATTTAAAGAAGGTAAAGCATTCTGGAAAATAATGTGTCCTATCTATCAATCCATCTATCTGTCTTCTGTATAGCAATCCATCTTTTATCCATCTATCCATTTATCCATCCATCCATCCATCCATAGTATATCTATCTATCCATTCTCCCTTCTGTCAATTCATTCATCATCGGTCGTTTGGTCTACCCCTCTTCTATCCATCATCCATCTTCTATCATTCTCAAACCATTCATCCTTCTTCCTCTTCCATTCATCTATCTTACTCTCAGTCCTCCTATCTATCCACTATCTTAACCATTTCATCATCCCTCTTTTCATCTATCATCCACCATCCATCCATCTTCTGATCAGAGTGCCTTCTTTTATCACTCCATCCTCTTCGATGACCCACCATTCATTCTTCCATCCATCCAAGTCCTTTTTTCGTAATATCATCTCCATCCTCCATCTTCTCTCAATTATGCCTCAGCCATCTATTATTCTATCCATTTATCCACCATTTCTATCCATTCTCCCTCCCTCCCGCTTTTAGCTAACCCTCTTCTAGCCATCCACTCATACCTCTATCCTCCGCTCCACTATCCACCTCCATTCATTCTTCCATCCATTTCATTCCATTTTTTAGCTTCTTTTCCATCCTTCACTTCTATCATTCTTCAATCCTCCTCCATCCATCCCTATCCATTCATCCTCCATCCATCCACTCTTTTATCTACCCATCTTCTATCCATCCATACATCTGCTATCCATCCAGCCATCCATCTATCCATCCATCCATCATCTATCAATCTCCCATCCATCCATCTGTCTATCTATCCATCCATCCATCATCTATCAATCCATCCATCTATCCATCTATCTTCTAACCATTAATCATCCATCCATCTTCTATCAATCCTTTTTTCTCCCTCCTCATCTTCTAACCCATACCATCCATTCCTTCTTTCATCATCCTCGATTTATTTAGCTTCTCCCTCCTCCACGCCTTCCTTATTCGCAGGGTCCATCCAGGTCCGGGTTGTTTTCAGCTTCTTTCATCCATCCATCTTTTACCATCCTCCCTCTCAATTCTTTCATCCCTCCATCTAATTTATTTGCTTCTCTCCATCCACCCTTCATTCTTTCATCCATCCCTCCATTTATTTACTTCGTTCCACCATCCATCTTTTCATTTTCCATCCTCTCATCCATCTTCTATTCATCCCTCTCTCTTCCTATCGAATCCTCTTTTATCCATCCATATCTAACCTCCATCATTCATCGCTCTCTCTCATCCTGAATCTATCCATGCTATTGTCTACCCTTCTCCACTTCTATGTCGTCCATCCATCAATCCATCCATCCATTTATCTATCTTCTATTCATCCATCCATCTTTGATCCATTCATCCATCATTCAGGCTTTTTTAACTTTTATTACAACGTCCAAATAAGACCGTCAAGTCAACATTCATTTTGTTTGTAGAGATTAATTTTCCTCCTTTCAAACTTGAAATACCTCCTTTCAAATTTAAATTTCAATTAGATATACTGTTTGCTACCTCAATTAAATTCTATAATTGGTTTGGAATTCAGAAGGTATTCTCAATTAAATTATGAATGGCGCACATCCCTAGACACAGAAACACACTCACATACACAAAATATCTGCCCATAAACATCACATTAAAGAAACAAACTGCGGCTGGCCACTTATATTGGTCAAATAGCGTCTTTCTGCCTAAGTGGGCGGTTCTTATCTGGACTAAGCAGTAATGAGCAGCAGATTTAATGCCACTAGTCTGGTTATGTGAGACTGCAGCGTAATGCCTGCCTGGGACTCTCCCCTCAGTAAGACCAGTGCTAATAGGGAGGAACATGGATAGTTAGGCTTCATTACACCTCACCTACGCTCATTATTTGCAACTCTGCTCTGCAGAATGGAGGGAAAAATGTGTCATTGAGGTGAAGAAGAAGAGCAGGGGGGCATTTTAATTTATCTACTTAACAAGGTTTTATATTCAAGATAAAGAGCCAGAGACTCACAACACAGACCGTAAATGAGAACAAAGTGTGTACTTATGTTCATGTGTGCTGTTATGCAAGATTACGAAACAGTGAAAATGAAAACACAAATTTACCATGGTAACCAGAGATAAAAAAAAATGCCAATTAGCACAGCTAACAAAATATAATTTAATTATTTCTCATACTTATGTTTTTTAAAACACCTAGAAGTAACAGTAACTATGACATTTTGGCCAAAACTGTGGTTACCATGGTGAATTTTTGAAGGGAAAAAACGGCTAATAACTGTTTAACCCAAAAATTTAAATTAGCTGAATATTTACCAAGATCCACCACAATCCAGTCCTCAGTTTAACAGTCTTGAGGAAGCTTCTGATTGTAGACACAATCCATCATTAGAGGTTGTTATCTCACTCAAACCGGTTGCTTTCCACCTACATAACGGTTCTCTATCATAATATGCTTTCCTCCATTTAAAAGTCGTCTTGGCTGAATCAGGAGAGAATATGCCAAATCAAAGCGCCGTTACACAAGCACATTCCTAAAACAAATATATCAGTGGATTTGTGTTGTAGTTTGGCCGAAGTGACGGTTTTCAAGTTAAAAATGTCTTGATGGATTTGTTTCAAACTTGCAGCTTTTCACTTTACAAGACATTGATTGTTGGACTGGAGTCATGTGGATTATTGTGTTTTTATCAGCTGTTTGGACTCTCATTCTGACGGCACCCATTCACGGCAGAGGATCCATTGGTGAGCAAGTGTTGTAATGCTAAATTTCTCCAAATCTGTGAAGAAACAAACTTATCTGCATCTTTGATGGCCTGAGGGTGAATACATTTTGAGCAAATTAAAATTTTGGGTGAATTATTTCTTTAAATTAGTAAGGACAGAAAAGCTATATTACATAAAAGGGAATTTCATAACATAATCTAATAAATCACTGCATGTCTCTTTAAATGAGCAACATTTCATACTGTGATGGAACTAATAATTCAGATCTCCGTCATACTGCACTGCATACATATAACTGAGATGACAGGCTGATAGGAGGTGGGAGCTGATTCATTGATATAGGTGGTCTCCAGATACTCGTTCAGGGTCTCCAGACAATTTTTGTGTCCGACAGCTCGACTCCCTTCAGTAGGACACGGCTGTGATAAATCAATGATACGCAGGGATGCAACTGAAGCCCAGGCCCTCTTAAACACTCATTTAAATTCACAATCATGATTCCAATCTGGACGGGAGAGAGGGTTAGAGCGGCTCATTACGAAGGCCAGACTGGGGAAAGGAAAACCGGCCACACTGGTGCTTATATGCCTTTAACCTGACCACTCATTAATGGGACAGAGAAAAAAAGGCTGGCATTAACATGGATGAGGTTTGCCTATGGTCCCATTTTTGAAGGGCAATTTACAGCCTAACCGATGGCACATACAGAAATGTTAAGAATGAGAGTGAATGCCCTATATTATTATTAATTATTAATCGATAGAAATTTCACAATCAGTTTTTTTTCTTTGTTTTTTCGAAAGATTAACCGTCAGCCAATCTGAGTCCAGGTGGGTGTGTTAGAGTCGTGATTTGTGACTTGTGAAAGGCACAGAGCGGGTTTGTCCTGACTCAGATAGTGACGGGTGGGACTCAATTAGCTGTGTGAATTTATGAGCTATGCGAGCACATTTTGAAGAGTGAGACTATTAAGCACAGTTTTATGACTGCACAGCACTGCTGCCGTCAAAATGTCCAAACAGCTTATAAAACATCACAATAATTCACAAGCAATCCACCCACTCCAGTCCTCATTACAGCTTGTGAAGTAAAAAAAAAAACACTGTGTTTGCAAGAAACAAATCCATCATTCACAAAAAAAAACTTTTTCAAAAGTCCATCTTTTGATGTGTTCTCTCACATCATAATCCACCAACGTGTGTATAGAACTTTTCAGGGCTGTTTTTGAAAAGGTGCTTGATCTGTGTTTATTTCTCTCCTGATTCAGACAAGACAAATTTTTCACTGGAGAAAGCAATAATAAAAGCAATAGTTATTTTCGCGGAAGCAAACTTTTGAAGTTAAAAAATAAGCTTGTGATCGTTTGCTTCACAAGACATTATTTGATGGACTGGATTTGTGTGGATTACCTGTGATTATTGTGATTTTTTATCAGCTGTTTGGACTCTCATACTGACGGCACCCATTCACTGCAGATGATCCATTGGTGAGCAAGTGATGGAATTATAATATCTCCAAATCTGTTCTGATGAAGAAACAAACTCATCTATTCGTGGCTACCTGGTCAATTTTCAGCAATTTTTAGGTGAACTATTCCTTTAAAAACAAACTGGTAATGCATGATTCAACACCAGATCTCCCCTTGCTCTATTTAACAATTATTATTTAAAAATGACTAGGCTGCACAAAACTGCAGAACATCCTTTGTTCATTAGCAACTTCAATCTTCCACTGGCCAAGAACTAACATTTGCTGTTAGGTCCAAAAGTTGATGAAAGTACAAACTATTAGCTCAAAGAAATCCATTTCCCCAGTCTAGAAATTCAGAAAAGATTTCATCACACATCAATTAGAAATTTAAATCACTTTTCATTGTGTAGAGGTGATCCCATCTGTCCGTATTCTTTGTTTAATGACTCATATGCATGATAATACGGTACTTTGAATTTTCACATATAACCCTAAACTGTTCATTAGACAAAGCCTTTATACAAAAACCAGCAATGACTGCACAACTAAATATGGCTTTACTGCTCGCAAAATTTTGGCTTTCAGTTAATACAATGTTAATACAAATCTATACACAAAATGTCTATTGGCATTTCGTTGCATCATAATATGCATGATTCACTCATTTTTGTATGACTTCTGTGAGCCCAAAGGAACACGATCCTATTTCCATATCCTTTAGATTGAAGCCCCAACGTCGCAATAGCCCTGAACTATACGCGATGATCAAACACAGGTCTGCTCCTCATCTCATTTCAAAAGTTTTCAGCCATAAAAAACACTCTCATTAAAAGTGAGAGATGTGGAGGGAGACAGAGTAAAGGGGAGGTAACAGACCTAATCAATCCAAACACAGAGGCTCGCATCGAAGCGGATGCAAATTTCTCAATTTCAAGTAATCCACGGCGAAATTACTTGAAGAAAAGGCTTCACGGCGTGATTCATGTGCCTCCTCTCTCTCCTGTATTTACTCCATTTCTCCATCGGAGTCTCCCGAGCTCATCAGAATAAATAAAGGAGTGCTTAACATTTGCCATAAAGGCAGCCATTGCCATGCATATACACTCTCATTAAGCAGTGCACAAACACACCTTAACTTTTCTAAAGTTAACATATATTCTTTTGGATAACTTTATAAATGTAAACTTTCACACACACATGTATAATGCTGCATGTACTTTATAGCGTTCACTCATTTTGAATAGGATTAGTAAATGTCATGTGCGTGACAATGTTCTAGAGTGCAAATTAAATGACTTCACAACTTAAATGAGGGTCTATTTCACACAGAAATCAAAGACAAGCACATTTCTATGAAAACTCTGATATTGCAATGTGAAAATAAAATAATAAAATATAAATCAATGTGTAATAAATTAAAATGTGAAGTGTTTATACATTATATTTATGGTTTTGGCCGCACTTTATTTTAAGGTCTAATTCTCGATATTAACACACCATTATTTTTACCTCCATAAACTAATTTGCTGCTTATTATTAATAGGTAGTAAGTTAGTTGTTGGTATTGGGTAGGATTAGGGATGTAGAATATGGTCGTGCAAAATATGTGCTTTATAAGTACTAATAAACAGCCAAATATGTTAATAATAGGCATGCTAATAAGCAAATAGATAATAGTGAGAATTGGTCCCTATACTGAAGTGTTACCATTGTATTTTTTGTTTTGCATTTTATTTGCTGATGTTATTCACACACAAACTGTCATATGACATCAAAAGTCTGTCATATGAAATTCATTCTGCTGTAATTGTGTCTTTTAAAGGGATAATTCACCCAAAAATCACTTACATCAGTTTCTTCGCTTAAAGATATTTTAAAGAACGTCGGAGTCCAAATAAAACTGTACTTCATTGACTTTCATTGTATGGCCAAAAGAAAAAAGGTTGTCACAGTACATGACATAATTTTTATTTTTGGTTGAACTATACCTTTGATGCTGCCCCTCAGATCATCATTTTTTGCAAGATAAATCGTAAAAATCAACTATATTTAAAGTTACACACATGCATTTGGCAAACACTTATCTGAAACAACCTGCAACGCATTCAAAGTATAAAATTTTTCATGCATGCACACAATTCAAGCATTCCCTGGGAAATCCTACCCATGACCCTGGCGTTGTTAGTGCCATGCTCTACTGTTTGAGCTACAGGAATAACATCATTTTGTATATTACAAAATCTTCACGTGAATGTAGTTTAAATCAGAGTCGCCGATTTCTCGGTTTTGCCGATTAATCTGCAACGATAGTTGATTGCCGGAAATATCGTCTATTTGCAAAAATCCATGCCACTAGTTTTTCTGGGTTGCGTCCATTGCTGGAGCGGCTGAGAAGGGTCTGCTGTCATTATACAGTGCGAGAGCGGCCTCTAGGGGTTGAAATCACTGACAGCACGTGCTATTTGTTTAGACACGTGATACTGCACGCTGAACAGAGCGGAAATAGTATCACTAGTTTTTCCTTTAAATTACCTTATATTTGGTCCCGCTCGTTGTTAATGTACATAATGAAGATTGTGTATTGTGCATTTTTTTGCAAAACGTTTGTCTTTCTGTGGCTCTAATAAAATCTGTGTGCTTCATTTATAGAGCTATAATATAGGTCGAGCTATCTCTTTCTGTTTGCTCCGTTTTTTAAACACCGAACTTCAAACTCATCCATGCCAAATTGTTCATTCTTGAAGTAAACTTGTGTCCGTTTGGTGATTAAATACACTGTTTTAGACTGCTGCTCGAGTTGAAAGCGATGTGTCCGGACTGTGTGAGATACCGGTGAGTTCTCCTAGACTCAGCGCTGCACTTTTATTTGATTAGATAATCATCAAGTGTTCAAAAATAGAAGCAGTTTAAGTGTGAGAGTATACATACAATATCTGTCAGCGAGTCGGTAAGGGGTACCGTGGAAAAACCGGGTCTGGGTCCAAATGCAGGTGAAAACTTCTTTATTTAACAGAAAGGCCAACAGGGCAAAACAAAAACAGGTCTAGGGACGACGAACACCATTACATACACACAATACAGCCAGGCCGAGTGGTGAGTGAGAGGAAATTATATAGTCAGTGAAGACGGGGCACAGCTGAGGGTGAGTGTGATGAGTGAGTGACCCTGCACCGTTTGTGAAGTTGGGGAATTCGTGAAAATGAGTGACTAGTGTAGGGTGTGGGGAATGGGATCGGACTGGCGCCCTCTGGAAGAGAGATGGAGAAACACCATACGCCAACCGCTGACAGACCCCTCCCTAAGGAACGGTTCCCTACGTTATTCCAGAGCGCCCCCCCCCCCAGGTTAACGCCCGCGGCGGATGGAGTAGGTGGGAGGGCATTGGGGGGCCCGGTCCTGTGTTGGGCGGGGGACCTGGGCCTGCAGAAGCCGGTGGAATGGGCACCCAGGCATAACCAGCGCCACCACAGCGGTGCCGTCTGGTGCTGCCTCCCCCGGAACCTGCAATGGCGGCTTCCGTCCGCCTCGGGGCCTCGCGCTACACCGCCGCCTCGGAACATCGCTGAGCGACACCGCCCCGGTAACATCTTGAGCGGAGCAGACCCGCACCGCCGCCTCGGGAACATCGTGATCGACCCGCCGGCATCTTAACATCGTGAGACGGACACCGCCGCCCGTGAACATCGTTAGCTGACACTGCCGCCTCTGGAACATCGTGGGCGACACCGCCGGCCCGGTAACATAGTGGCTGGACACCTGTGCCGCCTCGGACTCGTGGGCGGGACACCGCCGTGCCTCGGGAACCTCGTGGGCGGACATAACCGCCCGCCTCGGAACATCGTGGGCGGACCACGTCCGCCTCGGAACATACGTGTGCGGGCACCGCCGCCTCTGGAGAACTGGGCGTGGGCACCGCCTCCTCGACAGCCTTGCGAGCTGACCACGCCGCTCGCACCGACATCATCAGTGTGCTTCCTCACGCTGCGTGTCCAGCCCGGGACGCACCGGGACGGGGTGAGGTACTAGTGGCTGCAGACGAGTCCTCTGACGCCCCGTTGTTATTTGGCCGCTTCGGGGACTGTGAGGCGGCTCCGTCAGCTACCTCCCCCTGAAGGCGGAGCCGCTCAATGCATGGCCAGGTTGATATAGGTCTCCGCGAATCTCGTGGACCCGTATCATCGGACTTGAAGGGCTCGGCTAGGCCTCCCCAGAAAAAGACCATGAGGCAGGTTTTCTCCGTGGCCGACTGGCGAGCCCCTCCCACGAAGTCCCTGGCGTAATCCTCAATGCTCCGGTCTCCCTGGCGGACGTTAAGAAACCTCCCTGCTGGACCCATGTCTGCTGGCTGTATTCTGTCAACGAGTCGGTAAGGGGTACCGTGGAAAAACCGGGTCTGGGTCCAAATGCAGGTGAAAACCTTTTTATTCCAAACAGAAGCCTGCCTTGGGTGGGGGGGCAAAACAAAAACAGGTCTAGGGACGACAAACACCATTACATTACACAATACAGCCAGGCCGAGTGGTGAGTGAGAGGAAATTATATAGTCAGTGAAGACGGGGCACAGCTGAGGGTGAGTGTGATGAGTGAGTGACTGCACCGGTGTGTGGAGTTTGGGGAATTAGTGTAATGAGTGAACAGGTGTATGGGGTTTGGGGAATGGGAGTCCGGGAGCTGGCGCCCTCTGGAGGAGAGAGGGAGAACACCAGACGCCAGACCCTGACAATATCCATATGTATATAATTTTAATGCTATAGCCTTTGTGTATATATTTAAAGATGTGCATATTTAAGCATGACTGTTGAAATGAAATTGTAACACTTTAAAATAAGAGTCTATTTGTAGCATTAAGATTAATGCAAGCTGTGTAAGTATTGTTCCTTGTTAGAGTGTGTTAATTTCAACATTTACTATTACTATTATTTTTTTTTTTTACTACTACTACTAGTATGGTTAAGTACTGTTTTTGTTAATAAAGCACTATTTTAGTTTTTGTTCAGTATCAATTTTAAAACTATCGGTTAATTAATCGGTATCGGCCAGTGTGGTCCAACCTAGCTATTGGTATCGGCAAAATCCACTATCGGTTGACCTCTAGTTTAAATCATGAGTAGCAAGTAATTTGGGAAGCTATGCATACAGTTTTAAAGCAGCTTCCCCAACTCTACTAACTGTCATCCGGCTCATCAACTAGTTGACTAGCACAGAGGCCTGGAGAGACGTTGGCCTTTATGCAGATGCATATTGTCATTAGCATAGCAAATAAGCCTTGCTAATTATCTCTACAGCGGAGAGCAGTACTCAGCTTGAAAAGGGCAGAGAGAGAGAGAGGTGGCCCGGGTACATAAGCAAAATTAATAGCCCTCCACTCCATGCTAAAAAAAGTTTAAGAGGTGACAGGAGTGTGTTTTCAAATGGAGAGAGAGAATGTGACGACTGCTGTGTGTTGCAAAGATCGGCTGAGATTGTGTGTGTATGTGTGTGTGTGTGTGTATACCTAATCCCTATATAAAATGAACCTGTCATAGTTTTGATTTGTGATCATTTTTTAAGATATTTTTATTACGCACCACAAATAGATACTTTGTAAGTATTTTACATATTGTATATTCCTGGTTTGATAATTCTTTTGAATATATTTTTTTTTTTATATAATATATCTACATACCCCCCACTCACACACCACACACACACACACCAGTTTTGAAGGTCAAGCGTTTCAACACATTGCAGACTTTGCTAATGTTTTCATTAATTTTACCACATAAGAGGGGTCTAATGCATGTTAGGGTTTATTTACTATACCCTGAATAAAGATATTTCACATAAAGTGTTTTATTATAGTCCACATAAATGACCCCGTTCAAAGTGATCCCACTGTTGTTTTTTTTAGTAATAGTTGTTCATGAGTCCCTTGTTTGGTCTTGAACAGTTAAACTGTCTGCTGTTCTTCAGAAATCCGTCATGTCCTAAATTCTTGGTTTTCCAGGGCATTTTTGTGTGTTGAAACCTTTCCAAAACATGCTGTATGATTTTGAGATCCTCTTTCCACACTGATGACACTGAGGACTCTTGCCACTTTACAGAAGTGAAACGCTCACTGTGCTCGCAGAAGAAGAAACAGCTTAAGAGGCCGAAGGATGTGGGCCCTGACGATTTTATGAGAAGAACAGCTGCATTTTAACTGTTCATGACAACAAGGACTCCTGAACACTATACCTAAACACAAAACCCAGCTGTTATCATTCAGGTAAACACGTATAGGAATTGAAACGGGGTCAGTTTGATGATTTCAATTATTGTTTCCTCTTTGACTTATATGTAACATTTTTCTATGGGAATATCTCTTCAGGTTTAGTACAATAATATGCATTTTGTATGATCCATCTTATTTTGGTAAAATAATTAACTTTTGTAGATTCTGAAAAGTGTAATTAAACATTTGCCTCACTGTATTATAGACAGTATAGACATTTATAAAACGCTCTCTGACTATCAGTCCACAGACTCCCATAAGACATTGAATTGACACCTCCGTTATTCAGCCAAAGTGGAGACATATATAAAACACCACTGAAATCCTATTCAACAAATTGCAATGGCAAATGAATCTAAAAAATCCTATCAGTTATGATCCAATCACAAAGGCGGAATCAGATGACATGCAAATCAAACAGCACTAATTTCATCATCTCCTGCTTCTCCGTTCCAGCAGTTTTCCCCTTCAAACCTGCCAGATGTAATAAAACAGCTGTCAAGCATTCCACACTCCAAACGCCTTTCAAAAATATCTCGCACACACATACTACATAATACAGGACCCGGCAAATAGAAAGAATGCTGCACAGCGCAAAGGACACCATGAATGATGACCAGAGAGAAAATGGCATTCATGTTAGCGCTTTATGAGACGACTAAAGGATAGACACATTCTCACGATCTCCATAATACAGATTCTTCTGTGCTAGATGCACATTTGAATGTTGAGAGTATTCCTCTGTCCATCTGTCTCATTAAAAATCCCTCATTTGGAATTCTGGAGTGCGTGTGAGCGTGCGTGTCTCACTGTGTGAGGGTCAAAGGTTAATGCACGCTGTCAAAAGGTCTGTAATTATAAGGAAGAAACATGGGCGCTTTTGTCCCTCGAGACAAAAAGAGCCCGTTCCTGAAGAGAACCACAATTTCAGACCGCAAACAACCCGTGTCTGAGCTCTTGCATATAAAAGTTCTTCAATAAAAGATTTGTAGATGATTCTTGGGGTTCTTCATTAACAGCACAGAGCAGAGTTGAAGCGGGGATCTTGCAGTATTAGTCTTGAGACCTTTCGAGACTGGATGAACGTGGCCTTGGTCTGAGTCTCATTACGTGGTGTCTTGCTCGTGGTCTGGGTCTCAGGTTATGGCAGTCTATTTCCACTGTACTAAAGGTGATAATTATCTCAACTACTAGTCGACAGTGTTATTTCAGGGCAAAGATGATTCTACGTATCTTCATGTCTTCATTGTGTATAGAGCATGTGCACTAACCACTAGGCCACAGCTCTGACATTTGTATAATACTCTTAAAGTCAACATGAATTGGTCATTTTACTCCCATAATGTGACACATTCGAAAACTAAAGCAAATATTCAACAAGAAAAAGAGTGTTTTCTCTTTTTCTTGTTGAGAAAAAGAGAAACTTAATTTTATCCATCTAAAATTGATTGCATATTGAAGCATAGAGATTATATCAGATAGTGAATTTGCTAATACAGTGCCGAATAATGATGCTTGATGCTTTTATAATGCTTTTTACACAATATTTCAGCAACCAAAGCATCACAGGTTCATTTATAAGACCGTTGAAGATGGTCTCAGTGTTTAGGATCTGAATGTGAAGCAAAAATGTAGTAGATCCAGACTGACATGTGTTTAGCTTAAAGCAGAGCACTCCATTTTACAAGTAAACACAAATGCTGGTCATAAATATACATCTAAAGACTGGCCTGTCTTTGGATGTATTTTTATGACCAGAATTTGCCTTGCCTTGTCTGTTTGGTATGCCATGCATGTACACACCTAAATTTACTGTTCCATAAGTCAAGGGTTAATGATACAATGTGATGACCTTCTTGCGCAAAAGAATGCAATTAAATTGACCAAAGGTGACAGTAGACATTTCTATTTCAAATAAATGCTGTTCGTTTGATTTTCCATTCATCAAAAAATCATGAAGAAAATGCATTACCATTTCCAAAATATTATGCAGCACAACATCAGCATATCAGAATGATTTCTGAAGGATCGTGTGACACTGAAGACTGGAGTAATGATGCTGAAAATTCAGCTTTGCATCCCAGAAATAAATAAAACTAAAATATATTAAAATATCAAATAGTTTTACTGTATTTTTGTTCACATAAATGCAGTCTTGGGGATCATAAATGACTAAAATAATTTTGATGTCATGTTGACTTTTATAAGTCTTCAACATATTCTTGATTGACAGTTCCGAGTTTTCTCCAAATTATAATTAAACTGTCAATATCGGACTGCCACAGGGTCTCACCAAGATGCATTCGTAATCATTTCGGATGCATGCTGCACACAAGCTAAGCGTCTTTCATTCAGTCGTGATCCTATCAAATCACCAGAAAATCCAAATCCGTTGTGACTTAAATATGAAGCAGGTGTACAACTTAATTTACCTGTCCTGACATTAACTATGCTTCCTCTTTTTTATGATTCAACTAAACAGCTGTTCTAATGAGATATATGTAGCACCAACACTGTAAGAATTGAAAACACAGCATTCACAATCAGCTTAAGCAAATATGTAAATCCAGCCATAAAACAATTACGGTTAGAATGTCCTGCAACTGGTGATGAAGCAAAGCATTATGAGGCACTGAGGCTTTATACAGAAAGTACGCCTCAACAATAGCAGTGAAACAATGTGGGTTTGACAGACAAGCTCATTAGCTGTTTCAAAAAAATAAATTGTAAGACCTCTATAAATGACTAATATTCTGGATAAATTGTGAAAAGTTGTTTTGGAGAGTCTTTAACCACGTTCAGACAGCAAAAGCACATTTCCATCAACTATTTCCACACTAACCATACAACATTTCTGTGGCGACCAAAGTACGTATACCAGATACTGGCCCTGTTTTCGTGATGCTTGTGATTCTTTCTGCGCACTTTCACTAACCAAAGCATCACAAGTTTATTTATAAGACAGAGGAGACCAAGTAACTAAATCAAAAAGATAGTCTCAGTGCATAGGATCATAAAGTGAAGCAAAAATTTTGTAGATCTGGATTGACAACTGATTAGCTTAAAGCAGTGAACTCCGTTTCACAACTACATGCTGGTCATAAATCTACATTCAAATACAGGCTGTAACTATGAGATATGCCTGGCCTTTTTGGTATGTCATGCATGTGGGTCAAAGACGAGACATCCTGCTTTGGTGTCCGCATCAAATCGTATTTAAAAAAGTGATCTTGTATACATAAAAAGCATATTAAATGCAAGTAACATGTCTATTTTTCAAATAATGTAATGTCAAAATATGGGTGAAATAATGCTACATCATCATTCAGCATAACAAATATATTTATGTAAAAATTAAACAAGATATGTATTCTGATCTGCACTTATTAAAATGTATAAAAGAGATCATAATAAATGTTATTCTATTTTAAATGATTACAAACGTCTAGCTGACAAATAGGTAAGACATAGCAGTTTAAAGGGTAGTGAGAAAGATTTGTAAAGATTTAAAATTACAATTAATTAGTATTTGGATGCTGCACTGTGATCTAAAAAATCTGTTTCTGAATATGCCTGACAAGATTTTCTGTTATATGAACTACACTGAATGACATTTTGATGGGTGTCTTCTGTATGGTAAAAATGTCCGATAGTCATTGTTTTTTGCTCATAAATAATACAATTAAGCAGGACACATAAAGCTGTATTAACATTTTATCGTTTTGATGTTTGAAAACCCTTTTTCTGTCTTTGACCCATGTACGTACCTTATACTGCTCCATAGACATGGGTTAATTATACAACATGATGAGCTCCTTGTCATGGTCTGTTCACAAACTGCCCTGTGTATAAATCAGCAAAGTCTCAAATGAACAATACAAGTCCCAAATCAGGTCTATTTGAGGCATCGGAATAGCTTTGTCCTAATTGGATTTCCCTATTTGCTGGCATTCTCAGCGTCCAGGCCCTTATTAAAGGGACATGGAAAGGGTCTGGATCACATCAGAGCAGGGGGACTGGTAATCACCCATCTAATGCCATTTAATCTAGTTTACTGATCCAAACTAGGAAGTAATGTCTCTCTGTTCTTGTATTTTATCTTTCTCTCAAGACAACACAAGGCACAAGTGGCAATATTTTTTCATGTCAGCTTCTATGACTGAAACTAAACCTTCTTGGCCAGGTTTAGTTATTCAAAATTAAAAGATATTTAAGATCATTTTTTCTCAAACCCCTAAGACTAAATTTGGATTTACTTGGTTAACCACTTCAAAAAATATCAACAGAATAAAACAAGATTCCTCAACATTTTTAAATATTCCTATATATTTTTTTAAGTTTTAGTTAATGTAGCACTTCTAGTTAAACTACATCAAAATGAGAAAGTACGTCTTAGCAACTAGCTGAAATAAAATATATTTTATATATTGTTTTATTTAATTTGTTATGACTATTTTTTTTTCAGGCCACATTTATTTCAATTAACTTTCTGCTTGGAAGATTTCGTTTTAATTTTAGTTTATGCTTTTGTGATAATTCTTGGGAATACACAGTACAATATTAATAGTTTTATATTTTAATTTAATTGCTAGCAGGTAAAACTGAGTTCATCTGCACGCATTTTTCATTCAATAAGGCAGAAATGCATATACAGTCAGGTCCATATACAGTATATATTTGGACACAGGCACAATTTGTATTATTTTAGCTACTGACCAAAACATATTCATGTTACAGTTATATAATGAAAATGGGCTTAAAGTGCACACTCTGAGCTTTAATTTGAGGGTATTCACATCAAAATTGGAGGAAAGGTTAAAGAACTACAGCTCTTTATTATGTACCTCCCCCCTTTTTCAAGGGACCATAAGTAATTGCACAGTTGACTCATGACAGGCGTGGGCTATTCCTTTGTTATTTCTACCTCAATTAAGCAGGTAAAAGGTCTGGAGTTAATGCTAAGTGTGCCATTTGCATTTGGAAGCTGTTGTGAACCCCATCATGTGTCAAAGGGAGGCTCACACAAGTGAACAAAACAAATCAATCAGATAGATAGCAGGAACATTAGGAGTGGCCAAATCAAGTTTGGTACATTCTGAGAAAAAAATTAATTCACTGGTGAGCTCAGCAACATAAAAAAAGCCTAACGATTTGTAAAGAAGTTTTTAAAAAAAACACAAATCCCCCCTCATTCTCCAGGGGATAAGCAGCAGAATGAAGCTCTGGTGATGGCATTGATCATATTCTCGTCGACAGCTGGGTGTTTTTGTGTGAGCCTATATAGAGTAGCTGTGTGGAAGTGTTGGTATAAGACAAGCTGCATGTGATATACCAGATTTGAGCCTGATGGAACCCAATATGGAGGTCTGAAAGTTTGAAACCACATTAACAACTTAGAATTTAAAACCAAATAGTATTAAAATGCAAAATTGCCAACTGTTTTGGGTCAAAGCATCACATTTGCAGAGCATGTTTATGTTTTATTGCCCTGTGCAGATCCACATAGACCCCTAATACTATTTACCAGAAGCATGCTGGATCATATTAGCAACATTTTTCAGATGAGAAAATCACACTGGTTTTCAGCTGAATGAGGTTTTCAGAAGAAAAAAAAAACATCTCTATGATGGATGTTGCTAGATCACAGAGTATCTGCTTCCAGAATTCATTTAAAGAACTCCATTATTGAAGGAGACTGCCGATCTTGCTATAATTGTTTGCCGGTGGACAGGCCCAGACTGTGTAGTAGACGTAACCCAAGCTAAATTTAGTCTGAGAGTGAGGAACCGCAGGGTTTTTTCTGCAGATGGAGTAAGGAAGCCGAGAAGCCGCTGATGAGTGTGAATTGAGTCTCCTGTCATGGAGACAGGTGAATGTGTTGTGGTGAGCATCTCCATGCACGAGCACGGGAGCCGACGTAGGGGTGGAACAGGGCGAGCAAAAAACTAATTTGCACGAGGCAGGGCTGGCTATGTGCCATCGGTGGTGGCTGCCGAGCTCAGTGGCTGTGGAGGTGTCACCAGGACCCGAGCTGTGCCTGAATAACGAGCCATCACGGGGAATCAACAATCAGCCAAACAGGACGTTAGTTTTCACACCATGTCTCTAATACGGGAGACAAAAGTGCATTTACACACACCTAAACCATTAACAAATCCTTAAAGTTGAAGTATAAACTTCATACTTAAAATCAAGTCACGTGTTGAAAAGAGGTGTACTAATATATTTTTAAGTAATCTAACTTGAATGTTTGCCCTGAAAACAAAAAGCAAACATAAAGCAAATCAAAGCAAAGCAAAAAACACAAAAAAACAAACAAACAAAACAAAAAAAAAAAAAAAAAAAAAAAAAAAAATTAAAGTAAAAAAAAAAAAAAAAAAGCTAACAACGACAACCCCAACCGACCAAAAAACACAAACAACACAACAAAATTTATAATAAACACAAATGTGAAAAATTCCCATATACAAGTCAAGGTTAGCCTGAATAATTATGGAGTTTACAGCTCGATCACCAAAAACCATCCAGAAATCCTAGACTGCAAAGCAACACGCAAGCATCACGCACCCTTTACATCAAGCTTTTAATAACTCTAATTAGAATAAATAATTAAATTATATATGAAATAATATGAAACTTTTGCTGAAAGGTACAACTACGATGACACCTTCTGTGCACTCTAGTGGCGACATACATATTATTATACACCACTACATACATACATAAAGACCCACACACACACACACCACACACATACTTACATCCAAGCATTATTATCAATCATTTCTATTCTTTGAACACATTGTGTCCTTTTCTTCTGAGATGGATCACTACTATGTTCAAGCAGTATATCCCTATGCTACTTAGCCTCGGGGTAAACTCAGAGAGTTGCTTTCATATTGACTAAGATGTGTTTGCTGAAAGATCATAAATCAACAGTCTCTCATGGCTGCTGCTGCTGCAACTGTTACATGCTTGGATGAACGTCAGCTTTGACATTATTAAAGGACAGTAAAACACACATGTAGCACGCCATGACGTGAGAACCGGTTGACGGAGAGTGTGAGAAGCAACCAAGGGAGAAAAACGGCCCATATGTGTCCAATAGTATCAACACCTGGAGTTATAGCAGGTAAAGGATCTGAGAGAAATGAGCCATACTTCCCAAGTGAAGGAACACAGTTTCAGCCGTCAATAACGGGACAAACATATTGATTCCTCCATTAAGCAGCTTCCCATGATACCCTGAGGTTAAGGCTTTTCCTCCCCCGCTCTTCTGTACAGCAGAATAACCTCATTTAGACAACAGAAGCCGACAGTTTCAGCCTCTGCGGCTAGTTTAAGTTGTAGGCCTGGTTTAGGGAGTGAATATTTGATGCACAGATTTGACCTCCTCCGTGCTGTGGGTACTCAAAAGCGGTTTTCATCAGCCGAGTCAGGCTGGAGGTGAAGAGACGTTAATGTGTAAAAAAAACAGAGTGAGAAAAGAGAGCGCTCCTGGCAATCACAGTAATTCCAGACGTGCTCTGCACACATATGATCAATCATTTCATTGATCAATCGCTCTGGCCCAATGCTCCGCTGCGCCGCTGCCAATCCAGACGAGTTCCAGCATACGGCTCGCCTGAAATGAGCTCCACACACACTCCACTTCTTTCCTCCGCTCGCTGACTCTCTGAATGACTGACTGACTCACTCACTCACACAAACAGCTGGAGACTCTGTTTACCCACCGGAGTTCAATATTATCAAAGCACCCACGCTCCCCTGCTCATCTTTAGAAACAGAGCACCTCTCTGTATTTCTTTTTCTGTATCACCTCTTATCCCATGCCCGGGGTGCGAATTAACCCTTTGCCACCCCTGCCAATGCAGTGTGAACTGAAAAAACCTAACCAGCTATAAACATTTTTATTTTGGCCACTTTTGATTCAGTTTCCAAATAATAACTAATCAGCATAGCCATTTCAACATTGATAATAATAAATGCTACTTGAGCAGCAAATCAGCACATTAGAATGGTTTCTGAAGGATCATGGGACACTGTAGACAGGAGTAAAGAAAAAAATCAGTTTTGCCATTATTTTTGATTAAATAGATGCAGCTTTGGTGAGCATACAGACTTTTCTAAAATATTAAACTTTTATATTTACTGTTATAAAATATTTAGAATAAGAATTTACTATTAGCAGTGGTGGCCAAAATTATTAAACACTAGTATTTTCACCAGCTAAAAAAAAAAAGGTTTAAAGTCAGTTATTTCTATCTTTTGCTAATCCGTGTCAGTAGGAACTCTCAGTTTACATTTCTCAAACATTCATTTGCCATTATTGTAATATCCAGTGGAGATTCGTTTGCAAAAGGAGTCGGACAAGAGTCAGGGCTCCACCCAGAGATTCTGATTCTTCATCATCCCGGTCCCTGTCTGGAATGACATGGAGAAACAGAACAAACTGAGACAGACTCAATCCTGAAGAACTGTGGCAGCGTCTCCAAGATGTTTCAAGAAACCTTCCTGCAAAGCTACTGTACTGTTCAAAGTTTTAGGCACTTGTGTTGAAATGCTGTAAAATGAGGATGCTGTAAAAATAATGTCATAAATAGATTTCCTTTATCAATTAACTTCTATTAACTAAATTACATCAACATTTGGATTCAACATCAATACTAGGTTCTAATAATTGTGGCCACACGACTGTATGTCTCAAAAAAAACTTTGCATATTTTTTACCAAAAAAAATGGCCAAGGGTTAATTTTGGATACCACCGGAGTAGAACTCGGCTGCTAACCTGACTCTCATCTCCCATCTCAACCTTTCTGCCCAGGAGAAACACTGAACCGTCCGTTATCTATGGCCACTGATCCCACTTGAGCGAGAGAGATATGACCCCTGATAGCCACACTGTCAATTTCATTAGCGCAATAGCAGGGAGGCTACTGCCCATTAAAGCCCTGCTGCGGAGCCAGCGCTGAATAGCATGGAGCCGAACTTCAACTGCATTAACACACCGGGACAGCGTGATCTTTAATGCGCTTCTCAATGGAGGCTGGAGTTCACAGGTAGGCTGGAGCTCTCATTCCCCTGGACTGATCATTTCCTGCTAGACAGCATGTGAGGTGGCTAATTAGTGCTCTTTGAAGGTTTTGTACGGCATGTTCCACCGAATCACGTAATTATGGCTCACGCTGGCCTGGCCCACTGCCACAGAGCCTCGCTTAATGACGAGCCACATTTCACATATTAGTTATCATTCGTGGAATGAAACTGATTGGAATATACATGATGAACAGTGTAGAAAACACAAAACTCATATTCTCTACTCCATAGACCATCTATCTATGTGGGGATTCATGAATATGGAAACTTGTCATAAAATAGGGATAATTATTGTTTTTGGCATGCATCAAATAAGCTTGAATTTGAAACATTTGAATTTGTGAGCAAGTGTAAGGGTGTTAATATAATATCTCACTTGACCCTGTCATGTAGTAAATGCAACTTTCAAGGATGCTCCAAATTAGTCTAACTAAAACTTAAAAAGAGCCAACTAATAAATAATAAATGACCAAAAGTGTTCTAAGTTCTCAATAAATAAGTAAAGAAACTTTTTTTTAAAATTCAGGTATGAATTTATATTTTAAATATTTTAATTTAAATTGAATTGGAAATGTTTTTCATCCAGAAACAGACTAATGTACCTTTTTTACTAATTGATATTTTAATTTCTGGGGTCCATGGCATAAAAAAAACTTCTGGTGTAAGAAAAATACAGTTTCACTGTTTAAATGCACTGTAAGAGAAAACTCTTTTGTGTTCCACAGTCAAAAAGAGAGTTTGACACAAGGATGATTTTTTGTGAATTTTCCCTTTAATTTAAGAATAACAGTCAGGCGGTCCTCACAAGTATAGATAGAGAGTTTTGCATGTGACTAGACTCACCACAGGGGCCTTTGCGCATCACCTTAATGCGCCTCTGTGTATTGCACTGGGCCTTCTCCAGCTCACACTCATTGGAATAGGTAGAGGAGTCAGATCCGCACACCGGCGCCACCACAGACGTGCATACAATCTTCTTACAAACACACTCTCCTTTAGAGGGGTCCGTCGGGTTTCTCTCACACACCGCTCCAAATCCACACAGCTTTCCTCTGCAACCTATAAAGAGACACAGACATAAGAATCAATTTTAGAAAGCCACAATCATGTGACAAGTGCAGCGTTCTAGAAGACTACAGTCATATGAGGGCGGAACAAAAGACCCTTGTAAAACAGCTCATGCAAACAAGCACTCAGTTTAAAAACTCTTTTAGTTAACACATGACCTTTCGAGCTCCTGTCTGAAGAGATGTAGGAGTCACGACATTATTATCGATGCTTTCATTTTCAGAATCAATGAAAGCACTGTCTCAACACAAGCAATCTGCTAGGAGGACCTGGTTTTAGACAGCTCATACAAAAATGAAAATTGACATAATTTAACATTCTATACCTGCATGACATTCTTTTGTGGAACACAGAATGTAAGTTTTCAAGCTTCAAAAAGGACACAAAAGCATAATAAATGTGGTCCATACCACTCAAGTCTTCTGAAGCCATATAAATAGATTAGAATTTGACTCGTTATACACTGAAAGTATTGCCCTCCTCTCTAGAGTTCATGAGAGAAGCTTCGATGTCCAATTAGTAAACAAATCATTCTTTTGAGTCAAAACGTTTCAATGAATCAGTTTGAATGATTCAATCACAAATCAGAGTGATCATGATCTTGAGTTCAGAAATGTCAAATTTCAGTCTGTTTCTCACACTATTATATTATTTCAAACGACTATATATAGAATATAGAGCATGAGTTGTATGGACCACATTTATAATACTTTCATTGTACTTATATGTTCATTTTGAAGCACTAGTCCTTGTTCAGAGACCATTTTCATATTTTTTGGGATTCTCAGAACTGGAAGTCGTCATAGTTGGCTAAACCTCTATAGTGGTGAATAGAAATGATGACAAATATAATTTTGCCTTCCCATTTGCCCCAATCCACAAAAATCCACAATAGCGTTTCTACGACTTTCCAAAAAAATTATAAATATTGAAGATTGATATACAGAAACCAGTCCAGAAAAGAGAAGGATGACAAAGTTTTCCGTCACTCCCGTAAGGTCGGCATATATACATATTAATATATATATATATAGGATATATATATATATATTATATACACATCACTTTATATATAGCCGTGTATGTGTGGGTGTAAATAAATTATTTCCAGTATATTACAGAATTTTCATTTTTGGGATCTAAGGAGATATACAGCATTAGTTATTTTCTTATTCTAAATCAAAGCAAGCACAAGTCTATGAGTCTATGCTGAGAAGACCTGGTCTTTGATGATTGATATTCTCTCACACACACACACACACACTTGCTCTTTCACTTTTCCTTATCACAGACTACCAGAACAGGTCCAGACAGGGTGGCATGACCACTCGAAATGCTCCAGGATCTGTCTAGCTGTTCCTGATCACTGACTTCACTTCATACACACAAACACATAAAACACACACACGTACACACAACTTTCCTCGTTTCTGATACTGACAGGTGAGCATCTGTGTTAACTCCTCTGAGACGGTTTCGTTCTATTGCTTTCCTGTCTCACAACTGCCATCAAAACACAAACTTCCATAATTCCCCCAGGCAGGGTCCACTATGGAGCTGCCACAAACTGATTGACAGCCATCAGGTAAACGAAACGGGCTTTTTTTCTTTTTTTATCAGTGACCAGCAGCTACCTACACAGAATCACACATGTGAAACGTGAGCGTGCAAACATGAGCTTGAGGCGTGAGGAGAGTTGTGTTTAAACGCCGCTGTCAATCTGACATGCACACCTGCCCACTGTTGTCTCCTTACACAGTACTCGTCACCTCTGTGCCTGTTTGAGATTCATCGCAGCGCTGTGGCGGCCCGGCCCTTTGTTGATTCTGAGTAAATCAGGTCAAAACCAACAACTTGAGGACACAGTCATAGAGACTCCGTGAAAGCCTGCGGATCTCGGTGGGACTGGGCTGCAAAGGACAGCACTTCCTGGAGGCGCGCTCTTCAGTCGCGTATCTAGAGACTAATTAAAGAGGCTGGTGTTATTCCTATGATCTTACACTGTATAAATGAATGTTCAGAAGAAATCAAGAAAAAACTGAAAAGAAAGAGCAGAAAATAAGACAATTTGTTTTCTCAATCGTTATGTAATTTTGTTCCTTAAGTAATAATGCTATAATCAAATCATTATAATTATTGTAAACCACTTAACCTTTTACAATTTGCACAAAAATCTATATTCGTCAAGCAAAAATGGACAGCCAGAGAAACTTATGACTATATATATATATATATAATATAAACTTATAGGAATATATACTTTAGGAATGTTGTAAAATTAAAATTCTGGTCAGTACAGTCAGATACATGCTTTAATGTTATGTTCGATAACTGCCAACATTAAAAATCCATACTATCCATACTATATATTGTGTATATACACACTGCTGTTCAAAACAAATCTTTTCTAACAATATAAGTCTTTACTATCACTTGCACATCTTGCTGAAAAAAAGTATTAATTTTCTTTTTTTAAAAAAGAAAGAAAAAATGTACTGACCCCAAACCTTTAAGTAGTGTATATTGTACAAAATAGTTCAATTTTAAATAAATGCTGTTCTTTAAAAAACAATTTTTTTAAAACTTTTTATTCATCAAGAATCCTGAAAAATATCCAAATAAATAAATAATAAGAAGCTCAACCTTTCCACACGAAATAAGCACCAAATCAGCATTTTAGAATGACTTCTGAAGAATCATGTGACACTGAAGACAGCATTGCATCACAGGAATAAATTACATTTGAAAGTATATTCAAATAGAAAACGTTATTTTAAATCGCAATAATAAAATATATTTTATTGGCTGAAAACCATTATGGTAGTGTTATATACCGTACACCAATATTACATCTCCAAAATCGTTTTGCAAAACGATTCCCATCTTTCTGATTATTATGTGAGCCCAACATAATAGTATTTCCATCAAATTCATTAATTTACAGAACTTTAATTAAAGCAATTAGAAACTTTAGATGCAAACACTTTTAATCGTGTATATATTAACAGCCACAAATAAGAAGTCAGTGTTGACTCACAGTGACTCTCATTTCCCCACAATCCCTGTATCAATGGCTGTGGACTGTGTGCTTTGCACAGAGAAATCAAGCGTTTAAACCTAGTGGCTGTTGAGCATTATCAAATATAGATGTAATAATAGAGTAGACCACCTGGATCTAGGGTCAGCGCCTGAACGGTGTGTGACTCGGAGCCCTAGAGAGACACATTACACTGCCTCACACAACCATACTAAATAAAGGCTGTGAGCGTAACAGGTGCTGAGTGTCGAAGCAATGCATATTCATGTTTTAATAATGCATATGCATGTGAAACATCTACTACTTAATGCTTTTTGAAAGGGGGGAGAGAATTTGAAGTCCATTCCATCACTGAGAGTAAAGCATTTCCACAGCATGCGATTCTCCAGTGAGACAGACCACACAGGTTTTCATCCATATGTGTAGTTTATCAATCATTTAATCATTTCACATTCCGCATGACTTCACGTCAAGTGCTCGATTCGCGCTGCACCACCTGCGCCTTTGTTGAAACTCATATTAAGTACTCTTTTATTTGTAGCACACTGAACAAGCAGCCAAAATCTACACAGATGCTCCATCCAGGCTTTTGTCCTAACCAAAAATAACACAGTACGTAAGTAAAAAAATATTTTTGTATATACACTATACAGCAGTATACTGAAAATAAGTTTATGCTCATTTCTGCCCATTTTTACATTTAGAATTACCTATGTCGGTGTCACACACACACACACACACGACACACACCCACACCCTGCCTTTCAAATAATCTTCTAAGTCTTTACTATCACTTTTTTATCAAATGTAACACATCCTTGCTGTAGTAAAGAAAAAAAATATTTTCTTTAAAAAATTTTTAAAAAATACTGACCCCAAATACTGACTTACAAAAGATTTCTATTTTAAATAAATGTGTT